>JANZLF010000222.1:29531116-29545742 GCA_026546835.1 Erythroxylum foetidum
AACACTTATTTTGATGTAAATGAAATGCATATGCATTATGGTTGTTTATGGCTTTTCAAATCTTTGCATTGCTACTTATCAAACTTTCGTAGGGGTAAGATTGTGTTCTGGATTCAAGTGTAATTCTGGAAAAATCTAAGTAGAATTAGTAAAAATGGTCTGCTTGGAAGTTGTAGAGGATCTTGTTATCTTTCCAACGATATGAAGTTTGTAATTTTTGGATGTTGGAATGGAAAGATATGAATGTTGCAAGTTAGAGTGCTGTATAGGGTTTGTGTTTGTGATAGCTTTGATGAATGTTTGAAATTTTTGGTTTTGATGAACCAATTAAGTTGAGATTTGAGAATTTGGTGAGTTGAACTTGGTGTTTGAGTTATTATGAAGTGTTTAGGCTTTATAATGAGTGAATTTGGGAAGTGTGCAAGTGTTTATGATGTTAGGTTGAAGATGGGAAGCCTTAGAGAGGCATTGGAGGCTTTGGGGAACCCCAATGTCTGTTAAACAGACATGGATGTCTATTTAATGGACCTTCTCTGGTGGAAAAACACCCTTTGGCCAGTCTATGTTCGTGTAACGGACATTCTCGGGTCATTTTGGCCTCCTAAGCTCGATACATAACGGACATTTTTGGGAAAGATTATTATTTCTGACATGGTTGGAGGCGGAATCTCTTTTTATGGTCTTCATTAGAGTTTTAGGTCTAGATTTCTTCTTTCTAATTGTCCAAAAACGAACTCAATCCTACTTTTATATTGAAAGCTATGGTGATCGCACCAAGAAAGGTTCAAATTGATTAAGATCTGAACATAGTCCATTCTTTTGGGCATAACTCCCTTATCCGACCTCCAATTGAGGTGACTCTTAGACCAATAGATTACTAAGACATATATCTTTCTCTACATAAAAATTTGTATCATTTGAAGTTGAATTGAGAAAGGTTACATCAAAGTAAGTGAGAGGTCGGTTAGGAGAGCATGTTTGGGGCATGAGCATACTTAGGCTTTTTAAGCATATATTGAGCTATAGAGCCCCAATTGAGACGATTTTTGATTCAAAGAAAATTAGAGACTTAAAGCTACAATTTGTATGAATAATTCAACTTATGATTTTGGTGGTTAACTAGTGTGCACTCACCACGATTGTGGAGTGAGAGCTAACGACCCTGCAAGGAAATAAGCACAAGGTTTCAGGACTCCGAAAGTTGGGCTCTGGGATCTGGGTCCAACATTGCTATTTTATTAACCATTGCTTCTAACTTCTGTTGTGATTCATCTTGTTAATTCAGCTTAGTTCCAATCATCTCCATAAATCTCTCCATCTTAGCTTCGAATGGATTCTTTGGCTGAAGCTATCTTTGCTCTCCCACTATATTATTGTTGTTACTCTATGAAAAATTAGGATGATCCCACCATCTAGAGTTGTAAGTGTTTGAGAATGGGTTATTTCTTGAACGATTATTTCCCACAAACTTGGCTTGCTTAGCTGTAGCAACTACTAGATAGTCATTGGTAAAGTGTCCCTGCTAATTGCATAACTCACATGCACTTTGAACTGCTACCACTGATGAACATGAGGTGAAACTATTAATCTGTTTTCTAAGATTTGAGACTTTGACCTAAAAAGCAGTCACTAGATCTAGAGACAAAACCCCCTTCTAGTATTGTATCATTGATCGTGATTTGTCTGATGCCCACGATGCATTAGTGGCTACCATTTCTTCTAGTAGATCATATACTGCATCAATTGTCTTCTTCATTAAAGATACTCCTGTCGCTGCATCAATTGCACCACGAGTGGTGGTGTTAACTCCACTGTTAAAAGCTTGCAGCAGTAATTCCCGAGGTAAATTATGGTGAGGACAACTTCGTTGTAACTCTTTGAACCTTTCTTAAGCCTTATATAAAGTTTCACCATTTTATTGCTAGAGGTTGGTGATCTCCTTAATGATCTTCGTTGTTCTGGCTAAAGGGAAATACTTAGATAGAAATGCTTGAGCTAAACATGTTCATGTAGTAATGGACCCTGAAGGAAGAGGATTTAGCCATCCCTTAGCTTTATCTTTCAGAGTGAATTGAAACAATTGTAATCTAATTGCATCATCTGTTACTCCATTGTACTTGAAAGTGTTACAAATTTCCAAAAAAATTTTGATAAGGGTATTTGGATCTTTGTTGCAAATCCATAAAACTACACTATCGCTTGTAACATCTGTAACAAATCTAGTTTAATCTTGAAATTATTTGCTATCACAACAGGTCGTGTCACACTTTGTTGATTTGGCTGAAATCTAGGCCTAACCATATCCGTCAATGTCCTCTATTCCTCTGCCATGATATTTTCTAGTATTATAGCTTCAGTCACACGTGTTTCTTTAGTAGCTTGACATAGGGCTATTTCTAAACGAGAAACTTCGTCATGAAATTCAACCAAATGCTTCGTCGAATTCCTTGTTTTTCTCCTAGACATACACCTGTAAAGAAATTAAATACTTAAATCAACCTGTAATTAAACTAAAAATGATGTTAAATAAATCCCCGACAACGGCACCAAAACTCGATGAGTTATAAAATAAAACACACTCGGACCTAGATCGCAAGCATACAGGTTATTGTAGTACGGTTATCATTCCCACGAGGATTTATGTTAAGCACCACTATCGATTCTTTCAGATTGTTTAAGTTAATAATAAAAAGATTTAGAAATTAAAAATGATATAAAAATAAATCAATTATAGTTAAACTTTTAAGACAAAACCAACTCTTTAAAAAGAGAAATTTCTTTCATAAAGTCACAAGATTAAAGATCTAAAAAATTGTTATCAACTCCTATCCTAATATTCTGCTATCCCAATTTTCTTAAGAAGTAACCCTTCTCTCTCAAGTTTGAATTACCTACTCTGTTTAATCAACATGCAAATTTCTCAATTCAGATATAAATAAAATAGAGATGAATTGCATAACTTTTAAGGAATAAAACTTAGACACCAATCTCTTAACATGTAAATTGTATTTGTATGATTTTAAAGCAGAACTCAACTCTCATTAAGATCAACTAAAAACTATTCATAAAAACAGCAAACCATACATGGTAGAAGTTTAGAAAACAATATTCACCCTAGAGGGTGAAACAAACTTTGAAATAAATAAACTAGAAAATATACATCATAAGCATTTTGAAAAGTAAACTAAAAAATGTAAACACAGCACTTCCTCTTCGTATCTTGTTTCTTTTTTTTTCTTTTGTTCCCCTCTTCGTATCTCTTTTGTATTTTTTGGCCCTCCTTTTATATTAACTCGATGAGTTTTCTCATGACTGTCCACCTCCAATGAATCGTAACAACTCCTCCCCACGTTCTTGCATATTGAAGACTTCTTCTAATCGTTCACCATTCATTCAAAATTGTGATGAAATGTTGGAATTACCCCTGAAGTTGCGCATTGCGATCGCATCATGACACTTGTGATCGCACCCGTTTATGAATAACCTATCTCCGAATCAAAAGTCCTAAGTGCAATTGCACCTTACTAACTCGCACCCGAAGCTACCTCCAAAAGAATCATTGATGTTACAATCGCACTTTAGTGACTCGCGATCGCACCTTGGTTACACTAGCACCATTCTTCCTTACAATCGAACCAGATATGTTTTTCCTTGTTTCTTTCACCACCTTTTATCATGTCACTCCTCTGTTCCTTCACACTTAACAAAACATCAAAACTGCCTAAAAACTAAACTAAACTACTAAACCAAGAACGAAGAGTACCAAAAACATAACTAAAAACATTAACACTCAACAAGTAAATAAACTCACATCAGGTCACTAGAAAACCCACATATATTCGTGGCCTTAATGATATTCCTCGATTTCATCATTTGTTTAATAAATATAATTTTGTTTCTACTAATAGTCACTTTACTTTCCTAGGCCAAAAAACACCTTTTGTTCATCTCCACCTTTAAGTTAGAAAAGCATATTCATTTTGATCTCTTCTAGCACTTTCACATTCCTCCCAGGCGTTACAAAATCGATGAAAATACCCCCTTTTTTAGGGATCATTTCTTAATCGCTTTCCTGGAAAAAAAATCTTTCCATTTTTGGATTGGATTTCTCTCTTCGATTCATTTTTATAACCCTTCTTTTTGGGTATGAAGCAGTGTCAAACCAAAATACCCAACAAGCATTACCTCTCCCTGAAAAGGAGGTAATCTAGCCGCACTTTATAGTACAGCTACCTTGTTACGACCTCAAAATAACAGGGGTTAAGGTTGGATAGTTCGACGATGGGGGAATAAGCTTCATCGTCGAGAGGGACACAGCCCAGATCACCAAATAATATTTTTCTTCTCTTACTCATATGTTTTACTAATTAATTGATGCTCACCGTATCGCCGGAGGTTGTGTCAGATCGAGGTTACTGTGTCAGATGGAGGATGTGCTAGAGTTGGCGCGTGCTAAAGACACTAAGGAGCATATGGCCGAAGCGGAAAGGCTGCACCAACTTTTAGAAGCTTCCAGGAAGAGCTTGAGTATTTCCGAAACGACTTCGCTCGTGGACTGCTGCTTGGATCTTCTCAAAGACAACAATTTCAAGGTCTCTCAGGGTGCTCTCCAGTCTCTGGCCTCCGCAGCCGTTTTGTCTGGTGACCATTTGAAATTGCATTTTAATGCACTTGTCCCCGCCGTCGTTGAGCGGTTAGGCGATGCCAAACAGCCCGTCAGAGACGCTTCCCGGCGGCTCTTACTTACTCTTATGGAGGTCTGTATAGTGCTAGTCTGCAGAATTTGGAAAGTAAAGTTTGGAATTCGAATACAAAATTTACATTATCTTAGCTTTTTCTAAATGTTTTAAAGGCTTTATGTCTGTCGATGTGTTTGAGTTAGCTTGTGTTGTTAGTTACTTATTCTGTTGATTTATTGGATCTTTGATTCTTCATTGCATGTTCAGTGTAGTTTGATTAATATCGGGTTGATGATCTATGGAATTGATGTTTTATTTTAGAAAAGAAAATAAAATCATGAATTTCAACTTTTCAGTGTTAACAATTGCATGAAGTTATGAATAAATGAATAGGAAGTCTGGGCTTGAATAGGCATTTTCCAAAATTCAGGTTTCTTCTCCTACAATAATAGTCGAGAGAGCAGGCACTTTTGCTTGGACACATAGAAGCTGGAGAATCAGGGAAGAGTTTGCTCGCACGGTCACCTCGGCAATTAGTCTTTTTGCATCCACTGAACTCCCTCTTCAGCGGGCGATTCTTCCTCCTGTATGTTCAACCAACAATTGATGCTTTTTAAATTATAATTAGAGTTTCATGGTTCACAATTAAGGTCTAAATTTCTTTGGTTTATCAGATTTTACAGATGTTGAATGACCCAAATCCTGGTGTTAGGGAAGCGGCATTATTGTGCATTGAGGTTAGTGAGATTAGTCTCATTGTCATTATTTGATTAGTTTTCTACTGGGCTTTCATTGCTCATGTTAATTTGGGAGATGGGCATCCATTAAGGTTATCTAACCTATTTTCTTTCAGGAAATGTATTCACAATCTGGGCCTCAGTTTCGTGATGAGCTCCAGCGCCATAACCTTCCTTCTTATATGGTGAATGTCTAACCAACATTGTATTTACACGGTTTCTCATAACCTGAACAGGACCTGCAAGTGGAAGCTACTTATCCTTTGGTCACTGTGTTTGCCATATTCTTAAATAAGATCACTGCACGGAATGAAAACCACATCAATTGAATCTTGTCTTTACTTCATAGCAAAAGGAAGTTCCACTTTATTTATAAATTTGTATTGGCAACTAACTGCAGATTAAAGATATCAATGCGAGGCTAGAGAAGATTGAACCACAAGTTCGCCCCGCAGAAGGGCTTGTGGGTAATTTTACTGCTGGAGAAATGAAGCCTATGAGTCTTAACCCCAAGAAAAGTAGTCCAAAGGCCAAAAGTTCTTCAAAGGAGATGTCTTTGTTTGGAGGTTAGCATATTTTAATGTCGTATTCCATGAGACATTTGTGTTGCATTTGTAAACTTTGCTCTTGAGGTACTATACATCTCTCGTGATTCTCTGATAGTTAGTTAATCATAGGAAATCTTTTAAACTTTTGTTTTACCCTCATGGAATAAAGTGGCAAACTGTTCATAGGTTTTACTTGTTCCCAAATTCTTATCCGTGAAATCAAGTTTTCTCATTGCCAAAGCTTTTCCTTATATAATTATATTGATTATGTTTTGGAAATATTTCAATCATTAAGAAAAATTGTAAATGTATTCAAATTGATATTGGATTTATTTTCCTATAAAGCAGCTGCAAATGATATAACCGAGAAACCTATTGAACCTATTCAAGTTTACTCAGAAAAGGAGCTAGTAAGGGAATTTGAGAAGATTGCTTCTACCTTAATTCCAGAAAAGGATTGGTCTGTCCGCATAGCAGCCATGCAGAGAGTTGAAGGCCTTGTTTTAGGAGGTTTGTCCCTTCACACATCTGGTTCGTTAGTTCAATTTATATTTAATTATGCTCATCATGTCTGTGTTTTGCATGTTGACCAAGTGATTTCTAGTTTGGTCTGTGAATATCTCATGACCTTTTTAATTTTGTTTTGAAAGATTTTGTTAGAAGGGTTATCTTCTCTTCTTTTCCTATCCTATGGGACTTGTTCCTTCTGTAAATTTTTGACATTATGTAAGTGATATACTTCATAATTTAATTGTATGCATATATAAAGTCTACTTTGCTTATGTTTGTGTTTCCATTTGCATGTTGCAATTGAATCCTTGTTGTTTAGCTTTCTGTCCTTGTATATCATATCCATCTAGAAAGGGAACTCACTCTTCCTTCTTTTCTGTTCTCTGTTTTCTTTTGCATTTTTCGGTGCAAACTTGTTATAGCTTCCAGTTTTCCCATATTGAATGTTAGTCTTTGTACATAAATCAGGTTTATTTCTGTAAAATTGAGAGTTTCAATGCATTGAACAATTTCAGGTGCTGTTGATTATCCATCTTTTGCGGGGCTCTTGAAGCAACTAGTTGGTCCACTAAGCATCCAGTTGTCCGATCGAAGGTCTAGCATAGTGAAACAGGTATAGTTAATTCTTTTACTAACTTTATGGAGATAAAAAATGTCTTCTCATCTTAGGAGACTATGTCAAAGCCGAAATAACTTTTATTTCAGTTTTTGCTTTTCAAACAACCGTTAAGACTTTGTTTTGGGAGTGTGTGATTGTTTATGCAATCTTTCCTATGCTCTGCGTACTTTTCTGTGGTTTAATTAGCTAGTATTCTCTTTCTGCGCTTGTATATGTGAGTGAGCTATGGTAAGGGTGGATCAGGTTTTGGAAATATCAGTGAGGACAATTGATTTGATAATTTGTTAGAACTGGAGCGTGGAGTTTTGTTTGCCTCAAGTAGGAATGATATATGTGTCTGCAATCTCTTATACTTGTAGCAGTAAATATTGGAACAGGATAAGGAATGTTTTGGTGCTTTACAATGCAGCAAGGCCAGCAATATTGCTTTGAGAAATTTCTCCACAGTTTAAATATGTTTAGATCTGTTTAACAACAAAAGATCTTTCAAACTGTATACTCACCTGTATCTGATTCTAACTTGGTATTCCATTCTTCAAGGCTTGCCATCTGTTGTGCTTTTTGTCAAAGGAGCTCTTGGGTGATTTTGAGGCATGTGCTGAGATGTTCATCCCTGTAAGTTCTCTCTTTCTCAGCTTCTACTCCGTTAACATGTGAGCGATTTATTACTATTTGTTAGGTTTGAGACTATGTCTTTATTCTGTTATCATAATCAGGTCCTTTTCAAGCTGGTTGTGATAACTGTACTTGTGATTGCAGAGTCTGCAGATAACTGCATAAAAACGGTGATCTACCTTTCTACCTTTGCATGAATTTGTACATCTCTTTTTTCTGAAGATATTATTCTCATTGTATAGTTTTCTGCTTTTCCAGATGTTACGTAACTGCAAAGTTTCTCGTGTGCTTCCTCGCATAGCTGATTGTGCAAAGAATGACCGCAGTGCAGTTCTCCGTGCAAGGTACTATCAAGCAACTTGTTCTCTATGATTATTTTTTCATTGTTTAATATGTCACATTTGCATTTACCTGTGAACTTCAGATGTTGCGAATATGCACTGTTGATTCTAGAGCATTGGCCTGATGCTCCAGAAATACTGCGGTCAGCTGATCTTTATGAAGATCTAATAAGGTGTTGTGTCGCAGATGCAATGAGTGAGGTATTTAAATTAAGGATGTTGCAACTCTTTAATATTTGTGTAGAAGGTTTCCCTGAGACCCTTGCTCAGCTGTGTGAATTGCTCTTTCATGGCTCCACAATGAAAATCTCATGATATGAGGTTAACTAAGTTTTATGTGAAAACAATAGATCTAATGGTTTGCTGAGTTGACTGAGAACAGTAATAGAGATGCCTAATTCTGATAGTTCAGTCATACGTGCTTTGTAGTCACAAAGATGTCTATAATCTATGTAATCTGACAGGTACGGTCAACTGCAAGAATGTGCTATAGAATGTTTGCAAAAACTTGGCCAGAACGATCACGTCGCTTATTTTCATCCTTTGATCCTGTTATTCAACGGGTACAAATTATATTTTTCCTATGACTATATCTTGATGGCTTTCATTTCAGCTTTTCTTACAGTGGAACATTCTTTTATGCAGCTTATTAATGAAGAGGATGGGGGTTTGCATAGGCGACATGCATCTCCTTCTCTACGGGATAGAAGTTCTCAGATGTCATTTGCCTCGCAGGCATCTGCCCCCTCAAACTTACACGGATATGGAACTTCTGCCATAATTGCAATGGATAGAACTTCAAGTTTGTCATCTGGGAATTCACTTTCTTCAGGCCTCCTGTTGTCACAGGCAAAATCTCTTGGTAAAGGAAGTGAGCGTAGTCTGGAAAGTGTGTTGCATTCTAGCAAACAGAAAGTTACGGCAATTGAAAGCATGCTTAGAGGTTTGGAAGTATCTGACAAACAAAATCCTTCAAGTCTTCGGTCATCTAGCTTGGATCTAGGTACTGAATGACTATTCCATTAAAGTGCTGTATTAGTAGGACAGGAATCTGATTCTGTTTTTAAGTTAAGAGTGTTAAATGACTGGTAAACTAAATCTCGTATCATTTCTGAGTGGCTAAATTTTTTTATTGCTCCTAGCACAGGAGTTGAACCTCCATCTTCTCGTGATCCACCATTTCCTGCAGCTGCTCCAGCGTCCAGTCACCTTTTAAACTCTTCGATGGCTGAATCAACGGATTCCAACATCAGCAAAGGTGGTAACCGTAATGGTGGCTTGGCTTTGTCTGATATTATCACTCAAATTCAAGCTTCCAAAGAAACTGCTAAACTATCTTACCGTAGTAGTGCAGCAACTGAATCTGTGTCAGCATTGTCATCATTCTCAGATAAAAGGGCTTCTGAAAGACTGCTGGAAAGAGGCTTTATTGAAGAAAACCATGACACAAGGGAGGCTAGGCGTTCTGTGAACTCAAACTTTTACAGACAGTATGGGGATACGCCTTACAAAGATGTTAACTTCCGGGATTCACACAGTTCTGTTCCCAATTTCCAAAAACCACTTCTAAGAAAAAATGTAACTGGGCGGATGTCTGCTGGAAGGAGAAGGAGTTTTGATGATAGCCAGCTCTCCCTTGGGGATGTCTCAAATTATGTGGAAGGTCCTTCATCTCTCGGTGATGCTTTGAGCGAGGGTCTCAGTCCAAGTTCAGACTGGAATGCTCGGGTGGCTGCTTTCAATTATCTTCGATCTTTACTGCAGCAGGGCACAAAAGGGATTCAAGAAGTTCTACAAAATTTTGAAAAAGTAATGAAGTTATTTTTCCAGCACTTGGATGACCCTCATCACAAAGTTGCACAAGCAGCGCTTTCAACCCTTGCAGATATCATTCCATCATGCCGAAAGCCCTTTGAGAGTTACATGGAAAGAATATTGCCGCATGTTTTCTCACGTTTAATTGATCCCAAGGAACTGGTTAGGCAACCTTGCTCTACTACTTTGGAGATTGTAGGTAAAACCTATGGTGTTGATACTCTGTTACCTTCCTTACTCCGATCACTGGATGAACAACGATCTCCAAAGGCCAAATTAGCTGTTATTGAATTTGCTATTAATTCCTTTAATAAGCATGCAATGAATTCCGAAGGTGCTGGTAACATGGGCATCTTGAAGCTATGGTTAGCTAAGTTGACACCATTGGCCCATGATAAGAATACCAAGCTCAAGGAAGCAGCTATCACATGCATTTTATCAGTTTATTCCCACTTTGACTCTGGAGCTGTTCTTCATTTTATTCTTAGTTTGTCAGTTGAAGAACAAAATTCTCTAAGACGAGCTCTTAAACAATACACACCCCGAATTGAGGTGGACTTGATGAACTATCTACAGAACAAGAAAGAAAGACAACGGACTAAGTCATTGTATGATCCATCTGATGTTGTTGGAACTTCTTCAGAGGAAGGATATATGAGTGTATCAAAGAGAAATCATTTATTTGGAAAGTATTCTACTGGTTCGATTGATAGTGATGGGGGCAGGAAGTGGAGCTCTAACCAAGAATCAACACCGATTACAGGAATTATTGACCCACTAGCTTCCGCTGAGACTCATGAGAATTTGTATCAGAATTTTGAGACTGGTACCATGGATTTGGCTTGCATGGCCAATTCTACAAGTCAGAACTTGGGAACCCGCTCTATTCTGGAAAATGTTGATAATAGCATGAACTTTGATGCTCTGTCTACTCCACGTTTGGGCACTAATGGGATAGAGATATCTGAAGCTATTGTGGTTGCTAAGACCCCTGGACTTTACCCTGACACTGCTCCTGTGTCAGACCTTGATGATCACAAACCTGCTGCTGTAAAGATCAACCCTTTTACAGAGACAGGCCCCAGTATTCCTCAAATTCTTCACCTGGTAAGATATTTGACCTCATGATTTTCTTGGCTAATGATTGATTTGAAACCCAGTTTCATGAGCACCTGCAAGTTTGCGATTCATGAATGTACACCTTTTTTATTTCTAGATTTGCAGTGGAAATACCGAAAGCCCTACAGGAGCCAAGTGCAGTGCTCTTCAGCAGCTAATCAAAGCTTCAATGGCTAATGACCAGTCTGTTTGGTCTAAAGTATAATCAGAATCTCTTTCCTTTCACTCTTTTTGTTCGTACATTTTGTGGATTCTGGTTCTTGGTTATATGATGACCTTTGTGATTTTGGTGCACAGTTGTGTGATGCTAATGTAGCTTTGATTGTTTACATTATCAGTGCAGGCGATAGTTGCACATATCATAACAATTCTGACTAAATTTCTTTTGTAATAAGAGATTTTGGCCTTTGGATGTCTTTTTCCTATTATCCTGAATTTATGATAATTAAAAGGCATCATATGCTGTTAACAACATATTAGGATTTGTTTACTTTCTGATACATGGTTAGAAATTTCATTGCCAAGGATATGTTGTCGTTTATTAGTTTTTTCAGGAGCTTCTTTCTACTTCTCTCTTCCATTGTTGTTGCCCTTGAATGAGCAATTGTCCATCGTTGGATCACTTTTTTTTCCCTCTATGTTATATGCGTCTAACTTAGTTTATGGCAATTCCGTAATTTGCAGTACTTCAATCAGATTTTGACTGCTGTACTTGAAGTCTTAGACGAGTCTGATTCATCAATCAGGGAACTCGCTCTTTCACTAATAATTGAAATGCTCAAAAACCAGGTATTGGTCTTGCTTGCTATTGGTTGTCAACTGCTTTCCTTCTTTATCAATAATCATTTATATCTTTTATTCCTGCCATGTTTCCAGAAAGATGCCATGGAGGACTCTGTTGAAATTGTGATAGAGAAGCTGCTTCATGTTACAAAAGATATAACTTCAAAAGTAAATGCTCTCTCCTTTTCTCATCTTAGTTTTCATTCTTTTTTTATTTTACCTTGATCTCTAATGTCTTATTCTTTCCATCCATATTAAGGTTTCAAATGAAGCGGAACACTGTTTGACAATTGTGTTGTCTCAATATGATCCCTTCAGATGTTTAAGTGTATCTCTCTCTCTTTCTCTCTCCTCCTCTATCTTCACTCATTCACACACACATATTAGAGGGGTACCTCAAAGTTTTCCTTTTTCTTTCGATAAAAACAAATATCTGTGTTGGTCCCTTTTGTTACCTTTTCATCTTGTCTATAACTGAAACTGCAGGTTGTCGTCCCTCTTCTGGTTACTGAAGATGAAAAAACTCTTGTCAATTGTATAAATTGTTTGACTAAGGTATTTCCCCTTGGCAGAGAAGTTCAAGGATTTTGTAGTTTCATTTGATATTCTATGAAGGTTAGTAATTATTTGATCTTCTTTCAGCTTGTTGGCCGGCTTTCTCAAGAGGAACTTATGGCCCAGTTATCGTCATTTTTGCCTGCTCTTTTTGAAGCCTTTGGAAACCAGAGTGCTGATGTTCGCAAGGTAATGGGATTTATTTATTTGGTCATTGCATTTTATTATGCTACATATAGGAAAATAACTGCACCCACTGTGAGACATATTATATTTAGTTAGTCAAGCACATGCGATCTTTCTTAAAAGGCACTGAATCCTTGGATATACACTCTTCTCTTTAAAATCTTGTTTTTGGTTTCTTTGGAAAGCATTTTCAAAATCTGCTTTTATAGTCTTATTTTCTTATATTTTGTTTGTATGTTTGTGTTTGGTGCAGACTGTTGTTTTCTGTCTGGTGGATATTTATATAATGCTTGGAAAAGCATTTTTGCCTTACCTGGAGGGTCTTAACAGTACGCAGTTGCGATTGGTGACCATCTATGCTAACCGTATATCACAGGCGAGAACAGGTACAACCATTGATGCATAGCCATTAGCCATGATTAATTTGGTTTGTTTAGGATGCAATTGTGAGTTTTGGGTCGGTCTTATTCATTACTTGTGTATCTTGTATATCTTTTGTGAATGCGTTGTGGGAGTGGGTTCTTTCTATCGCCCTCATAATTCCTTTGGGTATCCTAAAGGGAACATCGGTTTCACCCTCTTTTCTTGTTTTTCTTAGCCCACTCGTGTTTGTTTGGTTTGAGAGTAGTGCTTGGCACTTTGCAGCAGTATTTTGCAAATATTGTAATCAACAATCTATGTATCTCGTTATTGATATACATAAAAGCAGTTTGTTCTTATTTGGCACTTAACTGCTCTTCTTGCTTTATCTGGAGATCTCAACGTTAAAACTCTCTTGTTTATGGAACTGCATCGACTTATCAATCAACTTCGGTAGGAGGAGGGGATTGGGTTTTAATTAAAACATTTCCAGTACAATGATTGCGGGCAAATATGTCGTCATTGGAACATATTAAAAGCTTGGGTTGTCTGCAATTAATCATCATCTCTTCAGGGTCTCCTAAATTAGTGGTTTCAATTTAATCAGAGTTCATATAATACAATATATAATTAAGAGGATGTGGGAAGAGACTGGTATTATTTTTCTAACGTGATGGGTCCACTCCTATTATTTTTGCTTGTGAAAATTATATTAAGTTGCATAAATGAAGACGGTCCGTTAAATTTTGGATTAAATATCACTCATAGCTCGGGTACATTTTAAGATGTTGGGTGGATTCAACTTCTTATATTGTATGCTCAATACTTACCTAATAAAACGTCTATCAAATTTTTGTTCTTTGAAATTCTTTTATTAGCTTTTTGGTTATATATAATTACTAGAACTAAATTTTGTTTCTTATGCATCGTTTTCCAAATTTCATTTCAATTAATATAATATATAAGTCGTATAATGTTTTTCATGATAGTTATATAATTTTATAATGAATACAAAAAGGAGATTAATTATATGTTGGTAGAGAAAGTTGAATCAGGTTTAATTTTTTTATATATTCGTATTGAAATATAAAATTGAAGTTAAAAAAAATTTCTTACCTTTTCATATATTTTAAGAAGATGCATACTTCATAAGTTTGTAACCATTTTACTTCTCTCGTAATACCCCCTGTAAAATCAAAAGAAATCAACTATTTTGACAATATTTAATTAAAACTATCATATTTATCTAATAGTAAATTTGATAAAATATTATACTAATTATTTTGAATTTTCACCCTATATGAAAATGCATAAAATGTTGAGTCTGTTTTTTCATTTAGAAATGCAAATGATATTTATATATCTGATTAAAAATATAAGAATCAATAAAATATCTGTATAATTATTAATTGCAGTGTGCACTATTGGAAAATATATAAAAGTTTTAAAATTATAATTTTGTAAACTTAAAGTCTTATATTACATGAATATGGATAATAATTTGCGAAATATGTTAGGATATTTCATGGATATTAAGTTTTTCTCAACTTTTTATGTACTTTACTATTTTGCAAGTCTAAAGTCAAGGCCCTCAATGATGAGGTGCGCCCGTTTGGCCCGCCTGTGGGGTGGTGTGCCAGTTGAGCCCTCAGAGAGGTGTGTTCGCTTGGCCCGCCTATAGGGTTTCCTCGAATAAAAAAAAAAGAGTCTAAAGTCAAATTCACTTTTATGTGGCATATATATATATAAAATGAACTTT
>JANZLF010000222.1:29550661-29562151 GCA_026546835.1 Erythroxylum foetidum
TCATGTCATATTGATTCAACTATCATATTGGGTGCATTAACTCTTCTCATTTGATTCATCATCTTTTTCTTTATCTCGTTTCTATCTCATCTTCCTATTTTCATTTATTTCATCTCCTAAATGTATATCCTCAATCCATTTGCGACAATATATAAATTCTCATCTGTATCACATTCAAGTGTATACCATTATAGTACAATATGAATATCATGTTCAATGATAACCACATATACAAATGTAATGAACCTTTATCTATCATAACAAACTAGATACTATTTCTCATTTCTAAATGCCCATAAATCTTCATTTGCTCACATTCTGACAAATCATCATTTTTCTCAGTGCTTCTAACAGCTCAAACTCTTAAGGAATCTTCATGCATGTGACTCATATAAATGTGACTTAAACTAGGGATCAGTTGCTGTTATCTACTATGACATGACTAATATGCATGTAATTTGACATGCATTTTGAAAATGCCCATGTAAGATACTAATTCTGAGCTTTGATACCATATTGTAGTTCCCCATCCTCACCAGAATGCACCTAACATTCTGAGTGATGTCCGAGTGCGAATCCCGTAAGGGTGGCTTGCTAGAACAGTCAAACATTTAAAACTCAGTACAAAATTTTTAAAAAAATAATTCTCATACGCATACGCAGAAATTAGTAGTTAAAATTGCCCCTAATCTTTTCTTTTGTAACATAAAAATCACATTTGTTGACACTACGCTCCAATTCATTCTCATTTACAAACCTTTCAAATATGGAAAGTTATTACATGCATAAACATATTCAAATACACATTTTAAAAAATTTGTGGAATACATAAATTGAAAAATACAAATGCAGACGTCAACTAATCCCTAACTCTACCTCTTACTTGAATGCAGTGGCTATACTCCCGTTTGTCTAACGAGGTAACTCTCTGAGCCTAAAAAAATAGTTGCAAATTTTGGATGAGTTTTGGGAACTCAGTGACTGACTATCATCGATGGCTCACTCGATTACATAACATACAATTCATATCATTTATTTGATAATGATATCAAATCACATACACTTGATCCATCATTTCACATTTTACATTCAACACATTATAATCGTTCATATCATGCATATGTAGTGCACATGAGACTTACTTTTCATTTGTTACTTTGTTGTAACTAAATGCCTAACTGTCCGGTATCTATTGTAGATACCGACCTCATTGATAACTATCCCATATCCATTATAGATATCGAACTCATTGATATCTGTCCCGTATTTGTTGGAGATATCGGTCTCATTTTACATAGTGAGCCTTTGGGTCTTAATCACTTTTTGAGCTCGAGGCTCTTTTTTCACAATTTGAGCTTTAAACTCTTTTCCAGTGGCTACTCTGTGAGATTATAGCCAAGTCGTCAACTGAGTTACTTCTTTCACAACTGCCTTTATCTTTCATACATTCATGAAATGGAATGCATCAATCACATTTGCATATTCTCATTCAATCACATTCGTATATCATCGGAACTTAGTCCAGCATTCAATATTAAAGTTGAGAATCACATTTTCATTCATATGCAAATGCACATCCAGAACACATTTATCATCGAACCATGGTCCGACATTTAACAATCAAATTATGTACACTTATTTCAATCCAATTCACATGCAAAAAGCACTTCAATGTTCCCACATTTATTAAACTCCTTGGACATATATTTTCCGGAACCAACACATTAACATTGCATAATCATTTAATTCATAACTTAAACAAAACAAACAATAAAGTAAGACCATCTCGGTCTACTCACAGTACGCTCCAGATTAGCATTAGTTTCTATGATCTGAAAGTGTCTGAATTCAAACGTTTAACCTGCCCATCACAATTATGCAATACGCATGTTGCACACATGTTAATAACTGCACAATCACATAAACATTCGGTTTTACACATATGCATAAATGTAATGTACAATGCATGCTCAATGACAATCTCGGGTATTTATTCATTAGTGTTTTCACAAAACCAATCCCACATTTAGACTTATCTAAGTATAATTCATACTTAGGTTTATACCTCACTAAAACTATTAAAATCACAATTCAATTCTCATCGGCTTACTTTCAAACTTTTCCAAGACACTCTTTCGGGTCTACTACTCATGTTCAATCAAAAAGTGAAAATAATTTAATTTGATCATACTCTCTTCTAAAAAATTACTCTCCCATCTCTTAAGTTTCTAATGAAACCAAGATCATTCGATTTGGTGCAATACTCCAAATGTTATACTCCAATTAATTCGGACTGTTCATAGACTAAAACATTATCCTATACTCAGCTTTAATTCAAAAATCTGAAATTCTGGAGACAAAATTCAAATTCGATCTTTTCATACAAATTGTAGCCCTATGTCTCTAGTGGATCGCTACAGATCAAGTTATTGTCAAAACACCAAAGCATGGTCAGTGGTAATACTCCAGTCACGAAGTTCCAGAATTGTTCATCCAATTCAATCAATCAATTTCTTCCAAATGATTTCAGATGATTAAAATTTTTTGGTGGAGATGAATATCAATGTGTTCTGAGTCCAATGGTTTAATTCTTGTGTTATTTGGAGGTCAGAAGAAGAAGCTATAGCTAAAAGAGTAAAGGATCTTCACATTAGTCTACTTCTGTAAGCATTCAATGTCACAATTGTGCATAAGCACGATCGTGAGATTCAAGTTGGTTTAGAAAAGTCACAATCGTGCTTGATTTTTCATACTTCTTCAAAATTTCATGATTGTGCAATCCCTCTTTTTGTCTCCAAACTCACGTACTACAATATCTCTCTTCTTCTAAAAACAGATCTTCAAGTCCATATTTCATGGTTATTTTGATAAGGAATATGAAGGATTTAGGCAAACATTCTTCTAAAAATTGTTCTTTTATGTCTTAAGTTTCTAATGAAACTAATATTATACAATTTAGTTCGATATTCTGCAAGTTATGCTAAAAATACTACAGACTATTCCAAACCACGATAACATCAACAAACTCAGCTTCGAGCTAAATTTTGAAACTCTTAAAGACAGAATTCAATTTTGATTCCTTCATGGAAAATATAGCCATACGTCTTTAATTTAATATGAACTTAACATTATCCCTTTTCGATGTCTATAGGCCAAGATATAGGAAAAATAAAGACACATGGTTAGTAGAAACACTACATTTGTAAATGTCCAGCACACTTCAACAAGGTTCATCTCTAACTCTAATTCATTTCTACATCTTAAAACATCTCTTTTGCTTATTCTATCACTTCTAGCTTATTTCCTCTTCATTCTCAGCTCATTATCATTCACAAACAAATCAAAATCCATTATTACTCATAAACATCAAAGACAGAACATTCATATACAAATGTTAATCCTAGCTTCTGCACTTCTTCATTTTTTTGCATTTTTCATTTTTTACACATTCTCCATTTTCATTTAACCATTTCAACTCCCATTTAGCTCCAAACATTCAAAAACAAATTAAAATCCATGATTAATGACAAATATAAAAAACATCATATTTTCACGCATTTTCATTTTTTTTACACTTCTTCACTTTCATTTATTTTCTGTATTTTCATTCATTACCCATTCTTCATTTTCTTCTCAACTTTCAGTTTAATCATTCATTACTCATATCTAGACATCATTTTACAACAATTTCTTATCTCTAAACTCATTAAAGTTCATTTCTAAAAATATCCAAAATATTCACGTATAACAATGAAGACATTAACAGAAACATAGCATATATTAACTTTTCTCCAAAAATTTTCTGCACTAATTTATACATGGTTTCACTAATCTTTTAACTCCAAAAGTCACTTTTATACTATCTTATAACATAATGATCATTAAATATGCAAAATAACACATTCAAATTTTCATCCTATATTCACGGTGAACATGAAAAATGTCTATTTTCTCATGAATATGAAATATCAATAAATCACCATTTTTGTTTCATAAACCAACAACTATAAAAGATTAATAAGATAATTACTTGTTTAAACACCAACTCTTTTAAAAATCACTTGAACCTTAAATTTCGAATATTATCCAATCATCATCTTGTTAAGGGTTGTAGGGTTAGGTATTTTAGTGACAGTGAAGGAGAGAGCAAAATGAGATAGCAAGGGAAAAGTCAGAGCAAGACTTGTCTGGTAAGGATGAGACAATTTTTAAAAGAACCAAGCTTCTAGAAACTTAGGAGAGTCACGAAGAAGAAGCAAGATCAAAACAATTAAAATGGTCTTTCGAAATAAAAAAAAGTGTGGCTTGACAAGTGACACTTATCACTTGTCCAATTCTGATAAGCTTAAATTGGTTCTTTCATTTAACCAATCCAATCATCTCCCAAATTTTACTCCATTTGTCTTTAAGTTTTCAATATGATTTTCTCAAAAATTCTAAATTCATCTATAAAATTTCTCCAATATCATTTGACTCTTATTTCTATTTCCATTTATAATTGACTTGCTACTTGGCAATTTTCTTAGTCTAAAAATACTCATAATTTTTGGAAATTTTCCTAAAATTTACCAAAAATTCTAAATCACTAAATACACTCTCTAAATCAATTTTCAATGTATAAAAACCACAATTCTCAATATAATTGCATTTATAAACAATTATACCCGGAATGTCAATGAGTGCATATACAAACATTTTAAATGTGTGCAGAATTCCAAATTTACGCACTTGTATGCTAATAATATGCATGAGTATGAAATTTACATTTTTCTTAATCTCTCATTGATCTCACTTGTACCTTACTTTTGGGTTCTAACTCTTAATATGAGGATAGGATGTTACAAAAGATTAAAGAAAACAAACCCAAGGTAGTTAACAATTAGATATATTTTCATCATCGAATATTTGTTCAGAGAAAATTTTAATTGTAAAACTAGTCTTCGTACATATACTAATATAAAAAGAAAGTATAAGGGGCTATTTGTTTTTTATTTTTAAAGGTTTTTATTGTGGTTTTTGTAAATTAAGAAACGACTCTTAAAATCATGTTTGATTAAACTCGTTTATATATTTCGTTTTTACAAATAAAAAATGGTAGTTATTTTACAAAAATGTGAAAATAGCATTTTCGTGATTTTTGAAAACAAGTTTTCATAAATGTTTTTTTCACAAAAACAAATCATATTTAGGTTTTTCTCTCCTTTGTGTCATCTTTTGCGTCTTCACCGGTGTTGCAATATATCTAGGTGTGTTTGCATATCTATTTGTTTCTTTTGTGATTTCTCTTGTCTCTCTTATCCATAATATCAGACCTATAACAAAATAGAGCAACTAGGCGTGATGTAGGAGGGATATGAAAATCGTGAAAAGAAAAACAGATGAAGAAAATAACAGTCTTATAGATGTAGCCATACTTACTGAAAGCAACATGTATAACTTATACATAAAGAACCAACACAGAACCTGAATATATTAAGCAAAAGACGGCGTAGAGGAACTAACATTCAACTCTTTAGTTTTTGCTTCACCTTATATGCTAAACATAATGACGACTTCATCTGATTCTTTATAAAGAACCAACACCATGAACATGAAATAACGTTATTAAACTGAAGCCTATAACTTTTTTCTTGATTCTCACATCATTTTAAATCCAAGAAAACTTTACCTGTTGACATCTTTACCTATTTTCTCCTACCTCATGTCTTTGCAATTGATTTATTCTTGGACTTCACATTATTCTTTCTCCTTATTCTTTTTATCCTCACGTCTTTAGCACAATGTAAAGCCTATTTTGTCTTCACATTATTTAATGCTATTTAATGTAGCAAAGGCTTCATCCTTACAAAACCTATTCCTCACATCATATAGTTATTTTCTTCTCATCCTCGCTTCTTTAGCATAGTGTGGAGCCTACTTTGTCTTTACATCATTTAATGTTATTTAATGTAGCAGAGATTTTATCCTTACAAAGCCTAGTCCTCACATCATATAGCTATTTTCTTCTCATCCTCGCTTCTTTAGCATAGGGTGGAGCCTATTTTGTCATCACATCATTTAATGCTATTTAATGTTGCAGAGGCTTTATCCTTACAAAGCCTAGTCTTCACATTGATAGAGGCTTTATAAAAAATGAAGCCTAGTCTTCACGTGATTATTTGTTAAGGTGTTCTTGTCTTCACGTAATATTTTTAAGTTTGCTAATCTTCACATCATTTAATATGGAAAAGGCTTTATCAAAAGTGAAGCCATAGTCTTCACGTTATTTATTGTGAAGCTATTCTTGTCTTAACATAATATCTTATTGTGGAGAACCGAAACATTATTACATGAGTTCTTCATGTCATTGATTGTGAAGCCTATTCTTGTCTTCACGTAATAGCTTATTATTGCTTATAACCATGGAGAACTGAAACAGTAAATACATTTGTATGTTAGTTGAATTTGATATATATGTAGCCATAGTTACAATAAATGAATTTACTTGTGAATCCTGTTGAAATGGCTTATTACTTGAAGTTGAAGCCAAAATGAAGGAATGTGTAAATAATTTATGGTAGTGGTTTTGCTACCAAGTTTTTACATATAGTGAAAATTTAATTTGTGTACAAGTGTAGACACTAAATATTTTTTAGAAATTATTGTGATTTCCATATGTTTATTTTAAATTATATTTAGCATTTAATACATTGTAAAAAAAATTTATGATTGATGTCACTTATACGTTATTACATTTAGTTATGGAAGGCTTAAACAATATAAATGATTACAATGATTGTATGGAAGTAAATGAAAAAGATGAGGTATGGAATGATACTATAGAGATGTATTTAATCTCCTTGATGGTTCAAGAAATGAAAAAAAGAAATCGAACGATTGTTGTCTTTTCCAAATCTGGTTGGAAGAATATTAAAGCGGGGCTTCAAACAAAATTCAATAAGGAGTATACTGATATTGAATTGAATAATAAGTATAATGGATTAAGGGCCATATTGAAAAATTTCAAGAACTTACTCAAAGAAATAGGAATCGGTTACAACTCTTTTACTGGTGAAATTATTGCTATAAATGAATGTTGGGAAAATCTATTTAAGGTAAAATATGTCTTTTGTTTTATTAATATATCATATTATATAATATTCATTCTCATTTGTCCTTTTCATTGTTATAGGTGCATAAAATGGGTCACAGATTTAAGAAAAAAGGATGAAAGGAATTTTAAGACCTGTGTCATATTTTTGGAGATATTCTACAACTGGTGTACATGCACATCAATTAACTAAATCTTCATCGAATAGTATAGAAGAAGAACATGGAAATGATCTTGATAAAGATTACTCGTATAATGGAAAAGAAGATCAAGATAAAAGTTTTTCATCTAAGAGAAAGAAGTCTCCTAATAACAAGAAGGCAAAGAAGACACATTCTAATATTGTAGAAGAAGCCTTACTTATACTTAGTGAACAACCAAAAGGGAAGAATGATTTACTTAAGAAAAAATTGAGTGAAACATCATCCACTACAGGGAATAGATCTCAAAAGTCTAATATAATGATGGAATGTTTGAATTCTTTAGATGAATTGGGTGTTGACGGTATGCAATATGAAAAAATTGTAAAGGCTTTACATGATTCCCCATTTTATAGGGATATTTTTTTGAAGATGACACAAATAAGGGAGCTGGATTGGATTATGTCACTTTAGTTATATTTTCATGTTATTGCATATCAAATTCTTATTTATTTGAAACTTTTATATTATGCACTATTCCATATTTTGAATATTTTAAGTTTGTGTTTTGTATGAATATTTGACTTAATTTTAAGTTTATATTTTGTATGAAATTTTTTCTTTATTTGATTAAATATACTTGATTGAATATTTTATTAATTATTGAATGTTGACATTGTAGATGCATGGATTTCTTATTAGATTTCGAATCAGATTCCGATGATGAACGGAAGAAGATAATCATCATTTTTGTAGCTGGGGAATACTTTCATTTACAAAAGCAACCATGTAGAACTTCTGCTTTACCAAGTCATGATTGGATATTAGAACTTTTGAATGGGAATCCTACAAGGATTTATGAAAACTTAAGAATGAGAAATATAATCTTTTTAAGCTTATGTGATGAGTTGAAGAGTTTAGGAGGCTCCAGGCAATAAATCATTTGACTGTGGAGGAACAAGTAGCAATTTTCTTGATGACTATAGGGCATAGTGAGATAACTAGAGTCAATGCAAATTGTTTCAACATTTGACCTGGACAATTTTGAAGTATTTTCAAAAAAGTCTTATATTCAATTAATCATCTTATAAAAAAAGTCATTACTCCACCATGTTTTACTAATACACCTCCTAAGATTCAACATAATTCAAAATTCTTTCCATATTTTCAGGTACATTCATAATTTAATTACTATTTTAATTATGTTCTTACGATTAAAATTTTTTTAATATATTTTTCAATTTTTAAGATTATATAGGAGCAATAAATGTTACACATATTGATGCACATGTTCCGACCGATGAACAAATACCATACAAGGCAAAAGAATTAATCCAACGTAAAATATTATGTGCTGTTGCTCATTTGACATGCGTTTTACATATGTAATGGGTGGATGAGAAGGTAGTGCAAATGGCTCTCGAGTTCTTTTGGAAACAGTGACAAATCTAACGAATCAATTTCCTATGCCTCCTCAAGGTATTATATTATTTTAAATAAACATAGTAATTATGATTCATTTTTAATATCTTTTTGTTAATATTATGTTCTTTCTATATTAGGTAAGTACTTTTTGATTGACTCGGGCTATACTAATATACCTGGATTTCTTTCACCATATTGAGTTGAAAGATATCATTTGTGAGATTATAAAGGGAGAGGAAGATCTCAAGGTCTACAGGAATTGTTTAACTACATGCATTCTTCATTAAGAAATGTTATTGTAAGATGTTTTATCATTTTAAAATTAAGATTCCCTATACATAAAAATATGTTGAGTTATGGTATGAAGAACAAAAATACATCTTTATTGCTTGTTGTGTTATACACAACTATCTTAGAATGTATGGACAAAGCGATGAATTATTCGAAAGTTATGTTGAAAATAAAAAAAAATTAGGAAAAGTAAAAATGAAGATACAAGTGCTCAAGTAGAGTATAATATCACTCCAGCATAACTTCGAGGTATGTCTTAGAAGCGAGGTGAAATTGCTAGACAAATGTGGAGTAATTATATTATTTATAATTAATTTATATTTCCTTTTATAAATTGTAGTTCTATTATGTTTTCAAGAATTATAGTATGATGGACATATTTTATTGATTAGAATGATTTAATATAATTTCTAATTTATGTCATTTTATTATATACAATTAATGTGTAATTTGTAATAATATTTGATTTGCATACATTTAATTTTATCTATAATGATAATGAATTAATTTAATAATATAATGTATTATATTATAATTACATCAGAGCATAATTACAACAAATAGAAATATGATAATAAAACCAAACATGTTTTTGTTTTCAGTTTTTATTCGAAATCTCAACCAAATAAATTTTAGTTTTCAGTTTTTATATTACAAATCTCAACCAAACATGTTTTCGATTTTTAAGAAAAAACAGAAACTAAAAACAAGATATAGAAAAAAAACAACAACAACAAAAAATATAAATGGAACCAAAAGGCACCTAAGTGATTACTTTTACCTTAGAAGAAGATTGTAAAAGGGTTCCTTTCTATTAATTAAAGCAAAATTTTAAAAATAGATTGGAATGATTGGTTCGACTAAAAATAATATGAACTGCCTAGTTGTTCCATTTAATTTAGTGTAATAACCTGTTTGCATAAATATCGATCGATTTATCAATGAATCGATTGTTCTTCAACCATTGTTTATGCTCGGTTCTCTTTATTTCCTTTTATGGAAATCGTTAGTCCCTCCATAACCCACAATCTTACTTTATTGCCATCACTCAATAGAAGCAAACCAACCTTGTTGCTAAACTTTTGTTGGGTGAAACAGAAGAGAGAACAACTAACTATGCCAAAGATAGAGTAAGAGGGGATAGATCCATAGCTAAAGGAGATGATGATGAAGCCAGGACCAAAGTCCGGAGAAGGTTCCCAAGAGGTTCTGAAGATGGTGAGAGGCTGAAGCTTACATTCCTTTAGAATGCTATTTCTGTGTGAATCTTCATCCCATTCAGTTGAATCTTCCCACATTATGGTGATTTTGACTAGGTTCTGGTGTGATCTTGGCCACTAGTTCACTTCAGTCTTAGTTACCTTGCACTTTAACAGTGTTGTTGCAAGATGTTCCTTTTCCATTATTTGGTTTGACAGTTATTTTTTGCATCACCAAGGCAATCATAATCACACCATAGACCGTTTTTTTTTTAAGTTTTAGATCTAAATCCTTGAAAGGGTTCACTATACTGAGTGAAGAGAGAGTAAAGGAAATGATTGATAGAGAAAGTGAGTGAGCATTTGCCAAAAGGTGATTATCTAAAGCGTCCGAGGAGTGGGAATTTGGACTTGAATTTTAGAAGAGAGGCTACTGATTGGATTTTAAAGGTTTTTCTATTTTGTTTTTCTTTTCATTCTCTAAAATAGGATTGGTGTTTTACTTCTTTTGATTGATTTTTCTCTGGAAACTTTGTTCTAGGCCATCATATCTTTTCCTAAACAATGTAGATTTTCTCTGCATTATGCAAATATGGGTTGTTTGTACCTTATCTATATGTTATATCTTATTGTCCAATCATTTTCCACTTTCAAGTTAGATCAGTGATATCCTTTTGCATTGATTTTGGTTTACAATGCCTAATGCAAGATGAAGTCTTTGTTGACTATTTGTTTATTGAGTTTTTTGCATTGTGATCATCAAGTTCAAGCTCATCATGATTTTGGATCACTAAGTAAGCCAAGACTAGAGTCTAGACAAGGTGCCCAAGTTCTGAAGACGTGAGAGATTAAAGCTTACGCTCCTTTAGAATGTTATTTCTATGTGAATCTTCATCCCATTCGATTGCATCCTCCCACATGGTGGTGATTTTGACTAGGGTTTGGTACGATCTTGGCCACTAGTTCACTTCAGTCTTAGTTACCTTGTACTTTAACAGTGTTGTTGCAAGATTTTCCTTTTCGATTATTTGGTTTGATGGTTTTTTTTGCATCACCAAGGCAATCATAATCATACCATAGACCATTTCTTTTTTATTTTTAGATCCAAATCTTTGAAGGGGTTCACTGTACTGAGTGATGAGAGTGTAAAGGAAATGATTGATAGAGATAGTGAGTTAGCATTTGCCAAGAGGTGATTATCTAAAGCATCTCAGGAGCGGGAATGTTGGACCTCGAATTTTTGTTGGACCCCACACTCCACCCATCGGTATTTGCAGGTTATACTGCGGCGTGCGTTTGCGGGTTATACCGCGGCATCCAACCTTAATCAGTATTGCCCTCTTTG
>JANZLF010000222.1:29599354-29618051 GCA_026546835.1 Erythroxylum foetidum
TTTATGAGCATTATATATCTAATCATAAGGTACCGAGATTCTTTTGTAAGTAACATACATATACATAGAGATGTATGGGAAACATGTATATTACAAGAATCTAAAATAATAGATTCACAGTTGATAATCAAGTTGTTTCTTGATTATGGTTTAGATTGTTATGTTGCGATTTATCTTCATGTAAATAAAGAGGTTTACTTCAAGGAAATGATGAGTTTTATATCATGATAGTAGTTGACTATCGATAATGACACTATTAAATGAATCTAGAATCAAGTATATTTTCAAGAATAAAATAGGTCGTTGCTTTAGTCTTAAAACATACATTTTAGCATTTGATTATTATGAACCACAATCTCAATGAGTGGTGAACTCATATGTGTTTCATTATAATTTTTGATATGATCGGAATAGAATTTTACAGAGTATTAATCCAGTGTCTGCATATTAGAATTATTAATTGAAACATGTATCAGGAAACATTCACTCAAATAAAGAGTTTATAGTGATATCATCACTTCGAGATATTTTATGAAGATTGGTGATTAAACTGGCGTCAGAAGTTTGATGGACTAGTTACCAATTAAGTCTTAACACCAAAATGAGATCTTGTGTGTTAATCATCATATAGAGTAAAATGGGAGATCTAAAAGGAAAAACTAACATAAGGGCAAAACAGTAATTTTACCCTTTATTGTGCAGATGACTATAATAAGGTTCATAATAGGGTTTACAATTGAATACATTATTTGAAATATATTTTCTCATAATATTTAGTAATTCAAGAGTTCAATTAATTGTCTTTAGTGGAATGACATTTAATTAATAAGCTAGAATTAATTCTAATAAGATTAAATTAATTCTAGGCTTATTGAAGCTTGAATTATCTAAATCTAATAAGATTCTCCATTTGGCTTTAATATATGAACTTATATTGTGCCTTAATTTAATAAATATATCCTTATTTAAAGTAATTAAAATCATATTACCATAAAACTTTTACATAATATACACACGAAGAATGAATAAGATATATATTTTTATATTTTAAATGTATTTAATTGGAATAGTGAAAAGATATAAATATTATATAAAATAGGGGTTCCATTAGTGAATGTTCTAACTAAACCATTATTTAGTGAAAGGGTTTCTAAACATTCCAAACTTAGGACATGTTTTGGACGGAATCTCGATAAAATGGAAGTTGGTTTTTGTATTGTTTATACGCCCTTATTTTATTTGATTTCCTGTAGTTACTTTCCATCAATGTCAATTTAATTATAATTAATTTAATTTACATCCATTTTATTTCAGTTTGTATTTAATTATGTTTTATCATTTTTAATTTTAATTTTTTGTACAATTTTCAATTTAATTAATTTGTTAGTTAAATTTCAATTAAGAATATTTATCTGTTATGAAGTTTAACTAATTTTAATATATCTTTGAAATAAATTTTTATTGGCACATTTTATTTCAAATTATAGTCAAATAGTATTTATTGAAATATTGTTGTTTAATTTTGACTAATTTTTAGTAAATCTTTGAAGCAAATTTTTTATGGGTACATTTTGTTTCAAATTATAGCCAATCAGTATTTATTGGAATATTGTTGTTTCATTAACAATATTCCAATAAATATTGATTGGTTCTAGAAAGCGTAAAAAGAGACAATTGTTAAAGAATCTCTAATCATTACACATCGAGCACAGCATCAAAAAAGGGTGAGCAGAACATTCTGACGTTAATGTCGCATATTTTGATATTACATCGGATGTCAACATATCCTATTTGAGGATATATTAAGGATCTGTTTCTCCATATTTATTTTGTAATCTTATTCGTTAGTTTCCCTTTAATCAAAAAACAAGGGTGGGTAAACACCAATTCTATATCCACTTGGATGTGTTTTCTGTTGCTAGTCTTAGGTTCCCCTTCAGTACTTCATTCACTGTGTTGAATCACTTGGCTTTAATGGTGGTTTCCTTGGATTTGAACTCAAATTTTTTCATAATGTGTTGACTTGTGTTATTGTAAATATGATATTTCATTCCTGAAAATTTTGCTTTGATGTTGAATCTGTTAAATTTATGCCCTATAGCAAATTGATTAGTTTTGGTTTAATGACAAAATAATTTAAAGACATTCTTTATCTTGTACAATTTAAATGTATATGATAAAGTCTATGAAATAACTATATATTGCAAACGAGATTATAATAAGATTATAATTATGAGATTCATATTTTATTTATGTATTATCTATAAATTGTTCATAGTCATTATTCTATTAATACTGGACATTAATAAAATATAGAAGAATTAATACATTATATTTTTTCCTTATAAAGGAAGTAGTCGATCTCATAAGCTAAAGTATGGAGATACTTAAATAAATATATGGGTACTTATTGAAGAATAAATTCACTGAGCTGACCCAATATGATAAATTTATTTGAAACATTATTTGTATGTATATAGAAATTGCTATTGTGGTGATTGTATTAGTGATCTTTTAACTTGAGGTCTCCAAGTTATCTTATATAGAAATTGTTATATTTTGATACTACTTATGACATATTTTAATTATGGGTAGCTCGGTAGTCATTTGATGTAGCATAAACTATATGGAGGTAGTTAAGTGATTAAGATATGATTCATCACCTTAAAATAGTTAGAAAAAATATTTTGTTGTTCTCGATTAGTACTGATTCGAGAAATCTTTAGCCAAGGTGGAATAACATTTTGTAAATAGTTTACAAATGTTATTAATTGAATCAATAACTAATGATGGAGAACTAATATGATTGGACTCAAAATAGAATAAATATTAATTATATACTCTATGTTTAATTAGAACATTATATAAGAAAAGCAATGAATTTTATGAAAAAAAAATCATGCACAGAAAAGACAGTCAAAATTACTTTGACATTATTAAATATTTGGGCAGTCATGATGCATTGCTGGACGTTAATATTAATCTATTATTACAAATTGTTTAATTAGAGTATTAAAAATAAATTAAAAGAAACTTTAATTTATTTAATTTTAATTGAATTATAATTATAATTTATAATTATTGACAATTTATTTGGGAATCTAATGAATTTTACATAAAGGACGGGTTGAAAAGAGAAAAGATGTTTTAATCAAGTTAGACTTAATTATAAAGTTTGAGAAACTTTATGATTAAATACGAGATATTTATAAATACAGATCAATATGAGATATTAGATCTTATTTAGGCATAAATAGTATTTAATTAGAATACTTATAATTTTAATTAAAGTTAATTGAAATTAAATTTTAATTTTAATTAAATTACTAAAATGTCCAAAACTTATTATAAATACAATTAAGCTTTAATAGAGTTAATACTTATTACTTAACTATGGATGAAAGAGTTACATAGTTCTTGTTTTGTGGATATTAATACTCGTTCAATTTATGTGTTATATATAAATACTCAGACGACATACAAACACGTTTTAAACAATTGACAATAACTTTGGGCATCACATATTCACATGGGTCTTACTAAAAACTTGCGTTGCATGTATTTGCAAAATCCATATCACAGAAAGGATGAGATTTAGTTTTATTAAAAAATTTAAAAAATTATTGAAGAAATTAATAAGTTATGCATTCTTCTTAGTAAGGAGAAAACAAAAATCACCACCTAAACCAATATTAAAAAAAACGTATTTAGTTTTATTCTTCCCATTAATGCATTGCTTACAAGAAAATCGATCTGTAGAAATAGTTTCTTCCTTATTTGAATACGCTATTGCTATTCAATGTCCCGTGAATCTTTTTCTTCACATGTTATTAAGATCTAACATAGAAATCATTAGCAAATTAATTTAGTGCATTCCTTCCTTTCATTAGCAAATTAATGTAACTAGAATGAGTATTAATATATAACAAATAAATAGAATGACTATTAATATCCACAAAACAGTTTGGAAACAGGAAATAACATTATTAGTGAGCCTATTTTGGTTTAGGCCCAATTAGATATCCAAGGGCTAATAAACCAAGAAGAAATCAACTTTTCGGCTCTAAGGCCTAAATATTTATGCGCTTAAATGTTCTATACTTATAATTATTTATGTTAATATTTCATTTATTTATTTATTTTTAAATCACTTTCTTTTTATAGAATTTATTTACTTATTTTTATAATACTCATTTGGGTTTCAATTTGAATCAGCACAATCTTATGTACAACTTTCAAATTAAATTAGGCATGGATCTTTAGCGTGAAAGCTTAATGTCTAGGCCTAAGCCCTATAATAAACTCAAAAGCTTTTTTTTATTATTCTCTTTGTTTGAATTTTATTTGGTTATGACTGTATGATTGGAGAGAGAAAACCAACAAAAGGTTTGATTAGAATGTTTTGAAAAATCCTAATTTCTCTTTTTAAAGCCTAATTTGTTTAAAAATTGAAAGTTGAGAATCAGAATATTAATTATTCCTTACCATCAAGATTAACTTTTTGTCTATTTTATTTTGTTTAAGTTTGGGTTCTTAGCCCATTAGTGGGATTCCTTCATTTTTTAGAAAAGGGGTTATTAAAAATTAGTTTTAATTATTTTTATTTCCAATTTTCCTTATTTTAGTGTTACAAATAAAAATCTTATTTTCATTTCATAACTTTTCTCTAATATGCACATTTATGAACTGATGCTTTTTTAGATTTTTATTATAGAAATTATATATATATATAGATACACACACACAAAAATTAAGATGGAATCATATTTAATTAAAATTTAAGATTACTCATTAACCTTTAGGTATTTAATCACATATTTTATTTTCTCTTTTTTATTCTTTTTTAATTTACTTTCCCACCTATTTTTTTAAAATCTCTAAATTTTCCAATTCTTTTCAAACTTGGGTAATTTCTTATCATATAAAATATGGGGCATAGTATTTTCCCTATTTTACAATTAGACCATAAACTCATTTGTATAAATAAGAAATTTTTAAGTCCTTCCATTTTTGTTTTTATATATCTTTACTTAATAAGATAAAGTGGAAACTCTATTAAATTTATTTCAATTTTCAATTCTATTATTGTTTAAGGCGCCGGAGAATGTTAGTAATAGATATGACAACTCCACCATTTACTAGAGGGTTAAGCCATTTTTAAGTTTTAAGTTTTGTCTTTTGAGGGGTTTTTAACATTTTAAGAGCATGTATAGTTAGGAACTTTTTCAGGAGCATTTTTTTTTCACTATCGTTACTTAATAAGATAGCATGGAGACTCCAAATTGATTTTAATTTTTGATCCCATTCTTGTTAAGGCATCCAAAAATGTCATTGACCAATATAGTGACTCCATTGGGGACTAGAGAGTTAAGCATTTGATAGGTTTTAGTTTTTATCTTTTGCGGAGCATTTAATTTCTTTAAAGTTCAAAAAATTGGTGTGAATTGTGTAATTGCATGATTGTATTTATTTTTCTTACAAATTTTAGTTTTCATTATTTTGATTGTCTTTTCTATTTTGTAGTGTAGGTGATATAGTTTAGAAAAGGGTAAAGTTTTTTAGAAAAGAACTTTGAGTACATAAGTGTTGATATTTTTTTAAGAAAAAAATATTAAGTGTTTGTGTGTGTGTGTATTATTTATGTCCATAATACCTTTATGGTCCAACTATTAACATTTTTTTTGGATCATTTAGAAACAAAACATCAAGAATATGGTAGTAAAAATCAATTTCATATTAGTTGTTCTAGACTTATACCTTCTCACTAGTTCACCTTATGTTTAGTAATATAAAATTATCCTTAGATTGAGTGTATTAGTCAACTTTGGCCTTACTTGTAGTGTTATTATTTAGGGGTTGCCAAATCTTAGCAAACATTGAAGGAAATAAACTTGTCTTTGTTATTATTTAGTGTTATTATTTAGGGGTTGCCTTTCTTGTAGTTACATCCCTCGAGAGCTTATTCTATAATTTGTTGTTGCAATAAGGATTGAGATTAACTATGCTTTTGTTGTTCTCCATGATATTGCACTAGGAAGGGATCTAAAGAAATTCCTCTTGTGAGTTCAAGTATAGTTTCTCTAATGATATTGTGCAGATATAGGCATGTTGTTGTTTTAATCATTAATTAGTATTTGTTTAATTAGGTTATTGCTAGGCTGTGGATCTTCCTTATTATGAGAAGCTGGTGTAACTTTTTTGACCTTTGTTTTATATTAATAACGAGACAAGTCTTGGAGTAATTAATAAGGTTACTCATTTGTGACAAGAAAAGCACACGTTTGAATCACAAAAATAACCACTTTCTAAAAATATAAAGGAAAGGCTGCCTATGATAGATATTCCTCTCCCATATTGGTAATGATGTTACCCTCTTAAGATTTTCATATTGTTATCGATTGGTCTCAGTTGGAGTCATGACAGAGTGATGTTCTTATATATTTATCTTCAAGAATTTTCATTCAGTGTTTTCTTTGGTAGCATTTGTGGATTGGTCGAGGGGAGGGATGTGTCCCTTAGATACCGTTCCTTATTCTTCTTTTATGCTATGTCCCACGTGCCATTATCGTAGCTTCAAGTTTAAGGTCCCCATCCAAGATTCCAAATGTCTAGGTTCAGGGCACTTGCTATATATAATTTTCATACACGAGTGATATGATCTTCAGTTCCATGGAAATTATAACTCATCTTACTAATGCTTAACAACTTGACTGACTATCTGATTGGGGAGCCATCAGCCAGTATCCACTTCCAGTACATCTATCTATACGCGTAATAAAATGATATTTGCCTTTTCTCTCTGTGTAGTAGAAGATAGTAAAAGTTCATCCAATGATCTTAGTAGATATGACTTATACCAAATTAAAACTGTTTGTGCCCATATCTTTTGCATCTTCCTAGACAAAGAAACGATAAACAATAGAAGCTCATTCGAGGAAACTAAAGACCACAAACAATAGGATAGATTGGTTCTTCTTAGGTTGTTCCTACAACTAAGATTGAAGCAAGAAGTACGTGCCAACTAGTTCCACATCTAAAGCCTATTAAATAACAACTAAGGTCCTCTACATTCCACTTCCATCTAGAAAAGGACATATCCTAAACCATTAGCAATTGTAGGGATCTTCAAGTACTACAATCAGAGTTTTGCCCAGAATCTCATAAGAAGTAAGAAAGTTGGTCCTTTTTCCTAAATTCCCCTTCCCCATATATATCATTCCATTGCTTTAACTCTATTTTTCAATTTTGTTGTCAATATGTTCAATAGGTATGCAACTTGTGATGGATTCTTTAATTATTAATGTGTGATAGAATATTATTCAAATAAATTTATTCTTTTTTTACTTGTTAGATTTATGCTTGATTATTGTACATGCAATCTTAGGGATTGTATGAAGGAATAAAAGGAGAAGTATGATCTATACATTAATATTCTAGGTTTGTGGAAAGACATTTCTTACACTAAGGTGATAATTAAATATTAATGATTTGGGTAGGTTGAATTGTGCATCTAGAGATGGTAATTACATAATTAAACATACATCTGTGCCTTAAGAGGGAACAGATATACCTTTGGTTAATTGTTATTTTAATCATGATAATCAATCTTGCACGATAATTAGAATTTTATTTAAGTGAACCGCAAAGTTTTAGTATTTGTCTTATTGTTTGTTTTTTCACTAGTTCAATCGTTTTGTTTTCATTAGTTTACCAATTTAATTGTCTTTCGTAGATTCTTATATTGATTAGTTTTATTGTTAGGATAGGATTAATAGATATAGTAGTATAGTCCTTATGAGATTGATACTCTAGAGTACTCCAATTTTAATAACTTGTTTCAATTGATTATGTACACTTCCAAATAAATTCAATTACTAATCTTCTAAACTTGGTTGAAGGAACTAAAACCTTGGGGTATATTGAACTATCATATTTAATTTGTTTTTATTGTTCGATTTATATCTTGAATATCAATTATTTTTAAGTGTTCATCTTTCATGATTATATTGATTAATTTTTAGGAAGGTTAATTATTTTTTTATTTTATTCAAAATCTAAAATTATTTAATCCCTCTAATGTAGGAAAGAACCAGAGTAGATTGTTGGTCTTAGGATTCTTAAGTTCTAAGAAGAAAATTTGATTGAATAAAATTCAAATGCATGACTTATATTGTTATATTTCATTTTTTTTAATTCTTAAAACTACCATTAAATTAAATATTCATGCACTTGACTAAGGTTGTCTAATAGTTATGGTTAATTAGATCACGTCTCTTTTTAGTTAAGTAAGAATAAGACAAGATAAGAACTAATTCTAACGGTGAGTATTTGAAATATAAATTGATGTATTTTGTATAGATAATGGTAGACAATTGTTTGAGAAGATGTTGACAAAGATGGAGATTTATTTTTTATTCACTTCTTCATATTTTTAATATTGCTTTGTCTTACAATTACATTATTGGTCATTTTAAGTACAAATCTATCACATAAATATTTACAAATAAATTGTTTTTTTTTAGTGTAAGCGACAAGACGCTAGCATTGAAGTTTTAGTGTAAAAAGCGTGACTTTTACTTAATCATGATGAATGTGTTTGATTTGTTATGAAGTAAACTAAGATGACATTAAACTTTTCCCCTTTAAAATCAAAAGAGGAGAGTTTACAACAAAAATTTTGAAAATTGTTTCCGTAGCTTTCGTGTAAGCAATTGATGAAATGGATCATCGTCCACAAATTGATTGTTTAAAAGTCAAAATGTGATACCTGTACAATCGTTATTCCCGCTTCATTAAAAAAATGTTATAAGAATTAAGATAACTTTCATCGCGATTTAACAAGAAGTCAGGATGGCCGAGTGGTCTAAGGCGCCAGACTCAAGTTCTGGTCCTCTGTTGAGGGCGTGGGTTCAAATCCCACTTCTGACAAAATATTTTGCATTTGTCAGATCTATGTATTGTTGCTAGTCCAATGATCCTTTCCTAAGCCATATTGTTTTGGAGAGGTCTCCTTTTCATGTAAGTATAAATATCCAAGAAAGAGCTTTGGTATAGTTGACACCACGTGTGACATTTGCAGTTAACTTTCTATCACAGTCAATGAATCTTGGCCCAAGTTTCAGAAACAGAAGTCCACAATGAAAACCCGCACAGAAAGAACCTTTATATAGACAGTTAAATTAGGCTTTAGTTCGAGCAAAGCTTTAATGAACATATAGTTTTAAGCAAAGCAACTCGTCGATGGACGGTAATTAACCCAAATATGTGGCCAGGCATTGGACTACATTGAAAAATGAAATTGTCCTTCACCGAACAAAGAATATTTTACAATGCTAATAAAAATAGGCATCTTCTTGCTTTATTGTGCCTACTATAATTACAAATGGGCTGATCAACGTTACATTTAACTAGTAATAGATGCCTATCATCTGTCAGTTGTTCTATTTGCGTCCCCAAACATTGCTCGAGATACATCTCCAAAGCAGGTAAGAGCGCTCTACTCCGTGACATCGATGTTTTGCAAGGGGAGCAACTCACATACGATAAACAGATTGATTCTCAACAAGTTAAGTGCACAACTAGGGAATTATTTCATTAGATCCAAGAAGACAAAACCATTCCAGAGACTATGCAAGAGCATAGGTGGAATTAAGCTCCTAGATCGTGCAAAAATAACACCCATCACTACCCCGAGAAAGATAAGTGGTAGCAGTCTTTGTACATTGAAATGTGCTAATGCAAAGGCGACTGAACTCACAAGTATTGCACACCATACAGGCATGTACCTGGTTAATGAAGGCAGAAGGAAACCCCGAAAGACTATCTCCTCCCATATAGGAGCACACACAGACACCACTATTGCATACAGTGACATCGCTACCGGATCTCGAGCTGCAATTGATTGCTCAACGCTTGAGAGACTAACTGGTGTGGATGGCAGGATGGGCAATAGGCTAAGATTGAACTGTGACAGCCGATTCACCAGGGGAAACATCAGGCATCCAAGAGTAACATCTAACAGCCAACTCCCTCTCAGGCTAAACCTAAACCAATCAGATGGCAGAGGACAGAATCGGGACAGGCAACGGTGAAGGATGGCAACTCCAGCTAGACCTTCAGTTACATCAGTTACAAGGCTGAATAAGGCTTGCCCTCTAAATGTTAGAGATTCTTTGTTGAAGCCTGCAATGTGGGCTGTAAAAGGAATAACCCAGGATCCTATAAACCAGAATGATACAACCCAGAGAAGCATCACCTGCAATGACAATGAAACTTTGATGGTGCCCATTGCTATCAAATCTCAAATATGACAATTTAGCTCTATAACAGATGGTTATGGTTCATACCACTTTGATTTATTCAAACAAATAGCAGAATACAGGATTACATTATGAAATATTATTAGATGCTAACATTCAGGGCACTAAAGAACTTCAAAAGGCTTCAAGGAAGCAATCTGCCAAATATTAACCGTTCAACAGCTCATAGGAATAAAAGAAGCAACCAACCCAATAAGCAGTCCTAATGCTTGTCAGAAATTATTGTTTTAGAGTGTCATTTAACAAGACTTACTATCCAGTAGTTATTAATTTTTTGCTTATCTCCATTCAATAAGCGAATAAAAGCATTACCTGCACTATGGTCTCCGCTGTCCATGGTACAGTCCACCTGCTTCCAATTGCCCTAATTACCACATCTGCAGCCTGAAATTTAACAAAGTAGACAGAGAGTATAACAACGATATTTCAAGCAAGCACATATAAATGTCTCAATATCAATACTACCATGCTTTGATTTTCAGGATGAAAACGAAAATGAAATCATTGTAGATCAATTGACCTAAGAAAAGAAAAAAGTCACTAAGAATTAATGAAATCAATAAGAGATCAGTTTTCTCTACGTTATTAATGTAATGACAAACAATAGTGTGATACTTCATCACCTCACAACATCCCTCTCTCTCTCTCTCTATGTATATATTCTGTACTACACATTGCAAAAACCTTGCCATGTCAGCTTTGGAGAAACTGACCGCATATTCCCCTTTTCGAGCACACAAAATGTTGTGGACGCATTCTTGGGCAAAACGTATGGAAGAAAGAAACATTAATTTGGATTTTTATCGATTTGTTGGATAGTTGGTGTTTTATGGTTATTTCCTTATTAGGATAATAATACGGTAGGAATCCTATTATTGATAGGATAATAATAAGGTAGGTAGGAATCCTATTATTGATAGGATAATAATAAGGTAGGATTATCGAAAGTAGGAAACATGCTTAGAGTAGGAATTCTATTATTGTAAGGAGACTTGCCTATTTAAAGGCAATCGGAATTAATAAAGAGCAAGTCAAGATTTATTCAAATAAGAGATCCGAGTTCTCTCTATCGAACTCTAAGGTGTCAGCCTCCCTTTGAAGAGCTGAAATTCTATTCAAGATAGGCCGACCAAAAAAACAGTATACTCGCCCTGTGACTCGATCCCAAACACGGGACCTTAACACATGTATTACTGCATAAAATTCATTATCATAGGTTGATTATCGTTGTTTCTCTTCCCTTAGTTTGTCACTGAAATAAGCAATTGGGTGTCTTGTGTGGCTGAGTATGCCTCCAATTCTCACATGTGATTCGTCACAAGCAACTTCAAATACCTTAGAAAAATATAGAAGTTGCAAAACAACATATTCAATCATCTTTTTCTTGATTTCTTTTCCCGCACATTCTTTGGAAATGTCAAAATCAAGGATGGCCTTAATTATCTCGGATCCATTTCCACTCTATGATAAGATATAATAAAACCCAAAAATACTACAATTTATCGGATCAAAGAGCACTTCTTTAAGTTGATATAAAGTTTCTTGCCTCAAAACTCTCAAGACCTTTTGTAAATGTGATAAGTGGTCTTCCTTGGCATTGCTGGATAGTAATATATCATCAAAATATACCACCAAAAATCTGCCCATAAATGGTCAAGATACTTGATTCATCACTTTCATAAAAGTGCTAGGTGCATTTGAGAGCCCAAATGGCATCACCAATGTTCATAAAGTCTCTTTTTACCCTTGAAAATCATTTCCCATTCATCTCCCTATTCTGTTATTTTAGCTTGCTGTCCTATTCTTTCAGCCTGCTTCTCTGTTGTTTCAGTTTGTTGTTCTTGTTTTGATTTGTTGTTCAAGGGTTTAGCCTATTGTTGAGGCGATTCAGCTTGATGTTAAGTGTTTCAACTTATTGTTTAGTTGTTTCAACTTTATGGTTTGCCAAAGAATCCAGTTCGTTTTGTTTTTCTTCATCTTGCTTATTACCACCTTCTCCATGATTAGCATCAAATATAGCTTGTTGGTTTGCATAATTTTTTCATTGTGGGAGTTTCGACTTTTAGGGAATGTATGTCAAGGTCGTTTAGTCTCTCCAAAAATTGTGGAACATACTTTCTTGTAAGAGTTGTTATGTGTAAGTTGGTTTTTGAGCACCTTGTGAACGAGGATCATCGATGCCCAACCTTTTTGCAATATTCTTAAGTATTTAATCTCGCTCTAGGTCGCAAAATATTCTTCTATTTACCCTTCTACTATGTGTTTCCATTGTGAACCAAATAGAAGAAGTATTAACCAGTATCTAAATCTCACAAAATTAGGAATATGACTGATATTAGGCTGCTGGAATATCAAGTTTCAGATCTGAATTTCAGCTTGGAATGCTAAAATTTCAGATTTGATATAGCTGGGTTTTCTAGGTTTGATTGATGGATATTTTAGGACAGGATTTCAGGGTTTAATATGACTAAAATTTAAGGTTTTGGTTGCTTTAATTTTAGGTTCAAATTGTTGGAATTTAGCGAGGAGCACAAACAATGGAGCGTAGGAAACTAGATGTTACTCTTAATCTTAGAAGAAAGCATCACACTTTCTAGCTCAAAACTCAAATTTGTAGGAAAAAATTCAGGACATATTGTTATTGAAAGGCTGAGTACACTTATTTATAGAGAAGTTTAGAGAACCCTTATTCTAGTAGGAAAGGATTCCTAACAAATTTAAACCATATTCTAATAAAAATTCGGTAAGTTTAACTTCTAAACAATTAGGATAACATATTTAAAAGTAAAATAACATAATAATCAAACTACTATTATCTGATAAGGAATTTTAACATAATTTATATTTCAGTTCTTGTTATCTTTGTTATCAACTTAATTCCCATCCTCTATCCCACTAAATTAGGGCTTGTGGTTGACTAATTTTTTCTCTTTTATTTCTTCTATAGATTTTAAGTTCTTTTGCATCATTATATAATTTTCAATTTCTTTTTCATGTTCAGCTCTCAACTGCAGGAATCATTCGCTTGCCAAGATTTGAGATGGTTATGGCCAAAACAGAAGCTAACAATAAGCCAGTCCTATCTGCCGATGATGTCTATATTGTGACTGTGTAGGTCGTCTTTTTGAGTTCCTTTAGCTAATAAACCTTAGTAAGCTTATTGCTAGTGCTGATTACTAATCATTTCAGCTATGGGAGGATATACTGCTTGCAAATTGATAGAGTTGCAATGCTGCTTCACTCTTATAGATTCTACCGTGATGCTGTTGTGCAACAGGTAATTCATTTATTTTTTTATTGTTAGTGGCAGTGACAAAACCTCAAATGATACTGTATTTCTAGGTACTGTAATGTTATTTGTGAACAAAGACAGAGCAATAGGGGTAGAGTTTAGTTCAAGGTTTTGATTTAAAAGATTTATATTTCTAATGCATACTGAACAATGTACTGCTTGTTTGTTTTCTGTGAATTAGACCTGTCGAGTTGTAATTATTCTACAATAAAACTGTGATTTTACTGTTTTTGGAAATTCCTTTTCTGTTTATGGAACTTGATGACTGATGGCACAAATTAGTTGCCAAGTTTGAAATACTTTTGTGATCTTTTCCAGGGTTCCTTGCCAATATATTCTAGCAAGATTGCTATCAGCGTGGTTGATAACGTGCTGCTTGTTCATCAAGTGGAAGCCAAGGTTGTAATACTATATGATGTATTTGCAGATTCTCGAGCACCTATATCTGCTCCACTTCCCCTACTTTTTAGAGGCCTTCCCAGGATTTCTTCTTCATCTCGATCTAATGGAAAAGAGGGTGAAAGTTCAGAGGTCAATGTAACTGAGAATGAGACTATCGTTTATGGAGATGATTGGACATTTTTGGTTCCTGATCTTATATGTGATGTTTCTAATAAGTTGTTGTGGAAGATCCATTTAGACTTAGAGGCAAGATCAACAGTTCTGTTGGTTACTATCTTTTTCCTCACCCCCGGTTTTATCCTGATACTGTATTTTCCTTTGTTATTTAGGCAATTTCTGCAAGTAGCTCTGAAGTTCCATCAATACTAGAGTTCTTGCAGCGAAGGAAGCTGGAAGCTAGTAAGGTGGAATAATTTCCCTGATTTGTATTTTAATTTTGTTAAATTTTGTTTACTTTGGAGTTGTGACAAGATAAAATTGTTTAGACGAAGATGTTCAATCTGTTGATTTTCTCACTCACTATGAAAAAAACAAAAAAGCAAAAAATAAAGCATATTTGGCATTTGTGGAAAGCATTTGCTGTAGTTTTCCTCTCATCACAATTTTCAAATGAGTAGCTGGTGTTTTTTGCACGCTGTTGCTATTTCAGACTAAACAATTATGCTTGGGAATGACACGAACTGCTATCTTGGAACGGAGGCCAGTGACAATGGTTGCCGGAGTAATAGAAGTACTGGTTAGTTCGTATGCTCATGCACTTAAAACAGGAACTTACCTCATGGGAACAAAACCAGAAATGACTTCATCTTCTAGTGAGGAGCACAGTGGTAGCCCAAGATATGAATCAACTGGTAGAGTTGATGCACTTGGAAAGTCTGTTAAACATGAGTCTAATGCTGGCATTAACAACAAATCCCCCATCCGATCTTCAAATATTTCAACTTCAGAATCTGAGGATAACACCCACTTTGAATCTCTGAGAATAAATTCTTCTCTACAGAAAGTTGTAAAGGAGAATTTTGTGGGTACTCAAATTTCTACCTCTGAAGTGCAGCCCTCTTCTTTTCAATCTCAGCACCTCGGCTTGAGTAGCAACCCCTTAAAGGCTACTGACGGTGATCGGCAAGATACACACCTTACATCCCCAGTGATATCACCTGATGATTTGTATAATTTTGTTTTCGCTCCAGTTGAGGAGGAGCTGGTAGGAGACCCTTCTTACTTGGTGGCCATCATTGTTGAGTACCTGCGCAGGTATGTAATTCAAAATATGTGATTTCTCAGTCCTCCAATCTGATTGCCAAAACTAGAAATAACTTTTAATTGTATATTAGGTCAACATACATCATCTTAACCAGGCATCGAATGGATTTTAATGCATAACCTTTAGTTGTTAGTCTAAGGATTTGCAAGCCACTATAGTTTTGTAGCAGTGCTAAACAGTACAGGTAATTGTAATTAAATGTGATCTTCAGATCAAAGAGTTAATATGAAATCAAGAATATGGCAAATTATTTACTAAAATTTAGGAACTGGAGATATATCAATACATTTCTGACGAAGCAAGGCACTTGCTGAGATGAAATCATGCAATCACTGACCTGTATGGTCCCTCATCTTTTCGTTTAATGAGCTAGCAACATTCGCTGGTTAGCTGATTTGTGTATAATCTTTTGAACATTGCAGTGCAAATGCGGAAAAGATAAAAGTACATCCAAACCTTTTTGTATTGACAATACAACTTTTAGCTCGCAGCGAGAGATATTCAGAACTTGTGTTGTCCATCATTAACAAGGTTTGGAATACCAGTACACAAATCTGCTTGCAAATGATGGGGCGCTTTAAGCATCTTACTTTTTAATTATTCATGATTGGAACCACTTATTACAGGTCCTCGAACCGTCAAAAGAAGTTGCAATGCAGCTCATGGAGTCTGGTCGCCAGAATTTCCATATCAGGAAGCTTGGTTTGGATATGCTTAGACAGCTCTCTTTACACCATGATTATGTGGTTCTGCTAGCAAGAGAAGGGTACTACCTGGAAGCCCTTCGTTATGCAAGGAAACACAAGGTAATTTTTTTTGTCATAATTTCAATTGCAGGAAAGATTTACCACTTGATTTCATGTTATCAACAATATAGCTTTGGAATAAGTTGCGTTTTCTCTGTATATTCTTTTATTTACGACGTGATTTTATCAATTGCAGAAGCTTGTTTAAATTATCTTATTATTCCTCTTGAACATATACACTTCCATGTTGTAATGAAATGGACAGTTAATAATCAATGTTTTCAATCGTGATCCATGGTATCATCATCAAACTTATAGGTAGGCCAAAACGGTCAGAAAAAAGTCAACCTGAGGTTTTAAAGTAAGAATTAAATATGAAAATTTCAGAAAGAAAACGGAAAGAAGGTAAAGTTGAATCCAGTTGGACATGATTGGGTTGACTGGTCCTGGTTCAACTAGATTTTTTGGTATTAACCTGATTGAATATGTAGGCTAAGTTTTACCCTGAAACTTCAGAGTGGGCTGTTTAGTTATATCTCTGACTAGGCTCATGTCATTTTTCAGGTCAATACTATTCAGCCAACGTTGTTTCTTGAAGCAGCTTTGGCTTCTAATGATTCCCAAGTTCTTGCTGCTGTGCTAAGATTTTTTGGAGATTTTATGCCTGGATTTAGAAACTCTATGGATCACCGTACATACGCCCGCATTTTAAATGAGATGAGTTCCATCACTGCTACTTAAACGCCAGTTAAAAAGGCATTCTAACTACAGAACGTAAAATAAAGATTGTCTTGGTATAGCAAAAATATGGATGTGTATTTTATAATTTAGTTGCTGTCAATTTTGCCATTGATGTCGTGCACGACTCGTAGATAGAAAGGGATACTTGAGAAGTTTCTGGCATTAGTTTGTAGTAGAAATTTCCATTTCATTTCTGGTTGATTCTCGTCCGAGTGATTCTCTTGTTTTTCTCACCCCCAACCATTTATCATCTACTTTCAAATGCAAAACCAATGTCTTTGCTATCCAAAATTGTTTGGACTTCGTGATACTTTTGCATTTTGAGAGCGACATTGTTCTACACAAGGAATGTAAGCTGTAAGCTAAAATGGTCTCTACAGGTCGTAGACAGCAAGCGAAAGATCAGTTCCGTATTTACTTTCTTTTAAATTATATCCAAATTTGTACAAAAATTGGCGTCATCTCAAAATTTCATGGTTTTAAAATGAAGTTATATCCTGTATATAAAAAGAAGACATGCTCTTTCATGAGAGAGTAGAAAAAATTTCTAACATGACCTATTACAAAATTAAATTATAGTCTCAATATTTTTTTATTCATGGGAGTGTGTGATCATCTGTCACAGTCCAATTTGAAGGTTGATTTATAAAGAAAGGGCTTCTACAAAGATTATTAAAAATTTTCTAAAATGACCTTTTACAAAATTAAATTATAGTCTCAATATTTATTGATTCATGAGTGTGTGAGATCATCTGACAATAGTCCAATTTGAAGGTTGATTTATAAACAAAGGGCTTATACAAAGATTGATTGAAATAATCAATCAAACAATGTTACACCTTATTATTAATAGAGTCAGTTTTCATACTTATTCTTTATTTTGAATTCAATTGCCAGGCATATTTTTGAATTATCAAACTTGAAATTCAATTTCAAAAGTATCCCTTATTTTTAAGAGTTTAGGCTATCAAGTATTTTGTTCAATGTTTCAAATGAAGCAAATGGTTAGAATTGCTGCATATGTAAGAAATTTTCAAGTTAATTTCATCAAAATTAAGAGTCGTATATGAGTGTTGAAAGATGAACTTACTTTCCATTAATGACTTTTGGAAAAGAACAAATTCTACGAGATGACAGGATGGGAGAACTTGATCAATTTTAGAAGGCCAAAGATCCTTTTTCTTAAGTGGCAAAATGTAAAAAGGAATATCTTTTATTATCATCAGTGAAAAATATCAACATGCAACATTATGTAAATTGTTAATCTTTGTACTCATTATGATTTAATGTCTTTTATTTGGAAAGATGCATGAATGTCGACATAATAACATAAACTCCCAAAATTGCCTAAAAATAAATGTTTGTTCGATAAAAGGGTAAATTGTGAAAGGGGTTGCATCTTTGCATGGTCGTTACTCATTACTGATTGTGATGACATTTTAAAATGAATCATTTGAAATTTACATATTTGCCTTCTTTTAGCTTATGCTTTGGCCTATTGCCAATCACCTTCTTCAGTAGGTGAAAACTATAGATATTGCACAAGGTAGGGAGCTAAATACAACTCTCTTAGTCTCTTTTCTCAATTCTTAAGTCAAACCATAGATATCTCTTTAGGGTTGTAGATTAAGTACTTATCGAACTCTCTAGGTTTCATAAATACCTCTCTAGGCTTGTAACTACGTACTTAGAGACCCATCTAGGTCTCTGATACCAATTTTTAGTCTAAACCCTAAGGTCCCGTTTGGTTGGCGGGAAAGTAAAGTGAATTTGGAATATGATTCTTTGGAAAATAAATCTATGGAAAGTAAATATATTCACATGTTTGGATACTTATAAGAATTCTAATAGGAAAATTGGGTGGATTCTTATTATAGTGTTTGGTATGTAACAGTATTTTATACAATATAATTTAATTTTAACTTATGTTTCC
>JANZLF010000222.1:29639592-29658586 GCA_026546835.1 Erythroxylum foetidum
TTCCACGGATATTGCTGGGACTTCCAGGCAGTAGCTCGGAAGTTACAGGTGAGTAACCTAGTTGGTTCCTCAATCTTGATTGTTAAAGTTTTGCACTTATATTTCTGTGAAGATGAATGGCAGGTGTATATGAATTGTTCGATTGTAACCTCGGACCGAAGGTCCAAGGGATTGGGGATTTTGATATTGAAGTGTAAACAGTTTGTGAATGTGATAAATTGCAACTGTATGATAAGACGTATGATTGAGAATGTTATGTCTGAGTTTGATAAATGGATTCTGATGGCAATGTGATTTTTGTAATATTGTGATAAATGAATCCTGTGCATGATTATAAATAACCGTTGTGACTTGAGCTGCCACCGAGAGCTATAAGCTCGATTACTGGAAAAGAGCCTCGTGCTCAAAAAGAAATAGTGCATACCCAGAGGGCTCTTCTATCCTTAAGACGCGTGGGAAGTAGTGTATACCCAGAGGGCTCTCCTACCCCTGAGACGCGTTTACCGTTTAATGCGCCCGAAAAGGGACAGTTCAAAGCTATATGCTCAACGTTTAATGCGCCCAAAAAGGGATAGTTCAGAGCTTTATGCTCAACGCTTAATGAGCCCAAAAAGGGACAGATCAGAGCTACAGGCTCAATGTTTAATGCGCCCATTCTGGGACAGATTACTGATTAATGTGCCCAGATTGGGACACTACAGGCGCTCAGTCATAACACGGAAATAAAAAGAAAATTTGTCTTGTATTTAGGTATTTGTGCATTGAATTGATTTCTGGATTGGGAAAGAGGCAATATGCCTTGCATCTATGTGATATTACTTTGTAATCTCTCTGAATATGCTATTATGAAAATCTGTACATTGCTATATGATATTCTGAACGTGTTATTATGATAATCTGTACACTATTCGCGTAATGCATGAATTGAGTGAACCATCGATAATGGTTTCTCATTGAGTTCGCAAACTTACCCAAAATTGCAATATATTTTTCAGGATCGAGAGAGTAGACTCTTAGCTCCAGATAGAGAGACTTTTCCTACCGTGTGATAGAGTTGGCGAGAAAAGTCATGGCATACAGGTCAGTCAGCTGGGATTGTTTTTGGGAATGACCTAGTTAGATTTTTGTATCAGTTTCTTTTTGGAGTATTGTACATAGACAGTGAAAAACTGATAGACTTGTATATTTCTGCTTTAATGATTTGATATGAGAAAGTAATTCGATTTCAATTTTTAGTGATTTTCATATTATGGTTTTATTATTATGATGCCATGAGAGTATAGTAGTGACTGACTGCTCGTAGCCCTCCCTTATTGTAGGATATGTATCGGGATGACCCACGGGCGTCCCGGTGTGTACCCTAAGGTAAGGGGATACTACATTTAGGTGGTATCAGAGCATTTACTGTTTAATGTGCCCAGATTGGGACACATTAAACAGTATCCCCTTTCCGGGCGCATTAAGCATTGAGCATGTAGCTCTGAACTGTCCCCTTTCGGGCACATTAAACAGTAAACGCGTCTTAGCTCAATGTCAATACGTCCATTTTGGGACAGTTTAGAGCCTTAGGCTCACTGATTAATGTGCCCAGATTGAGACAGTTCAAGCGCTCAGTCACAACACAGTAATAAAAAGGGAAAATGTCAAGTATTCATGTTTTATGCATTTGATTGAATCTTGATTTGAGAAAGAGGCAAAATGCCTTGCATCTATGTGATAGTACTTTGTAATCTTTCTGAATATGCTATTGTGAAAATCTGTAAATTGCTACGTGATATTCTGAATGTGTTAATGTGATAATCTGTACGCTATTTGCGTAATGTATGAATTGAGTGAACCATCGATGATGGTTTCTCATTGAGTTCACAAACTCACCCAAAATTGCAAACTATTTTTCAGGATCGAGAGAGTAAACTCCTAGCTCCAGAGAGAGACTTTTCCTGCCGTGTGATCGAGTTGGTGAGAAGAGTCATGGCACACAGGTCGGTCAGCTGGTATTGTTTTTGGGGATGACCTAGTTAGATTTTTGTATCAGTTTTCTTTTGAAATATTGTATATAGACAATGGAAAACTGATAGACTTGTAAATTTCTGCTTTGATGAAATGATATGAGAAAGCAAATTTGGTTTTCAAAAGTTTAGTGATTTTTATATTACGGTTTTATGAGTATGATGCCATGAGAGTATTGTAGTGACTGACTGCTCGTAGCCCTCCCTTATTGTAGGATATAAATCGGGATGACTCACGGATGTCCCGGTGTGTACCCTACGCTAAGGGGACGCTACAGATTCTCATATGATTTTTCGATTATTCATTTTTCAATATTTCATCATAGTCGTTCATTTAGTAGTATAAAGGTCCTTTTCCTTGTCTAGAAAGAGGAATAACACTCTAGCACATAACACTCTCTTTACCCTCCCTTTTGAAATCCCTCTCATTTCTTTCTACTTCCTCTCTGAAAAGACCTTAAATGTATTAAAGCCTTAAAATGCATAAAGCCTTTTAGTTTTTATTCTTTTTATTGGCAAGTTTCCTCAAGCTAATGATATTTTTCCTCAATTAAATGTCAAAAGAGGAAGTTAGAAGATAAGTGATCAGAACATATGAGGGATTAATATGAAGTTAAACCTAATAAGATCAAATATTAATTAGTTTAAAGCTCAATATTAGGGCCTAAGTCCATTTTTGCGTAAATTATCTATGACTTTTTTGGTATTTATAACTTATTTTATCTTATAGATGATCACAATTTCTTTTTTTAATTATCTAAGATTAAAAAACCTTATTTGAACTTTAGTTTGAATAAGTCTCAATCCTAAGTGGAGAATTTCAGAACTTAACTGGGTATAAAGTTTTGATATGAATATGTCCATTGCTTGGATCGAAGCCTTAAAATCAACCAAAAGAACTTTTACTCTTTTTATTTATCTTTTTCTATGTTTGTTTGCTCATATGAATGTGTCTTAATAGAGGTGTATGTGTGTGGAGAGAGAGAGAGAGAGAGAGAGAGAGAGAGAGATTTGAGTACAAAATATTTCTTTAGAAGAAAATGACTAAGTTGAGTAAAGAATAATAATAAAGCCCATAAAATTAAAATGCAATAAAGAGTCTTAGATTATTGGACTTGCAAAATTTTTAGGACATTTTATTTATTTATACTTATAGGATTATAAGATATTTTTGTTTATTAATTTTAATCCGGGCCTAAAATTTCAAAAAAATTATTTAGCTTAATAATATTTTATCTAGGAATATTTTTTTAATCAAAATCTTGATTTGTTAAATTCATCTTTATTAACTTCTATAGTCTTAGATCTTATTAAATTGTTCTTTAAATCTTGTTAATTCCTAGGCCTCTTTCCTTTTAATCTATTTTATATTCATAATCTTTTTTTAAGTCTCCTCTATTGGTGCCTTTAATTTATAAAAACTAAATTTATCAATCATATTTTCGACTCATTTCTTGAATAATTATCTTAGACTTTTCTCTAAACTTTTCTTGAATAATAATCATAAGCCTTTCCCATTCGCTTGTCTAAATCATTCAAAATTTATCTATTAATGCAAATTTCTAAATTTAATTCAAGAAAAAACTAGCCAATTTACCTTTATACTCTTACCCAAAATCATCTCGATTTAAACACATCAAATTAAAATTGTTTAGAACATAAGTAACCATTTAGATGGGATGATAGATGTTTAACACCTTTTCTATCGTGTAATCAATCCACAAACTTTCATTTTTAGGTTCAAAATTTTTTAATTCTTTTTCCTTTAAAATTTTCTCTATATTTTCTTTAATAGGTAGAGAGACAAATTAATCGCTTTCTTCAAAAATAATCCTCCTATTTAGAAGGTGGTAAAAAAATAGTGAAAAGTAGTATTTCTTAATTAGCTATCTTCTTCTTTTGAAATGTTTTCTTATGATAAATGATTAGTTTTAATTTTGATCGAGGATAACAATTTGATAAAAGACAAGATCAAGAGGAAGCTAAGGGGAAAAAAAGAGAAGAGGGCATTAGTGAAGTGCAAAGGGTTAACTAGGCGGCCATATAGGCGATGATGGGACATTGACATAAAAAACTCTTTTAAAATGTTGGTATAACCTAGGGGAACCTTAATGAAAGGTTTGAGATATGATAGTTAGATTTAGATTTATACAGATTTTGATAATACTTTTAACTAATGTTTTAATATTTCTAAATATTAAGTTCTAAGCTACATTCTCTCAAAATATTAGAATTGAAAATAACTTTTTTTCCTTAAAATCATATTGCAAATCACCACCTAAAATTCTTCAAAATTTATATGCTCTAGTTTAGTATCAGCATAATAGGGGCCTACTTATCATTATAGTCTCGCATGGTTATCTATCCAGTTTTCAAGCTCATCTTGTACAGTTGTTTGTATCCAGTCCCTAAACTCAAATTAACTCCTGAAACTATTGAATATCTATTTAAAAGGGTGAATAAGATCTTCACTCCAATTTTTATCTATTTGTCTTTATGGAACATAATAGTCAGTTTTTCTAATATATACAATCATTTAGTCGGTTTTCCTTTCTTTTAGAAGTAATTGAAATTTATACATAGACATAAGAGAAAGAGGGATGATAATAGTGTGAGGGAAAGTAGAGAGAAAAAGGACACGTGAAGTTTAATTAGAAACTTACTTAAAATGTTGTCAATTTGATTAGTATTGGAATTTTTATGAAAGGGGTTCTTCCCTTTCATAGGTCCTCCCAGAATGCTGTCGCTTGGAGCAAGAAACTTAACTTTTAGAAACCCAAGGTAAAGATGGAATATTATCCCAATGTCATGAAGGATGGTATCGTTTGTCCTCCTTTTGAACTCTTGCAGACGAGGGAAAGGGCTTGGTCGAATGCATTGGTGGGCTCCTTCTGGAGTAAACAACTTGATCTGCATTTCTAATTATCAATTTTGGGCAAGTGCATGATGAAGTAAAAAAGGTTTGGAAAAGACTTCATTTATGAATGATGGCACTATCATTTTCAAATTTACTACTGATCGTAATGTGAATGAAATACTTGAAATGAGTCCTTGGCATATAGAGGTATAACCTATGTTTCTTCAAAAGTGGAAACAAGGGATCACATGTGATAGAGAATGTGTTGAAGTGTTTCCGTTTCGGGTCAATTTTCACAACGTACCACTTGAATTTAGACGGTTGAAGCCTTAGTTTTTTTGCCAGTTCTTTAGGTAAGTCGTTGTGCATGGATGCCTAGACTTCCAGTATGGCAAGGATAAGATATGCCAAAAATGTGTAGAAATTAGCTCAAGTATAGCTTACCGATTATGAAGCTTGGTGAATTGAGGTAGTTGGTGAAAGCAGAAATCCAGTTAACTTATTTATGGAACCCGCATATTGTAGCTAAGAAATGGTACCAATTGGGAGGGTGTATAAACCTGGTTGGTAAGGGGAAATATTGGGGGTTAGAACATCCATCAGATGGTATTGAAAGGGATGCAGGATTTCAATAGTTGGCTAATGAGTAGCAATTCCAGAAGCCCTCCTATAGAGCTATTACAGAGAGTGATATAGGGAGGCCTATGGAAGTTTTTGAATACATAAGGCCAAACCAGAGTGATGCTAACCAAAATGTAGCACAAACTGTAGTGGATTTTCATTCTAGGGAAACTCTGACAAACAACATTGATGTTAACAAATAGCTGCTAATACAAATAACATACAAAGCAAGAATTTGGAAGAGTGTTCTATAGCAATGTAATGTTAACTAATTGGAGCTGCTGCAGAGGATGAGGAAGGGAGTATTTCGTTTAATTGTGACAATATGGATCAAAAACAGATCACGGATGAACAAGGAGTAGGAAGGACAACAGTGGTTGATCAATATGTTGATGATCTATTAAGTTCTTTATAGGAGGCTCAATCTAATAGTGTTATTACTAAATATCAAAGCCTGATACACAAGGAGAATACAAGTAATGATAGGGGAGCTAATACTTTTCAGGGTCTCCTACTAACTTTACGAGAAGGTCAACTAGGAGGAAGGCTAAACAAAAGGGGATTTCCCCACAAATGACAATATTAGTGTGGAATACGAGAGGGTTAAATGGCCCTTTAAAATAGTCCATGGTACAAGAATGGGCAAGGGATTGAAAACCATTTTTGGTAGGCCTTCTAAAGAGTAAAATAAAGGCCATAATTATTCAGTTTGGACTATCTTTTTTAGGTGCTCAATGGAAGATAATTGTTAATTATTCATATCACTATAATGGGCATATTATCTGCCTATAATACATAATGCATAGGGCTAATAACTAGTAAAATTAGTGACCAGTTACTTCATTTTCATTGTCAACTGAGTTACAATTCTCCTTCTTTTGAAGTTACCTTCATCTATGCTTCCAATTTTGCATTCCAAAGGGCACAATTATGGACTGATATACATCTTATTCAATCAGGAATGCAAAATCCTTGCTTAGTAGTTGGATATTTTAATTGTTCCTTGAATTCCAACAAGATAGAAGGTGGAGCTGGATATAAAATGGGGTCTACCTGAGAGCTTTCTCAGCTTTACTAATATGCTCATCTACTAGACCTATAAGCTACAGGTAGGCTGTTTACATGGACTAATATGTTGAAAGGAGATATATTGATGAGGAAGAAGCTCGATAGAGCTTTGATGAATCAATCTTGGCTTAGTAGATTCCCATATTCTTGAGCACACTTTGGAGAAAATAAGCTTTTTGACCACTCTTTACTACATATTCAGAAGAAGACAAAACTTATTAAAGTTGGAGCTTTGTTCAGATTTTTAAATGGTGCCACACAGCTGGAATGTTTTACGGAATCAATCAATGAATGTTGGAGACAACAGTTGCAGGAATACAAGACCTTTCAATTGATGCAAAACCTTATAACTGTTAAAAGTGCCATCAAACAATTTGTTAAATAGAAGATACAAAGCCTTGGTGACATTAAACTGAAGTTGGAAAAAGCACAAGAGGCATGTTATAATGATCCTTCTAATGTGGTACTCAGGAATAAAGAATTACAGAGGATAAACGAATACCAAAAGGGGTTAGTTTTTCACAATGAGACTTTAAGGTAAAAAGCTCGATTGAATTAGCTAAGAGAAGAGGATTCAAATACCAAATTCTTTCATGCTTCTCTTCTTGCAAGAAGGAACACTAATACTATCTCCGAATTGAAGGACAGTCGGGGAAATGGGATATAGCTGACTCGGGTTCATAAGGAAGTATTTCCAATAGCTCATAGGACATGATGACAGACAACATCAGGGCTTTAATGTCAAAGATGCACTTGATTTTACCCCCACTGAAGCTCAACTTGACATGCTCATTACTCCTTTACACCTCAAGAAGTCAAGGAAGCTTTGTTTAGTCTCACACCAACAAAATCTCCTGGTCTAGATGGTTTAACAACCATGTTTTTTTAGAAAACCTTAGACATCACAAGTAAACTTTTTACTGAAGCAGTTTCAGAATTTTTCTCCTTTACTAAGATGCTCAAAGAAATCAATCATACTTACATATGTCTTATACCCAAGAAGAAAAACCCTAAAACCCTTATTTTATATTTAAATTCCTACCCATCTCCTGTTGCTTAATTGTTTATAAAATTATTACAAAACTTCTGGTGGTAAGACTGAAAATAGTTCTAACATAATTGATTAACATAGCTTAAGGGGTACTCTTACTTGGGAGAAATATTAGTGACAACATACTCATATTACAAGAGCTTTTGGGGTATTACAAATCTGTTAAGAATATTCAAAGTTGCTTATTGAAGATTGATTTTTTCAAATCTTATTACATTATTAGTTGACATTATTTGCAAGAGTATTTGGAACCTATCAATTTTCCATTAACATTTTAAAATTGAGTTAATCATAAGGATGAAAAATATGGCCCAACCGGCCCGACCAAGCCTGACTTTGACCCTGATCTAGCCTATGGCCTGATGGGAAGGTACAAAATGACTGTCATTTTTTAATTAAAAAAACATAAAGCTGGGCATCTTGTCAGACTGGGGATTAGCTCATGAGCTAGGTTAGGCCGCTTGCCTAGCCTGGCCTGTTGCCATCCCTAGTTGTTCAATGCTTTCAATCCACTTCCTTTAGTATTTTGGTGAATGGTATCCCAACTCCACCTTTTAATAATGTAAAGGCATTAGATAAGGGGACCTCCTTTCACTATACTTATTCATCCTAGCAATGGAAGGGATTTCCAGACTTGTTGAATGCAATAGCAGATTTTAGTATCATCACAAATGTAGATCTCTTAAACTCTTTCGTTTAATTTATGAAGATGGTTTAATCCTTTTTGGGAGAGCAGATGAGCATTCACTCCAAATGTTGATGAACATGTTGCAAGTTTTCACGGATTGGTTTAGACTTAAGATCAATATGAAGAAAAGTGGATTATATCTATCATTGGATGTCAGCAACCAAGACCAGATCAGTAGCATGGTTGGTTTTTCATTATACTCTCTTCCATTGAAATATTTGGGAGCTCTATCAATACCAATAAGCCTAAGTTTTCTGATTTCATTCCGTTGATTGAGAAGCTTAAAGAATGAGTTAACGTCTGGCAATATAAGTTTTTGTCCATTGCAACTAGAGTGACTCTCACCAAGTAAGTATTGAGTAATATGCAACTTCATTATTTTGCTCATATGGTTTTGCTGAAGAGAGTCATCAAGGAAATTGATCGAGTATTGAAAGCCTTCTTATGGTTAGGAAAAATAGATAACTGTAAGCAAGCCAAGTGAAATGGTGTGACATCACTTTACCGAAGAGGCAATAAGGTTTGGGGATCATCTCAATCACCCAAATGCATAAAGTTTTACTTTATAAGAGGATCTGGAGACTATTCACATATAGTAAAGCACTATGGATCAAATGGGTGAATGAATATTATCTGAAAGATAAGAGCTTTTGGCAGATAGATAATTCTAAAGATCATTCCTGGATATTCAACCATATGCTTAGTCTGAGAGATATGATTTATCCTCATATCAAGCATCAACTTGGAAATGGAGAGGATATATGGTCCTGGTTCGATAACAAGACCAACTTCAGTCCACTCATCCATAGCGTCAAACTTGCTCCACTCAGACGCAGAATTCCTACTACTGCTAGAGTGTCATCAGTAATCCTAAATGGAGATTGAGTTGGAAACTTCATATGATCAGAACCAAGGATAGATGGTATGAGATATATGATCCAATATGTGTCGTGTACGCACATCAATGAGAGCATAAATCATTTATATTTTGAATGCAGCTACACCAAAGTCATTTGGAGGATAATTCAGGTTATGTTACAAATAACTAACTACACATTTGAGTGGAGGGAGACATTGGCTATGATTATAAGATGTACTATGTAGGGTAAAGTAGACGGTTTGATCATCAAGATAGCCATTACTAGAGTCATTTATTCCATATGGAGGGAAACGGATAGGAGAATATATAAAGGAGTTAAACAAGGTACACATAAGCTAGTAGAACAGATTATGAATTGGAGTTGAGCAGTTTTCATTACCAATTACAAACAAAGCTCAATTAGTCAAGTGATTAGAAGGGATTGGTTGCTATAATCTTATTCGAGCTAGGTATTTTTTGTAAATGTTCCTTATGCAATTTTGTTGTTGGATAATATGACTTGTTGTAATGGTGTATAGTAACTTTTGCTAGTTTAATATAATTTCATTCATCTTTTAGAAAAAGTTATTATGCATAATTGGATTGAATATGATGTTATTCTCTGTCTTATGTGAGAAATATTATATGATAATTAAATGTTAGGTATCTTCATTAAATTAATAATTAATTATCAAAATGCAATGATTTTTAAATATTAAGAAATAAAGTGAAAAAGGTTTTAAATATGATAACATTCTAAATAAGTTATTATCAAGATAACAATTGAAATTTTATACACATAATCAAAAGAAAAACTCATACTTGTTGTTTTATTTATTTCTATATATAATCAATTTAAATTAACATATACGTTTTCTTTTAACAAAGTTCATATTTAATGGTGATAAAGATTAAAATGGACTATAATTTTATTACAAATTTATGATAATTTGAATTTATTTTTAGATATAGTAAAGCTTCATAATTTGATATTGTTTGCGTGACATGAAATTTAGATGATATTTTGAGTAAGAAGTATAGAAAAATTAAAATCAAATAGAACCAGAAAATTTTGCTTTCCCCCCTAATGTTGGTCAACTTAAACGTTAATTTTACTTTTCCTTTGCTTCGACTTCTCTTACCAGGTGACGAGCAACATTAGAATTCAATAGCTCATCAACCTGTCCGCTCTTGTTTTAGCTCAGGATTTTGGTTTGTGTGTGCAAAACATCAGTAGACATAGACGATGAGATGCGACCGTAGGCAGTTTGTAGTCACCATCCAACCAGAGATTTTGCATATCGAATACTAAAGAATGAAATTTAAATGTTCCTACTTACACGTAGCAGATGGAAGCAAATGTCCTCTGAAGAGTTCTGGAAAAAGATTTACAAACTTCTCAACTCACAATCTCAGTCAATGTTACAGCAGCAAAGACCAGAAAAAGGATGCCTCCAATATACGCGATGGCCTGTCCAAGAACAAGACAGGAGAGTTTAGTTCCAAAATTGCATTTCAGAATCGTAGAATAACTTAGTCTCATAGGCCTACAACTTTGATATTCCAACTATAATATCACACTGGTCCAAGCAAAGGACCTTTTTCTTAAGGCACTATTACCTAGATGCTGCTGATTTTTGCGATTCTTGACCAAACAAATCAGAATTTGAATGTCAGAAGGCTTAGATGCCTAATTCAACCATTCAGAAAGAATCTATCATAGTTTTCACTCTATACAGAAAGGCAGATTATAATTCTGGGCGGCCATGGAATGACTTAAAAGCATGTGTCTGATTGCCATTATTTAGAGCCTGTTCTCTAATCCCTGACTACTAATATATTTTGCTCAAGGGAGAAAATGGAAGTTTACCCAACCTGGAATGAATGAATATGGGGAAAAAGATTGTTCAGATGAATAATGCTTTTTATCGTATGTGAAGGCAAAAAGTTATGATCTACCTTTTCTGACAAGAACGTGCCTAGTAAAGAACCTCCAAGAACAGCAATCTGCAAACATGATAAAATAAAATAAATCAACAAGGCCCATAAAAATGTCCAGGTGGATGCAGAATTTTTTTTGCTGCATCCTAAGAATAGTGGATGCAGAATTTGCCATTTCAATTGTAACAACCTATCTCAAATACTTTCACTAATTAACAGAAGACTTCTCAGTTATGCTACTCCACTACCTCAAAATTAAGTTCCATTGGATAGAATTATCACCAATCTCAGCATTTAAAATTTCCTACTTATGCTAAAGCTTGATAAAAATCTCCCTTTAGGTAAGCAATTACCAAAGTTGCGACTCCATGGCCCGCCAATGATCCAGCAATGACACCCAAAGGCGATGATGCTGCAGCAAGTGCTGCGTGATAGGACAAATTACTATTAGGAAATAGGAAATAAACACAAAACTGAGATGCAGTATCAACAAATAAATGCTTAAAAAACAAACCACATTTCAATTGTCTGACTGACTGAACCATGTTCAGGCATGATCAAGTTTATGGTTGGAATGTAAAAGAAAAGAGAATAATTTCATTTACAGTGGGAAACTTGACTCACCTATTGTTGAGAAAAATGATTTATCTCCCCATTCAGCAACAAAAACCAAGGCAAAAGTGCTCACAATGGTGCTGGCAACAGCCAGAATACCAGCACCATTTCCTTTGAGCCCTGAGACTGCAAGCTCTGCCTAATTCAAGCAATATGCTAAATTACAGATCACCAATTCTTACATCAAAATGGAAACCACATTATGTGTTCATGGTATACTTAAACAGGATAAATAACAACCAAAAAGATGGTTAATTTTCCATGGCAGTTTAATTTTGAGTAGCTCATGTATTTATATTACCTCCTTTTGCTCATCTTCAGCTTTTAGACCATCATTTGAGGTAGCATCAATCAATGTCGAAACTCCAAAGTAAATCTGGAATTTCCAGAAATTAATTCTGAAACAAGCATTGAGATTCATAGATTTATGTCATCCTATACATAATACAAAATGTGTGATCTTGTGCCCTAGTCTTTCCGACATTAATGGAAGTATGGTTACCAAAAGGCACGCTGCAGCAATATCATCGACCGGCAAATCAGTCCCACCAAACCTGCATATCAGCAGACTTACTCAGACCAACAAACCCACTTCGCAAAGCAGTTGCAGAGGACACTTGATGGACATTCCAAACCAAATCTGCTCAAGAAAAAACTATACAAAGCATAATCATATAATTTGTTGTACATTTTCACATTCCGAAACCAAACAAGTCAAAACCGAATGAACAAATCTAATTCCTTACATTGCAAGTATGCAAGCTATATTCAACTGACAAGATGTCTTCTTCATTTAAATGTTTCTCAGATATAGGGTGATATAGTCAGAGATCGATATAAATGTTTCCAAAAACACACACCTGAAAGGAAGTATTTCATCAACATAGTGAAAAGTTCTTCCAAGAAAAACTGATATCATAGTCATTGCCCTGCAATGCCATTGGAGAACCAGTAAGAATCAATGGAATTGACATGTTAATTTTAAATCTTTTTCCAAATTTATTCAATTGACAGAAACATCTTCACCTTCCCCTGTCAATGAATTTGCTGAAAAACTTTTGGAGGGGCAATTGTAAATAGATGAAAATAAGAAGGATAGCATGCACATGCTTACTAATGTTACCATTTCTTTTCCTAAAACAATATTGACTCATGAATAGAGCTCCATTATGTTAGATTACAGTTTGGTAGGTTAAATAAGTGAATTAACTTTTTTGCACCACATTATCTACAGCTTATTCCCTGTCTCTCACGCAAATTGCAGTAGTTAAACTCTAAATGCCAATAGTTTAAACAAAACCCAATGCCATACATTGACAAGAAATTTTTTATGAAAGACTTAAAATACAAAAGGACTTCAAATCACTATGATTGAGAGAAGTAAAACATACGCAAGTGCACCAAAAGTGCCAATGAAGACGATTGCAGCAGAATTCCTAGCTGCTAAAAGTGCCTGCCGATGACATAAAACAGTCAATCAGAGTTTGCCAAGAACACATATAGAGTGACAAGAAACTATCAAAGCTAGGTGAAGGAGATACTTTCTTCTACTCTTTGTGATTTCTAGTAAATGACAATCACTTTGAAAGGAATCTGCAAAAATTTAGGGACTAGACCTTTAGGGAAATTGACCTTGATTATATAACTCAGATTGAATAAAAGCTGAAATTCTTCTCTTTCTCCATATACAGAGTAAACTAAAATATACAGAGTCATTCGTCCTATTTTAATAAACAAACTAATTCCTACACATTAGTCATTGACTAAGCAAATTATAATCAACCGACATTAATGAAAGATTACAATCTGCCAAAATTAGTAAGTCAAAGTCCTAACTATTAATCAGCTATTTACAACTAAATCCAATCTTTTAGAAGATCAAATAGTCTGATCTTCTAACACAGATGGTAGTTGAAATATGGACTTCTACATCTTTAACACAGTGAAAACAATGGATCACACCATGCATTGCCAATATCAACAAGTATATTTTCATCTTAAGCAAAAGGTGGCATCCATAAAAACTTAATGCAAATTTTGTTGCAAGTTATAAAAATGTCATCCGATTCATTCTTACCGCAATGAAAAATGTCTTGTCCCCCAGTTCTGAGAAAAATATCAGCAAGAATGCCTGCCGGAGAAATACAGTCTATTAAGTATTTAAGTTTTTGACAGTTATTTATGAGTTTTTTCTGGTAAAACTTAAAGTCTACTTGGAGTAAGTTTTTAAGCCACAAATATATGATAATTTAGGAGGATGCTACATTTGAGAAGAACATGCAACACTTGTCTTTGAATCATAAAAAGATACAGGGAGATTTTCCTAACTGAAGCAAAACCTGTGTTAACATCACCAAGGTCCCCAAAGTAAGGAAATGAACCAGATCTACCATCAAAGTCTGTTATACCAACTGCCATTTGAGACCCTTCAAGTGTTACATACCCAAAAAGCAGCATAAATTTAAGTAAACCACCATAAGACTTGCTAGAAGAAACCCTTCTATAATCCTCAGTTGATAACATTTCAGATGATTTATTTGAAACAAAAATGTCATCCATCATGGTTATTGAATCTGTGTGTTCTTCATTGTTCTTGTTATTAAGTTGTCCAAGCTCCTGCATCATAAAAATATATATACCATCCATATTAAAGTACATTCAATAATTTCAGTAGCAATATTTATAGACAAATCAGCATGGTTTAGAACATGTATATCACCAAAGAAGGGACCAGGGGTTGAAATGAACCAACAGGTTCGCTAAGAGCTCATTCAAAACTGGCCTTGATGCATAAATAAAATCATCCAATCCTAAATTTGAGGCTAGTTTAATACATGAGTCAAGCCTGAACAAGGATATACTCAACTCTTTAATGGTCATGACCAACTCATTAAAATCTTAGTAAAAAGGTTTAGTTAACAAATCACGAATTATGTTTGTGTGATTTTTCAAGTTTAATATACGATTTGCATTTAGATTATTAATACAGGTTATATCCTTTCCTGATTCTGGATATTGAATATGGTGGGCATATTTCAATTTGCGAAGAAAATATTATAAGCTTTAAGTTGATAAACTGAGGCCTTGCCTGAGCTCAAACCCAAACGCAAGTTGATTCACAAGTAAGCTCAGCCAAGCTAGGGCTGAGCTCTTGCTCTTGCAAACAAACTTGGTGAACTTGAGTCTAATTTGAGGCTTGTCTGAAGCTTGAGCTCAGCTCAGTAAGAAACTCACAATTCATCATTTGCAATCCTTTAGGTGCTAATATGTCAATGAATGACATTGTTAGACATTATATGTATTAAGGCTCATCCAATAAAATTTTTGGTTCGATCCTTTTAGTGACATGACGCCAAGTGCTTTACGGCAAAAATGTTTCAAGTTCAGAAAAAGAAAAAAAAACGAAGAGGTCTCAAGTTAAAATCATGCAACCGCAAAATTATATAGAAAATAAACTCATATCTCAACTCAAGGTATGGTGGATCTGTGAACATACTTCCAATTATCAATGTGGTGTTAACTTGATGTTTCTGAAAAATACTCTTATCCTGTTGTATATTTCCATCCAAAATTGTCAACCATTTTCAATATTTGGGGTCTCGAAATGAATTTTCCCTTTGCAAAGGATAAACACCACTACAGGTACATGCCTAGTGGCACTTTCACATAAATTATCCTACAGTAGCCACAGTATCCAATCTCAACAGAAGCTTATGATTTGTGTCAAATGGTTTACCGTAAGCAATTAAATCAACTACTACTAGCCAGTTTCTAATATTTCACTTAAAACTAACACAATTTTTAAGAACTCTAGAGGAGACTACGGTGAAGTATTTTCAGGTCCTCTAAAGGAGCATAGGTGACGATAATAGTGTAGCGAAAAGGAGAATATGAATATCGAAAAACTAGGAGGCTGTCAACATTCTTATCAATTGATGGCAGAGAACCTCCAAATACCTCTTCTGATGGGTTTCCACACCAACGGCTAGAAGGCCTGCAAGAGAAAATTCCCCCATTGTAAGTACAGAGTTGAAAAGAAAGCCTCCTCCTCCTCCTCCAACAAAATGAAAATGTTGAAAGTCGTGCAATCGACATCTCCTCAACATCGGACGTGCCAAGTGAAATCTCATACAAATTTCGCTCATAACATATATAGGAAATAGCCCCCCGACTAGTTCAGCCTTTAGTTCGGTTATGGAATATTACCCACATATGATATGAAGGCCGTGACAAGAAAAATGACATTACTAGAGAAACCAACAGAGTAAGAATAGAAACAACACTAACCCGGAGAAAATGAGAAGAGGGTGGCGAAAAGGAACCTTAAAGGTCGGCTTCCTGGACAAAGAAGAAAGAAGGGAAAGGGTGCGTGGTTTAAGTAGTGGTTTATCACATGTTGGAGACAGTACGGAATGTACCCTGAAAGCGCTCTCAGAGAGAGTTAAGCTTTGCATTTCTCTTCTACTCTAACTACTACTACGCCTCTGGACCTCTCCCACACCTTAAGCTTCTGTTGAGCTTTGGAGGTTATGTTTGTTGGATAACTTATCTGTGGGTGGCGCCACTTGGCTTCTAAGTTTGCCGCACATCTATTTTCAATTCAACCCTGAATATGTATATCATTCTTTATGTTATTTATTTCAATTTTTCCGTACACCAGACTGCATCACCTTTTTCTTATGTTTATCAATACTTGGCCTTCTTAAATATATTAACTACATTATTGACAGTATGTGTCGAGTGCATTATAAATGTAATTAACTTTGCACATTAAATTTTGAAGTTGTGGCAATTTGGAATCGAATCCAAAAAGAATATTAGATTAATTTTCATAACGAAATTAATTGATGCAAGAAAAATATAAGAAAGGGGGGTTTAGGTTTTAAGCAATTTAGAAAATAAAGTAAAAATAAACTATCGAAATCAAATTATAGCAAACTATCAAAAATGATTAAAATTGTCAAATATAAGGTCTGGTTCTAGAATCAATCTCAGCCTAAACATCATTAAATATGTCTCATCATCCTAATGCCTTCACACTTTTCTTCGAACTATTGGTTTGAGACTAATAGTAACTCTACTAATCACGGTTTTTCCTTAGATTATGTTTAATTAAGATACGATCATTAATTAAACATAGACACCGAATAATTTAAGATACAATCTCTAGATTCAATTTGATAGTCGCATTACAAAGTAAAAAAAAGATCAATATAGGAAGTAACTTCATATGTTCGGGTTATCTAACCTAAGTTATGTTGCTCCTAACGATTCAAGACCATTAGAAGCTACTAACAAACATTAAATGTAATGATTACGGATTACATTCAACATTCTAGTAGTCGGCTTGTAATAGAACAATCCAAAAAATGTATTAAGATCATCTATATAAAAACCCGATTCAATCAACACAAACAACAATAATAATCCTAAAAGAGAGTATTGACATTGACAGGAAGAGACAACTTAACCACGACTTGGCATTGATTTCACCGTTGAACCAGCATCGGGAAGTTAGCCTTCCATCTTTTTCTTTAAGCTCTTAGCATTGGCCATTATTGCCTCTGTCGGCGTTGAGAGATGAAGAGAAAAAAAAGAATGAAGGTAAAACGTTTCAGCTAGGATCTGTCTTGAATAATTCTTTTCGGTCATCACTAAACATTTCACTTTATAGAATAAAACTAGGTTTAAATAGACAGGTGTCCCTTCTCTCATAGGTGTGCAATTGGACTAATGGGTGTCTTGTGTAATACCTCTCACAGTCGTGAGAGGTGTTGCATAGGCATGAGAAATTTCTCACGCCTATGCACACTAATGTTTGGCCATGAGACTCTTCTTTTATTGCTTTTTACTTCACATTCTATCTTGTCTCTTCTTTTTCTTGCTCTATGAATCAATAGAATATGGACATTAAGAAGATGGCTTGAATGAATATGCTTTCGGGTCACTTTAGCTCCTCTACTTCCGAAATGCACCTAAAATCAAATGTGAGCTAACGTCAGTATCTTAAGCATTTCTAAGGAATTAATCAATAAGTGTAGTAAATCAAATGAATCAACATTTAACCACATATCAAGTCCTCCCACACTTAGTTTTTGACCACCCTCGAGTAAATCATCAAAATCAAAATCACAAACCAAAATTCTTACTTATTTTCCATATTTTCTAATAATAGATAATCATAAGTAAAGATGAATGTCTTTCAAAACTTATAGCAATAACTCAACATTCAAAGCTTCTACTCATGGTCAATCAATATTCGTCACTCTTAGAAACTGAGTAATCTAAAGATAGACTTGGGACAAACGGTGTTTAAATAAAATATTTCTATGGGTACACTCAAACACCATTCATGATCACAATGATTCTCTACTTTGCATATCATTTCATTTCTTCACCGCTAAAAGTGCCACATATAATCATGACTCAAAGGACTTTTCTAGGGTTGTAATGTGGGCAAGATAAGGTAAGATGTATTTTGGGTAAGGTAGTATAAAAGCCATCAAGCTAGTGAAGCAAAAGTAACACTCAATAAGATATCAAGCGCATAAGTTAACATTCATTTAGAATTGGATACTGTAAGTTATGGTGAATGCAACAATTATATTTCACAACTTAATTCAGCTCTCACACCATAAACCAAATGAACATAACACAAAGAGTGCTTTATCTAAAACAATATTCGCCTCATATGCAATATATTCAAACCACCCATTCAATACAACTTAAGAACGATAAGTCATTAATTAACAACTTTTCAAAGCAATTGTATTTCCTCTTTGATACGTTTATTCAAACTTACATTTTTTCTTTTTTTTCTTTTTGTTCAAATATAATAATGATAGAAGCTACATCAACATGAGATTCATAACATGGCATTTTAAAAAATATAACCAACTCATATATATGCATACCCTTACATTTAGGCTTTTGTATCGTCACCGTCATCAAGAATTAACAAATTCTCCACTAGCTTTAAGGCTTAGGTAGGGCATTTAGTTAGGTGCATGTAATGTGGTTTATACAAAAGAGAAGGTTAATAAAGCTTAAAGGGGGTTAACAAAGGAAAATTCATATACATGGATAAGCTATTTGGCTAATGTAGCTTGTAAATAACAAAGAATGTGTAACATCCCATCACCGATGGGAAGGGTAAATTGGTCAATTGGGACAGGCTAGTAGTTTATATTGCATAATTTGATATGTATATACATTTGGCCTCTAATTTTAGAGGAATGAGACATTTTGCACATGCACTTATATGTACATGCATTCATGATAATTC
>JANZLF010000222.1:29664308-29687760 GCA_026546835.1 Erythroxylum foetidum
TAATGACCCTGCACGGTAATAAGCACAGGGCTTCAGGATTCAGGAAGTTGGGCTTTTGGAAACGAGGTCCAACAGATATTGTATCAGAGCAAGAGTGAAAGTATTAAGTTATAAGCAGTTGGGTTTCAGACCCAACAATCAATGATTGCGCTACCATTGCATTATTCATTTGAACTGGCTTGAGCACAAGAAGAGTGTTGAGCTACCGACGTTAAAAGAAATGTTGCATGGGAGGCAACCCATGAATTGTTAATTCCATGTTATTTCATTTGGTTTTTAAATAGTTTGAATTCTATAGTTAGGTTGTTTAGTTTCCAAATAAAATAAGGAAGGCATAGGACTTCAATATGAATTAAATTATCGAGGAAGTAAGTAAAAGAGAGGTGAAGGGGCTACAAAGAGTTAAAAAGTGATCTCGGGAAAGTATAGAAGGACAAAAGAAGAAAAAAATTAGATGTTGATGGACAACTTGCATGCCACATTCGTGGCTTGAGTAAAACTAGAATATGCAAATTTTAGTTTTTTTAACCATTTTACCCTTCATTCACCTATATATTCATTTCTTACTTCATATTTTCACTCACTTTCATTTTAACTTTATCACTCCAAGTTTAGAAAATCCAAACACTCTCACTTCTCTTTAACCAAATTCCAACTTCTACTTTCTTCTAACTCCACCTACCTACAACTAGTATGCCATGCATTAAGTAGTCAGCAAAGTGTGATCAGTTATCAGAACGAAACCAAGTCTTGAGATAAGGGCAAAGGAATAGGCAGGTAGACTTTGAAACATCTTTCTCGATTTATATAGAGGAGGAAGGTATTCATTTCCAATCCCTCGATGTTAAACAAATTGTAGTCTCAAAATATTTTGATTTTGATAAATTTGATAGGCTAGAATTGCGAGATAGTGTAGAGAACCAAACAGAAAGAATTCAGTGAATGAAGTTCATACACTTCCAATATTTTGTCTACTAGGAGCTCTCTCTAGAATTCTTTACTTGCCTTTATTACGAACCTAGTAACCTTAAGAAAATGTAGTTTAGGTTACAAGGATGAAATTTTTTCATGTGCAATATTTGTGGCTTCCCTGAGTCTTCCATTATCGATCAACACGATGATTTTTGTGCTTCTCGCTATTGGAATGAGCTTACTGGGTTAGAGCGATTCGACACTAAAAATGCCCATAACAACATCATAAGAACACATGAAAACTTGTTATTGCACAAATTCATGTTTCAAATGGTTTTTGATAAATCAGAAACCAACAAGTGCTCAATAAAGGAACTTTTTCTGTTGTGATGCATGGATCATAGCATCCTAACGTGCATCTCCACACATATGTTGAATGTTATTGTTGCAACTCTATGTAAAAGGAGCAACAATTTGGGTATGGTGTACTTAGTTTCTGCCACTGCTAAGTATTATGGCTTGGACTCTAGTGGTTTAACCGTTCACCTCTAGATTTTCTAAATCACCATCATCTATGGTGTGCTGAAATCCTTAAGTCCCATAACATGAAACTTCGAGATATCAACCAAAAGATTCATGTGAAAATTAGGGCTAGTCAGTTGAGTTCGAGCATAGTGCCACCTCAGTAGGTAGAAGAGGACTCAACTAATGAGGATTCTGAAGAGGAAGAAGATACCGATGAACCGTTCTAGAAGAAAGTGCTTGATACAATCGCTATGAACACCAAGGTTATTACAGATACACTTCTGAAGAACTTTCGAAGAATGAAGGAGATGGACCAAACTTAACGATGTCAAAGTTGAGATATGCGTTGTATTACTTCGAGGCTCAAGACTGCCACTTCGACACCATTCTCGCCTCCACCACTATAAGGCTTTGTTTCTAACCCTTTCCTTTTTAAATTTAGTCATTATTTTATTCTTGTTTTTATCTCATTTATGTTTATTTTTTCCATGCGTGTTTGTTTTCCTCCTTCTCATATTACGGACAATGTGTTGCTCAAGTCTAGGGAGGGTTATGTGTTTTACTTTGAATGTGAATTTTGCGTATTGTATGATAGTTTGTTAGGTTTCATTTTGTGAATTGTATATATGTGTCAATGGCTTATATGGATTGAAATTGATTTAATTTTAAACATAGTCTACTAGGTTGTCAAGAATCATTAGCTCGCAAAATTAGTGAATTGGGTTCTTTGGCTAAATATGCAAGTTAATTAGGATTTAGTGTGAGTTTGTCACCCTCTAAATTGTTACATTTATTCATAATTTTAGGTCTTTCGACTAAAGTAGATTTGCTAGTATTTTTTTCATGAAAACGAGTAGCTTAAGCAACAAGGTAGGCAATAAAAAAGTGATGTTTAATTTTAATAAATAACTATTATGTTGGCCTTTGGATTATGAATAGAGCTAGTAGCTAGTTGAGAACGTATGTAGCTGAGTAACCAGATTGACACGCATAAAAAATGTGCACCTCTGCATTAAAAGGCTCCAATGACGTTTCAACCAAGCAGCTTAATAAAAACATGACTTAGTCGAGTAACCGGATCGACATTCATCACTAATGTTTGCCTCTGAGTAAAAGACTAGGTCTATGTCTACAAAATATTAAAAAATGTTTAAATACTACTAAACCTGTAAATAACTTGACTTTTAATGAAAATGTACTTAGGAGTAGTTATAATGTTTGAAGGACCAAATAATTATTAATGTGTGTGTACAATTGAAATGGGTGAATAACTTGACATTTGGGTTTTGATTAAATATGTAGATTTAGTCTAGAGTTCTTAGATGCAGATTTTGCATGTTAATGATTTGAAATAACTTGAATGATTGTGTTTAAACTTCAATTATTTTATAAAGTTGAAGTCATTGTCTCATTATTGCATTTTGTGCTCTGTGATTTTGTGTGTTTATTGTTTTGTTTACTTGAGGACAAGCAAACATTTAAATGTGGGGATGTTGATAAGTATAAATTGCATCATGTTTTAGGATTTAGTTTGATATCTATTTAATTGTTAATTAAATTGTTTAGTATGTGTTTAGGTTAGAATTATGTTACTTTGTTAATTATTTATGTTTGAAGTGTTTTATGCATTAGTACAAGTCTTTAAGCTTAAATATTATATTTTAAAGGTATCTTAATGTGTTTGTTAGTGTTTCAAGGTTAACATTGAAGAACGAAGAAGTTTCAAAGAAATGCGGGCCGAAACAACAACCCACAACCGTGGTACAACAGGCCACAATCATGACAAAAGCACCAGAGTTAGCCCACAATTGTGGCTCATATGCCACAATCGTGAAAGAAGTCTAGGATGTGGCCCACTATCATGGCCTACATGCCACGATTGTGATGGAAGGCTCCAATATAGCCCACGATCATGGTTTGAGTCAGGCAGATGAGTAGACACTAAAAAACGTCAAGTTTTGAGATATTTTTTAGACCTTTCGGACCCCAGAAAAATCCTAGGGCTGCTCAAAATATAAAGGATATTTAAAGAACAAGACAAAGAGGAAAGGGAGAGCTTTTGTATCGCCACTTTTGAGAAACCCTAGAGAGAATTCATCGAGAGATTGAGAAAGAGAAGAAGGAAGAGAGAAGTGGAGAAGAAGCTAAGTTGACGTACTTCCCTAATTAGGAGTTTCCAGACGTCATTACCTCCCATAAACTCTTTTGGATCGTATTTCTTATTTATCTTCAATTTTATTATTGTATAAAATTGGGAATAACAGTTTGACAATATGATTTTTTGAATGTTGAGATGTTCTAAACTCACTTTTGGAGTTTTATCTTTGAATTAATGAAATCTGAATGTTTATGTGTTATTTAGATTATTGTGATTTAATTATGCAAGTGCATAATTTAATAATAAACTAAGAGGGTGAATTGAATGAAAAAAATAAATTGGGTTAATGAGAGTTAGGTGATTTAATAAAATAAGAATTAAATAAAATCGATAAATTGTGAGAAAAGAGATCTTGCATAGGTTTCCAATAGTTTATTAGATAACTTCAAAACTAATTAGGATTTTGGATAGGTTGTTAATTAATAAATTGCAACTTCCATAATCTGATTAGGGTTTACGATTTAGGGTTAATGGTTAGAACTCAAGAGAGAGTAATCAACCTTAGGATTGTCTAGAACCAATAATCCGGTAATTCATAATTAGTTAGGTTAGAGTTAAGGATAGGTAAATTCCCTTGCATCATCCAAATTTATGTTGCATCTTCTGATAGCCTAATATGCCTTGTGTTGTAATTCCACTGGAAGTTGTCATGGCTTCCCAAACACCAGTCTATATGGAGATATCCCAATTGGTGTTTTATAAGTCGTTTTACGGGCCCATAATATGTCTTCCAGTCTTATACTCCAATCTTTCCTATTAGGTTGCACTGTTTCTCTTGGATCAACCTGATTTCTTGATTCGAGACTTCACCTTGCTCGTTGGTTTGGAGGTGGTACACGGTGGAAACCTTATGTGTGATGTAATATTTTTTTAACATTGCTTCCATCACCATTTTGTAGAAATGGGTTCCTCAGTTGCTAATGATTGCTCTTGGTACGTCGAACCTAAAAAGAATGTTAGCCTTATGAAAATCTGTAACAACCTTTGCATTGTTAGTTCTGGTTTGTTTGGCTTCCACCCATTTAGAAACATATTTAATGACAAGCAATAGGTAAGTAAAGTCAAAAGATGGAGGGAAAGGTCCCATAAATTCAATACCTTAAACGTCAAAAATTTCACAGAAAAGTAAAGGAGTTTGTGGCAATTGATCCTTACAGGAGAGGTTACCTGTTTGTTGGCAACTGTCACATGATTTGCAGAAGGTGTATGCATCTTTGAACAATGTTGGCCAGTAAAAGTCACTCTCTAGAACTTTATGAGTCGTTCTTTTCACTCTAAAATGTCCTCCACACGTATGTGAATGACAAAAGGCTAAGATCGAGGGTGCTTCACTTTCGGGTACACACCTCCTGGTGATTTGATCTATGCGGTGCCTCCAAATATGCTAGTCATCCTAAATGTGATACTTTGCTTCATTCCACACCTTATCCCTTGGAGCCGTAGACAAACCAATAAGTAATTCGTTTGTAACTAAAAATTGGCAATGTCTACATACCAAGGTGGTGTCATATCGTTACAGAATAATTGCTCATCTGGAAATGTTTCTTACAGAGGGATATCATCTTTTTCCTTTATCAAACGGCGGAGATGGTTCGCCACCACATTTTTTGCACCCTTCTTATCTCTAATCTCCGAATTAAATTCATAATGGAGGAGAATCCATCTGATCAGCCTCGATTTTGCTTCCTTCTTTGTGAGTAAGTATCGTAAAGCTATACGGTCATAATAAACAATTACTTTAGCACCAAGCAAATAAGATCAAAATTTTTCCAAAGTAAAAACCAAAGATAATAGTTCTTTTTTAGTAGTTGAATCATTCAATTGAGATACGTTTAGAGTCTTCAAAGCATAGTAGATGGCATGCAAAACATTTTCCACTCTTTGTCTTAGAACTACCTCTATTGCATAATTGCTTGCATCACACATAATCTCAAAGGGGAGGTTCCAATATGGTAATTGAATCACCGGTGAGGATGTCAAAAGCTCCTTAAGTTTGTTAAATGCTTCCTTACACTTCTCATCGAACTCAAAGGAGACATCTTGTTATAAGAGCTTGCATAGTGGTGTGACCATCTTCGAAAAGTCCTTAGTGAACCTTTGATAAAAACTTGCACACCTAAGAAAAAAATGCACTTCCCACATAGTAGAGAGGTAAGGTAAAGAAAAAATAAGATCAACGTTATATTTGGCTATCTTAATACCCCTAGTAGATATAACATGACCTAAAACTATACCTTGTTCCACTATAAAATAACAATTTTCCCAGTTCAGCACAAGGTTAGTTTCAATACATTGTTATAATATAATAGGAAGATTCTCAAGACATTCATCAAAAGAAGATCCATATACACTAAAATAATCCATGAATAACTCTATGATCTTTTTAACATACTCAGAAAAAAATGCTTACCATACACCTTTGGAATATGGCAGGTGTATGATATAATCCAAATGACATCCTCAGGTAAGTGAACATACCAAATGGGTATGTGAATGTGGTCTTCTCCTTATCTTATGGTGCGATCAGGATTTGAAGATAACCCTGAAAAACCATTTAGAAAGCAATAATAATCATAGCCAGCCAATCTTTCAAGCATCTGATCAATAAAGGGAAGGGGAAGGTGGTCTTTACGGTTGCAAAATTCAACTTCCTATAGTCAATATACACTCATCACCTAGTTTACACTCAGATGGGAACCAACTCACCTTCCTGATTTGTCACAACGGTGATTCCAAACTTCTTTGGAATCATCTGGACATAACTTACGCACTTACTGTCGAAGATTGGGTAAATAACCCCATCATCGAAAAGGTTTAATACTTCCTTCTTTACGACTTCCATCATCGAAGGATTCAACCTACACTAAGCTTACCTTATTGACTTTGCATCCTCATCCAATAAAATGTGATGCATGCAACCTGATGGCTTTCGTATGCTCTCTAAACATTCAAATCAACCTGTCCTTTTGATCTGAAGTTAACTCCACCAAAATGATAACTGAGAGATTTTGTTTATCCCCCAAATAGACATACTTGAGGTGTATTATGGGGTGGCTTCGGTTATACTTTAGGTGCCTACACATCAAAAGATAATAACTTCTGGTGAGATTCGGGTAACTACATAGAAATCAAAACATACCTCTTTGGAGATTTCCCTAATGATTCCCATATAGCCGCCATTTCAACCAACTCTTCTTCCTTAACATCATTGCTGCCTCTTGCTTCCATAAACTCAGTCAAGAATGTTTTTAAGTGATCTTTGCAACTCAATTTAAACATTTCCTACACTAGAGGATCAATTACATTAACAGAAAAACACAGTGATCATCATGAGGATGTTTCATGGCATCAAAAATATTAAAATGAACCACTTCCCCTTTGAATTCCATCGTGAGGGTGCCCTCACGAACATCTATCTTAGTTTGAGTTGTATTGAGAAACTGTCTCCCCAATAAGATAGGTATCAAATTGTATGAAGTGTCATCATTCATATCTACAACATAAAAATCTACAGGAAACACTAGCTTATTCAACTGCACCAAAACACCCTCATCCATAACCTCAGGGTAAGCATTATTGCGGGTAGCTAATTGTATGATAACACCCATTTCTTTCTAAGGACCCAAATTCAAAGAAGTATAAATTGAACGAGGCATCACATTAATTGAAGCTCCCAAATCCAACATAGCTTTATTAATCACAGTATTACCAATTTTACAAGGAATGGTAAACATACCTGAATCTTGACATTTTGGAGGCATCTTCTATCTAAAAATCACAAGCACATTCTCACCCATCATCAGTTTTTCATCACCCCTCAGTTTCCTCTTATGTGTATATAATTATGTCAGAAATTTGGCATACCTTGGTATTTGCTTAATTGTCTCAAGAAAATGTATATTGACTTCCACTTTTCAGAAAGTCTGTAATATCTCTTTGTCCTTCTCTTGCTTATTCGATCTTGTCAATCTGCTCAGAAAAGGTGGAGGATTAGTCTTAACAATATTGGGACTTTCGAAATTCACCTTTGTACTTGATGATGGATTTTCTTCATTTTCTAATTTCTTTTTGATCTCTTCCTCAATAGCAATCCTTAGTGGAGTTCTTTTGGGACCCTCAATCTCCTTTCCACTCTTCAAGGTAATAGCACTAACATTCTTCAAGTTTACTTTGGGTCAGGATGGCAGCTTTCCTCCACTTTGTAATTCGAGACGATTGAGCCTCACTTCATTTGACCCATTTGGTTTTCCAAATTTTGTATGTTTTATTTTGTCTCTTGTTAAATCTGTTGTATATCCTGTTGAAGCTACTGTTGCATATTTTGTTGAAATTGCTGCATACTTTGATGAAATTGCAAATTGTTAGTGGTAAGAGTCTTGACAAGTTCAACTAGGGATGTTCCTAAACTAGAAGAGGAGGCTCCTTGTTGCCTTGGTTGAAATTGATGCGCTCTTTGCAATTAATTCTAGAAGTAGTACGTTGTTTGTTCCCTCCGTAACTTAAGTTAGGGTGATCCCTCTAGCATAGGTTATATGTCTATGAGTACAGGTTGTATTGTTTTAGGAAGTTCCCTTCTGCAGCATTCACCACTTCATACTTCCTGCTTGTAATGTCAAACACTCATCAATTGCATGGCTTGTGTTGGAACATATTCCTCACACTTTCACTTATGCCTATCCAACTACAATATGTCTCACAAAAGATATTAATTCATCTATACGATGTTGGATAGATGAAGTACTTACCTCATTTATGCATTGAACATCATTACGAGTGCTAAATTGTTATGTGTTAGTAGCCATTCGCTTAATCAGGATCCTAGTTTCAATGGGAGTCTTTTCACAAAGTGACCTACCACTCGCCGCATCAATCAAACTCCTCTTTATTGGTAGCAGTGTGCAGACAACTAGCACATAGCTTCTTAAAAAACTCTCAATACTCGTAAAGAGACTCTCCGTTATAATGCTTGATGCCACGTATCTCCTTTCAAATACTTGCTGTCTTTGAGGTTAGAAAAACTTCTCCAAGAACAATCTCTTCATCTCTAACCAAGTATTTACGCTCCTAGTTGTTTAGTTAGTAAATCAAACAACTAATCTTTCACTACATCTTTGAATGAGAACGGGAAGGCTCTCAACATGATCTGCTCATCCATCACCCTGGGAGGTTTCATGCTTAGACAAACCACATCGATTTCCTTAAGATGCTTATGTGCATCCTCATTTGCAAAACCATGAAAATTAGGTAATAAATGTATTAATCCATACTTTAAATCAAAAGTAATATGTTCAACAAAATTTGGAAATGTAATGCATAATGCTCTTTGAGTTAGGTTTGGTGTAGCCAACTCCTTTAGTGTTCTCAGATTTGTCATCGTGTTGTCGGATTCAAATTTTGATTCTTCTATTAAAGTTGCTCTTGCTTCTGTTCGCAATCTTCGCAGTGTTCTCTCAATCTTCAGATCAAGTTGCTAAGTTCTCAACGAAGAGATCTGGTAACTACCATACATCGACACTAAGAAACTTTTAAAAGTTAACAAATAATCAAAAAGAAACAATTATAAACAAATATATTCATAAAACACTAACTAAAATCAAAAACGAAAATTAAAATACCACACTCCCTGAGAACGATGCCAAAATTTGACAATGCTTGTCGACTATATTGCAAAATTTACCTAACTCTGCATACTAAAATATGTGGTTTTGGGTTTTAAGAAATTAAGAAAATAAAGTAAAAGTAAACCATCGAAAAAAATTATAACAAACAATTGAAAATGATTTAAGTGTCAAATATAACTAAGGTTTGGTTATAGGATCAATCTCGACCTAAAAACGATTAAACATATCCCATCATTCTAATGTCTTCACACCTCTTTAGACTATTGATTTTAGACTAACAGTACGCTCTGTTAATCTTGGTTTTCCCATAGGTTATGTTTAATTAACATACGATTGTTAATTAAACCTAGCCATCGAGTAACTTAGGATACAATCTCTATATTCAATTTAGCAGTCGCATTATGAAGTGCAAAACAATCAATATAGGTAGTAACTCACACATTCGGTTTATCTAACCTAAATTATGTTGTTCCTAATGATTTAAGGCCATTAGAAGCTACTAACAAACATCAAACGTAACGATTACGGATTACATTCAACATTCTGACAATAGGTTTGTAATAGAACAATCTAAATAACGTATTAAGATCATTTATATAAAAACTCGATTCAATCAACACAAACAACAATAACAATCTAAAAAGAGAGTATTGACATTAACAAGATGAGATAACTTAACCGTGAACCGGCATTGATTTCACCGTTGAACTGGTGTTGGGAAGTTAGCTTTTCATCTCCTTCTTCAAGCTCCAGCCATTAGCCATTTTTGCCTCTGTCAGCGTTGAGAGATGAAGAGAAAATGAAAAGAATGAAGGTAAAAAGTTTCAGCTAGGGTCTATCTCGAATAATTCTTTTCGGTCTTCACTAAACATTTCCCTTTATAGAATAAAATAGGTTTAAATGGATAGGTGTCCCTTCTCTCATGGGTGTACAATTGGACTCATAGGTGTGATTAACCTTGTCACACCCATGAGTGTGCGTGTCACACCTGTGACATACTTGTCATAGCTATGAGAGACCTCTTACGGTCGTGAGAGGTGTTGCGTAGGGTGAGAAATTTCTTACGCTCGCGTACGTTAGTGTTTGACCGTGAGACTCTTCTTCTTTTGCTCTTTACTTCACATTCTATCTTGTCTCTTCTTCTTCTTGCTCCATGAATCAATAGAGTATGGACATTGAGAAGATGGCTTCAATGAATATGCTTTTAGGTCATTTTACCTACTTCACTTATAAAATGTACCTAAAATCAAATGTGAGCTAAAGTGAGTATCTTACGCATTAATCACTAAATGTAGTAAATCAAATGAATTAACATTTAAGCACATATCAATAATATATAAATCAACATGCATTACTATAGTTAACTATCATTTTAGCTATTAATTCAATTCATTATATACTAGTAGGGTTTGTTTCAATCAATATATAATGGTTGTATGATAAAACATAATTTTAGATAAAATATAAATTTAATCAATCATTATTTTTAGTCCAGGTAATTAATTTTGTAAATAGTTTGTGACAATGGTTATATGATAAAATATAATTTTAGATAAAATATAAATTTAATCGATCATTATTTTTGATCCAGCTAATTAATTTCGTAAATAGTTAGTAATTAACTAACCATACTTGTGGGATTGATCTATATTCTCTGGTTCTAACTATGGTTATGTTATGCTCTAACAATAAAACAATATAACCACTCAATCTTAGCATAAAGGAAGGAATAAAAGCTTCTCTAATCTTACGTTGATTACTCCTTCAATGCTGGTAAATACTAAAACTATGAATATAAAATAAGGTGGCTCTTAAACATCTTCCATATCTCCCCTAAATTAAACCTAATACAAGTATATTTAAGGTTATAAAAGTAAAGTCTTAGAAGGCTTGAACTTTAGTATTAATACATCCTCATAAATTGTGCATGAGAACTAGTGTCAAACTAACATAAGCACTAGTTTCCATTTTGTTAATGTGTAACTGGCACCTTATAACTAGCACTGGTTTATTTTGTAACTTTCCTCATAAAAGTATAACAAATCTAGTTTTAGTTTTATTTACTTCTCAAACTTTATGAACTTTAATAAAGAAAAGCGTCTATCTCTTTGGCAAGTCTAACATTTGTTATACCTTTTTACACTAACTTCTATATGCTTTGAAATCTTTAAGCTAGAATTATCCAATATCTTTTACCAAGTTATTGTTCATATGATTATCTTTTAAATGACTATAAAATCTTCTAAATTAGACAATGATGGAGGAATTAAATAAAGTTTCCATTAACTATAGCTAAGTTATCCTAATATTACAATAATTTCACCAAAAATAGTACGAGAAGCTAAAACAATAAGACCATAAAATCAAAAAACACAAATTTTGTAGCTATTTCTAATTCCAAAGTTATAAGTTCCATCTAATTCTAATTCCAGTAGGAAGGGTCAACTGAGTAGATTTTACAACTATTATGGCTCGTATCCAGTTGATAATTTCCTTAGCAAGTTGATGTTTTGCTTACTTCCTTACCCTGTAGATCCTACTATATCTTTCTTTCCATAGAGCATAAATTGTTTTTGTAAAAGTTGTTTTATAAATTACTCTATCATGCATCTGTTACTTGGTAGTACATGTAATCTAATTTAGAGTTATAAGCCAATCATAAGAAGAACAAAAAGCTATTAGCAAATGTAAGATTTTGCTCTAGACAGCCTTGGAGTACTTATATTAGAAGAAAAATTGTTCTTTATCTTCTTTAGCTTATTTGCATAATATACATATAGGGCCAAAAGAGCCAAATCATTTGTTTTTAGTTATAATATTTTTATTGATAACTAGCTATGTGAATACTGATGCTTTCGGGCTCAAGGAGTTCTTCCATAAAAGGCTTAACTAGGGTATAATTTCTCCTTCAGCCTATAGTTCCTTATAGCATAACTTGTTTATGAATACCCTAGTGGGATATGGCTTCCAAATCGCACTATCATTCATTAGCCCTTGAGTGATTTGAGGGGTATACCATCACTGAGTTTAATCCTTTGAAGTTGCCACTCCATTGCTCGTCAAAGATTAGTGAGGACACTTTAGCATTGAAAGGTACTCTATTAATTAAATGGGAGATTTCACTCCTTAAGAAGAGAGGGCTATACTTAGACCAATTATCATACCACATCTATATATTTTCTCCATTTCCCAGCTTATGTTTGATCCTAGGGAGCACTACATTTCTTAGCTTCAGCATTTGCGTAAAGGTCCATGAGTGTTTTCTAGTGATTAGCATTTTCTAGAAATTTTCATTTCTAAGATAAGTTTCATGCATCCATTTTATCCAAATGACATTCTTGTCTTCATAAAGCCTCCAAATTCTTTTACACAAAAGAACTTTATGCATTAAAGGAATAGAAGTTATCCTCAATACTCCTTGCTTCTTAGGAATAGTCACTTCACTCTATTTAACTTTAGATTTCTTAGAGTTTTTTCCAGTTCCAGACCATAGAAAAACTTTCATGATACCATTAATCTCCTTGATTACTTTCCTAGGAATAATGATATGGGAAATCTAATGAACATAGAGATTTTCTAGGATTGAAATAAGCAAAGTGACCTTTGTAGCTAGGGATAAAAATATGTTTCGGTAAGTATTTATTCTGTATTTGAATCTTTCAATTAATGAGATACACTTTGCATACTTGGGTTTGGTATACAAGATAGGGACTCTAAGATACTTTAGTAGGAAAGCTTATAACTACAACCGTGAGATCTTGGAGAACTCATCAGGATTCCTCATGTCTTTGGAACAATACAAACTGCTATTGTCTAGGTTAACTTTCAACCTTGACTAGCTTGAATATAGTGGGATTAGTTCCTATAGCATTTTCACTGAATGAGCTTTAACACCTGATCGTAGGATCAAATCATCTACAAACATTAAATGGGAGAGTTTGTAATTTACATACTTATAATAAAAGTGAAATTTGCCATTGTGTTCAATAAATATATTGAGGAATCGAGATAACCCTTCTATAGTTAGGGTGAATTAATAAGGGGATAAAGGATCCTCTTATCTTATTCCCCTAGCACATTTTATTGATTGAGTGGGGACTCCGTTGACTAGAATGCTTATTAAAGCAAATTTTATGCACATCAAGATCGATTCCATGAAAATAGTAGGGAACTAAAGAGCTTCTAAACAAGATTGTATGAATTACCAGCTCACTATGTCAAATGCCTTGTAAAAATCAATTTTCCAGTATTAGCTGTTGACCTTCGTCTTTGAATTATGTTCCTTCAATACCTCTTGTATTAGGAGAATATTGTCTCCTTTGGATCTCCCCTCAATGAATGCACCTTGTGTTGAATTCACCACAGTCTTTAAGGCTATTTTCAACCTATTAGCAAGGAGTTTAACAATCACCTTGTAAATCATATTGTAATATGAGGTTGACCTATAGTCCCACAAGGAAGTAGGATTAACTTTCTTAGGAATGAGGAAAATGTACATGTGATTGGTCTCCTTCAACATTTTGCAAGAGGAGAGACACTCCTGTACTGCTTTAGTTAATAGATTGCTTGTTATCCCCTATGTGTATTAAGAAACTAAACAGTGAATCCATCCAGCCCTGGTGCTTTTGATGTGTGTAATCCAAATACCACTTCTTTAATTTCAAGACTAGTGAATGGAGCTATTAAAAACTCACCAATATCTTAAGTTAAAGGATTGTCAAAGAATCTTTTAATGTTTTAAACAAAGCTGAAATTCTTAACTTTTCCCATCAGTTGCATAAAGAAATCTCTAGTGAGATATAATAAAGAGGATTGTTCATTGAAAGACATACTTGAACTGTCTTTGAACTCAATAATTATGTTCTTATTTCTCCTTGCTAATAGGGAAGCATAGAAGAAATTAGTATTTGAGTTACCGTCTTTAAGCCAAATCATTTGAGCTTTCTATTTCAATATTGAGATGTGCAGGTTGAGGGCTTCTTAATGGTCCCTAAGTCTCTAAGCTTTAATCTTTCTTAGGTGATTATTTTAAAGGAATTTGAAGTAATCATCTTGAGCTTCCATTAGCTTTTCCTAGGTTTCCTTTACCTACGTAGTATGAGAGTTAGCAAAACATTTGATATCTTATTTTACCATTTTTAGGTTTTGCATCAATCGAAAATATTTGTATCCAATTACAAGCTGGTTCAAGCAAGTTTCCATAAGCTACATGAATCCCTTTTTTTGTGTAAGTCCACTGAAAAATCGAAAAGACATCCAAGTCATTTTGATTGCTTGAGGGTTTTGGATAACGATGAAAGATTGATCTGAAAAGGAACATTCACCAAAGTAAGCATATAAATTGGAGTACTCTTGTAGCCAATCTTGATTGAATAAAACACAATCAAGCTTCTTTCCAATTAACATGTGACATTGTTACTTATTAGTCCAAGTCAATCCCAGTGAATCTAAGATCAGTAACATTCACTTTTTGGAAATGGTTAGCAAGCTCTCTTCCTTTAGCAGAATTAAAGCCCTTACCTTCCTCGACTTCATAATTTGAAAGTATACAAGTATAATCCCCAAGAAGTATCTAAGGGTTATTAGTAGAAACTTCAATGATCTAAAGGTTTTTCCAAATAAGTTCTTTTCGGAATTGAAAGTTGGAAACATAAACTAGATTGATTTCAAAATTTAAATTTGAACCTACCAATATGCACTTTAAGTGGATAAATTGATCATTTTCTCCTATTGCTTACACTAGGATTTTGCTTGTATTATAGAAGCAAAGTATTCAACCACTATAGTGTGAAGTGTGCTTGGAAATAGTTTCACATTTAACACCCAAAAAGTTTGAAACAACTAACATATGAGATGACTTTATTTTAGTTTTTAAAAGCCTTAATAAATAAGGCTTGTTCTGTATGACAATCTCCTTGACCATTGTTTTTTTAAGAGGGTCGTTGAATACTCTAACATTCCATATAAGAATCATTTTGGGGCAATTTCCCCATAGTATTATTCCTGCCACTTCTTCCAAGAGATCTCTTTAAGTTAGAATTTGTATCTTTGGTACTAATAATGGGCTCTATTCCTTCTGTAGTAGCTAAATACTCTTTTTCAGAGTTGATCATCTATATAATTACATTTTTTGCCTCTTCCTCTTTCCATCTTTCCAAATTGATAGTGGTATGCTTAACTTCAGAACCAATCACCTACACACATTCACTGTTTACTTCTTTTCCTTTTAGTCTTTTCAAACTGTCAACAATATACTTAGTATTAGAACTGTTCACCTACAAGAATTCACTGCTTGTCTCATTTTCTTTCCAACCTACCAAATTATTAGGGGAGTTTTTAGAATCAAACATGTTATTAGATAAAATTTCAGTCTTGTCTATGGCATACTTAAAGTTCCTTATAGTTGTTAGAAGATAATAGCCCATAAACTCTTCATGCCAACTTGTTTTTAAACTTGTTGCCAATAGGTTGCCATCTTTTGCTCGCTATATTACGCTTCCAAGGATAGGTTACTACTAATGCAACCTTCTTGAGCTCTCCATTCTTACCAAGCTTCATGATTGGCAATTTATCTAGAATTCAACTTTCCTTTTTTACCTCAATACAAATTTTAGCAAAAAATATTTACTCTATATTAGATGTTTGACAGTCCATATAAATACGTTTTCCAAGTGAGCTTTTTAAATAGCTTAGGCATTCAATTGTCTTCAAGAGGTATATTATGGAAATTCACCCACAAAGGAAAGACATCAATATTACCTCTATCAAATTTAATACCAGCCTTCCACTTTTGAATGAACATAGGCTAGCCTCCTATGTGCCAAGGACCTTGTTCAATGATTTCATTCAAGCAACTGTCATCGGTGAACTTGAAGAGAAATGTATCATCTTCCGTTAGCATTACTCTCTCCAAGCCCTTCCTCCCCCACCTAGTTGTAGCCTAGGCATGTACTACATGAAAAGCAAGCCTTCTGTTCCAAAAGAAACCTACCAATACCGTGGACTAAGCATTAGCTCTAGCCTTTAGGAGTTCAATGGGAGAAGTAAGTACACCCTCTTGTAAGACACTTTGGAAATGTTTTAACTCACATTTATTCCACCAAAATTTTATATTTTCTCCTCAAAATCATCACACCTACAAGAAAATAATCTGAACATAAGAAAAAATATACTTATAAAACATGTTATAAAAGCGTCAAATACCAAGTGATTTAACCCCTAAATAAAATGTAAGATATAGATATATCACTAACTTAGAAAAGAAAGAAAAGGATCCATAATTTAAGATATAAATGTGTCAAAGCCTATGCTCTTCCCCAAAAGAAATAAAATGATCCACAACATAGTACATGATTATGTCATAAACCACTAAACGTATTTAAAATGCAAATAATTTTTGGAGAATTTAGAGATTTTTTATAACTTAACATTCTTTTGACTCCAAAAAATTAGGATTAATAATGAAAAGGTATGCCAACTCTTTAGAGTTTTCAATTTCAATCATTTTCATTAAAGAAACAAGATTAGAGATCATCCTAATATATCAAACTATCCAAAATACCACTTCCCTCTACAATTGTGTCTTTTATTCATTTAATTATTTTTGTTGTTTTAAGTATGATTTGTGATTAGGTGTTTAATAAATATAGATAAAGAATTGATTCAATTTTATTTATGACATAAGATTTATATCTATAAATTATCTTTGATTTTTCTTAACATGGAATTACTAAAGCTAACGTTTAAATCTAATTATAATTCATTTATGATTTGCTTGTAAGCGGACCATAGCTTAGAAATTTGGGTTAAATGGGGTGCTAGAGATAAAACTAAGTGATCTCTCTAGTGTTTAGGTGACACCTATAATAGAAATTCACAAAAATTAATGGTGTTAAGGTAAATCCTTTAATAGAAATTCACAAAATTTAGTGCATTCTAAGTGTTATTAGCTTGGTAGAGATATGAGTTAACTAAGTGGAGAATATAAGGTTATAGCTTGAGAAAGTGAAAATACGATATTTTAGGAAGTTTTGTCTGTTTAGATGATAAATGCATAAGTGGCAATGATTCTCTTGGCTATCATTTTATTTAGGTTAAGTTCTTTCTCTTACGTAATTTTGCTTGCTCAATTACCTTTATAGTGGTTACACAGTTAATACCCCCTATATAACTTCTTGAAGTATATCCCATGTAATGAATGGTTTTCTATTATTGAATGATTGACCTTATTGGCATAAACATTTTTATATTCCTGTTACCTCTATCAAACAACTAACCATTTTATTTTAATTCTTTATGCTAGTTAAAATTATAAGAGTTTACTAGATCCATCTAGCTTCCTTACAGGATCAACACTCCAGTTACCATTATATTACTAATTAATAATAGGTACACTTGCCTTAGTTTGTGAGTAGTTAATTTGTAATTGAGAAAATACTTATAGTAGAAAATATCACAATATATAAGATGAATTATATGGAGGTAGTTGAATGATCAACATATGATTCATTATCCTAAAATAGCTAGGAAAATTGTTTCATTATTTTATACTAGTATTGATTTGAGAAATCCTTTAAGGTGGAATGACACTTTGAAAATAATTTTCAAATTTTATTAAAAGAAATAATTACTAATGTTGGGGAACTAATATAATCGGTTTCAGATGTAGTAGAAATAATTTCATATTCTATCTCTAATGAGAATATCGTATGATGAAATAATTTGATTATACAAAAAATGCATAATAAGATTAGTCAAAATCACTTTAACCCTCCTAATATTTGAATGATTGTGATGCATTATTAGACATTAATCTTAATATATGATTATAAAATTTTTATTCAAACAATAAAAGATAGATTAAAGAAATTTCATTTATGCCATCATAGATATAATTTAAAATTGTCATTTATAAGTGTTACTAACATATTTAAAAACCTAATGATCACACGTAAAGAAAGTTTGAAGATAGAAAAAGTAATTCAATCAAGTATAAATTGGCTTTCAAATTTAAGAAAATTTAAAAATATAAGATATTTGATCAATATCAAATACTTTGTTTTATTAGGACCTAATTGATATTTAATTAAAATTAAAATTAATTTTAAATAAAATTTTAAATTTAAATTTAATTAAATTATTAACAAGCCAAAATTACATTGTATATAGACTTAGGTTCTAGAGAAGCAAACATTCTTAACATATCTTTCAATAAACTATTTATAAAATTCTTTTTATGTGAATACTATTAGTTATCAACATTTGTGAGATTATAATGATTTTTCATATAACTAATTGGATTCAAGTGAGATACAAAAGGAGGAAAATCAAATTTTATGAGAAGATATGATACATATTCATACTTTATTATATTTATGAATTAATCATATAAAAATTAATGTAATCTTGATTAATAAAAAATTATTTTATTGCGGCAAACAAATAATGAGTTCACGTCTAAATTTTCTAATAAAAAGGAACCTTTAAAATGAAGCCCACCGATTTCAATCTTAAGGTTGTCAAATATTGCTAGAATTTATGATCCTTAATTGTGTTCACGTTAGTAATAACAGAGGTGTCATTGCAAAGAGTTGATTGATTAGTTTTTTTATTCTTCTCAAATTTATCATAGCTCTCGTCTCTATATATATTTTAAATGATTAAGATCCTGTGTACCAATCAATGAATTGTTGTTCAGCCTGATTCTGGCGAGGCTGAACGTTGCTGTACGAATCCATAAGGTTGTCATCTTAAGTGAGAGAATTCCTGCAAAATAAAGCAAGGCACACCGGGGGTTGATAACCGGCAGGCCCCTCCGATACTCAAGTTAGTCTTTTTGGTGAGGGTTTGATAGCTAAGAATAGAAAAGCTAGGGTTCTAATCACGTACCTGTATCATGGCAAAGCTATACCTTATATATGGGATGGTTGCTAGGTTTAAGCCTTTACGTATGTATGGGAGACTTCCACCTGCGAGTGGGCCGTGGATGCGTGGACTAGGGCATGGGCTTAGCATAGTCGATAGGAATTAGGTCAATCCTTGCGGGATGGATCGATGGGTCCATGAGTCATTTTTAGTAGGTTTGGGCCTAGCACGACCGACCTAACTATAAGCCCCCTACTCCTTGAGTCTGAGCAGGGAGAAGGGTCGAAGGAGTACATAAGGATCGTGCAGCTCGTCTATGGGGCAGCTCGTGATAGGCCCGATCTGTCAGACATCAATGCATAATGTATGACAGCTCATGCTTGGATCGGTCGGTTAAGTGGTCCGATCGGTTAGTGCTGATGCTTTTTGCTCAATAGCTCGTACCAAGATAGATCGGATGAGCATCGATGCGGAGCGAGTGAAGGCACTCGGTTTAATTATTACTGACAGCGCGTGCCCTCTGACATATTTTTAGAATTTGAAACGAAACGTCTTTGTAACTGTTGTGCAGCTATCACGTACGTCCTTTCACCTACTGCGCCGCTCCGGATTCCTAACAACCCTAATTCACCTCAGCTCAGATTCTGTCGCGTGTCTGAGTTTAGCCCGGATTTTCTCTATGTGTCAAGCGTTGGCTGGAACGTCCTTTCAACTGATCTTCTATAAATACCCTGGATCAACGGACTACGGACTTTCTTCACGTTTATTTTGTTCTCCGGCTTTCATTTTGCTTTCATTTGTATCTTCTTGCCTACAGTCTCTGGAGCTTTCTTTTAACCGCCGTTCAAATTCCCAACTTCAATTACCAGCTAGGTACGTCCCTTTTCTTCACTTTTCCTAAAGTTTCCTTTTTGTAAACATGTCAACCAATTCTAGCAGTGGGGCTAGCCCTAGGGGTGAAACTATCGAGAGGGCCTCCCAACTAGCCGAGTCGCCTGAAGTAGTGGCGGAAGTAGTGGCGGTGCCTGGGGTGAGAGGTATCGAAGAAGTTTTGACGCAAGAACGGAAGGATGGGCTGGTCGTGGAGGAGCCACCGAGAGACGAGTTGACGATGACCGTGGGGGAGCTGAATCGGTCGATTATTAGGAATAATATCCCTATGTCCTGGGGTCCTAGGTTGGCTGGCCCGAACGAAAGGATTTATAGCAGTGGGGGAGGGTATTTTGCTATTTCCGACAACTTCTTCTCGGTCGGTGGCATGAAGCTCCCATATGCCCCGATTATCGACGAGGTGTGCATCGCCTACCATCTAAGGCCGGGCTAAATTCCTCCTAATGGATGGAGATTCATCAATGGTTTGGCCTTGTTGTGCCATCAGTTCGGCTATCCTCTTTCGGTTGGCATCCTACACCATTTTTTGAGAATGAACCAGAGTTCAAGCTCTGGGGCCGAGATCCCTCAATTGCAGTATAGAGATGCCTGGTTTTGCCTGGCCAGAACGGTGTGAAAAAATACCGCTTGGCAAATAAAGTACTTTTTCGTGAAGCCTCCGGGATCTTCCCTCGAGTCCCAGCCGTGGAGATATCCTTTAGCCGAGCGATGGAATGACACGTCGAGCCTATCCCTTGCTAGAGAGGAGTGGGAGGTAGTCAATCGTATAAAGGGGCTCGGTCGGTATGACTTCGGCCGCCTCATTCAAGGATATCGCAGGAATCGACCCCCCGGCCCAAATTAGCGGGCTAGGAGAAGAAACTGCCCCTTCTGGTTGATTCCTCATGTTTGAACTATTTACTATATTTGTACGCATTGGCTTCGATTTCTAACCTGTTTTTGTTGCTGTGTAGCCATGGCCAGGCTTGATGATTTCGCTGGGTCCTCCGCCCCTACCAAAGGCCAGTGCAAAGCTGTCAGGCCCTCCTCGAAGACAAAAAGGCAAGACAAGGAAGGAGAGGCCAGCGCGGATGTCTCTCAGCCCACGGTCTTCGAGCCGTCTGCAGCGCTAGCCCTGGTTGTAGCACCCGAGCAGTCAACAGCGATGACCCGGTTGGTTGGTGAAGGCCTAGTGGTCATAGAAGAGGAGGAGGAGGTCAAGCCACCTCTCAAGAGGAAGAAGACTGCTCGGGTTGTCGATCGACCGCCCTGCCCATCGAGCCAAGGCAGGAAGGAGAAGGAGAGAGAAAGCAAGGGGAAAAGGCAAGCGTTAAGCACTGGAAAGTGGGAGCCAGCGATCAGTTTGGCTAAGATTGCATTGATTGGGGATCTGGATGTGTCCCTTCACATTGCTCAGAGGATCGTTCCCCCTGTGGACGAGAAGCTCATGGACTCGTGGAGCAATCAGGAGCTGGTGCCCCGTCTCGTCTGTAGCTGTGTAAGAAGTCTGGCGCTATCCTCTTAGATGCACCAACATATGGAGCAGCTCAACGAGATTAATCAATCGCTGGACCAGGAAGTCCACGATCTCCTTGAGCAGGTGAAAACTTTGAGGGGCGAGCTTTTAGAGGCTAAGGAAGAGAGGGACGTCTTCCAGACTTAACTCTCTTCCTTGGAGGAGGAGAAGAAATCTTGGGAGGAGGCGAGGAGTGTTCTGAAAGCTCAACTTGCCACGGGAGAGGAGGAGAGGAGCCGGTTGATTGGGGCGAAGGACTGGCTGGCTAAGGAGTGTGAGGGATTGAAGAAGGAGGTGAAGACGGAGCAGGAGCTTCGTAAGAAATTCCTCCAGGATTGCCATGAAGCGGTGGAGGGTAAGCTGAGGGCCGAGGATAGATTGAAAGAGTTACGGGGTTCCGTCAAAAAACAAAGGGTTGAGGCGATCAAGCGGTGGAAAAGGTGTTTCCTACATGGGGAGTGCCTAGAATTCGCTTGTGATTTGGCCCTTTCAATCTTGAGGAATTGCCACGACGTCCACATCCCTGACGGGTTGGGTGGTCCTTCATTCGAGGATTACGCCGAGTCGATGCTTCCTACCTCTCTCGGCCTTTCCCTAGAGGAAATGAAGGAGATGGTTGAAGGAGAACGAGTGTTGGTTCCGGATGAGAAGCTGGACTTGAGCACAGAAGAGGAAGGGGATGTCTCTCCCCTGTCTTCTCCTCCCAATCCGGTTGTTGGCCCTTCCTCTGCTGACCTGGCTGCTGGCCCTTCCTCTGTCGACCCGGCTGTTGGCCCTTCCTCTCCCGTCGGAGGAATGAAATAATTTCCCCCCACTTTTGTAAAGCTCATCTGGTCGGGCTTGTGGCCAGATTCAGGGAAATAAAAATTTATTTTTCATCACCATATGTCGTTAAAATTGGGCGATCTTTTTCAATGGCGGGTAGTAAACGAATGCACTCAATGTGCGTCGATCAGTCGTAGTGTCTGAGAGAGTCATAGTCGACCTAGGCAATAGAACTTGGCCTAACGATTGCGGGGCCAAGCGATCCGGGATTAATCTTCTCGACATCGCTTAGTTCTAAGGATCTTGTCCTGGTAACCTGGCGAGCGATGGTCGAGGGCGAGCCATGGTTCCAAGGATCTTGTCTTGGGAACCTGGCGGGGTGATGTGGAGGTCGAGCCATAGTTCCAAGGATCTTATCTTGGCAACCTGGCGGGGCGATATTGAGGCCGAGCCATGGTTTCAAAGATCTTGTCTTGACAACCTGGCGAGCGATGGTCGAGGCGGAGCCATGGTTCTAAGGATCTTGTCTTGGTAACCTGGCGGGGTGATGTAGAGGTCGAGCCATGGTTCCAAGGATCTTGTCTTGGCAACCTGGCGGGGCGATGTCGAGGTCGATCCATGGTTCCAAGGATCTTGTCTTGGCAACCTGACGGGGCGATGTCGAGGCCGAGCCATGGTTCTAAGGATCTTGTCTTGGCAACCTGGCCGAGCGATGGTCGAGGCGATCGGTTTGTGGAATTTTCTCCCTTTGCCAAATTTAGTGAAATGTCTTGCCAAGAAATTTGAAACCCTTTTATTGATTGTTAAAAAACTTGACTGGCAGGGCCAGGAAAAAGGTACCCACAGGTTGTGTCCAATAAACAATAATAAACAAAGATTAACTAATATAAAGCTTATCTACTGGTAGAACGCCTTCAGGTTTTGAGAGTTCCAAGGCCTCGATAGAACCTTCCCGTTCGCATCGCGTAGGATGTAGGAGCCATATCCGGCTTGCTTGATCACTTGATATGGTCCTTCCCACGCCTGTCCGAGCTTTCCAGGATGCTTTCCAGCCACCTCGGCCTTTCGCAAGATGTATCCACCGACCTTTATATCGCTTGGCTTTACCCTTCTGTTGTAGAACTTCGTTGCTTTTTGCCTGACGGCTTCCAAAAGAGCGGCTGCCCTATCCCTGTCTTCACTGAGAAACACAAGTTCTGCTCGGCGGGCTTCATTATTCCG
>JANZLF010000222.1:29717776-29730597 GCA_026546835.1 Erythroxylum foetidum
TGGGATGGGTTGTTTTAATAAAATGAGAGAAAGTTTCAGGTTTTGTGCTTCCAAGGGATTTCCTTTCTTCTTTTAATCTACATGTTTCAACTCCAAGGCTTTCCCTCATATACCAAGCATCGCGCTTTCATGTCCGATGTTGGACTCCGAAAACGGGGTCCAACATAATTAAGAGGCCAACTACCAAACGAATTCCTCCTCTTCACGTCAATTGACAGAGGTCGCAACCACTCTTCAGTATCTACCTAACCACCCATCCAAAGTGGTGTGGCTTCTTGAGGTGGACATAGAGTCATCTTTAAGTAACCAATGGAGTCGTGCCACGTCATCTAAGTGCTTTGAAAATCGATTAAAGTTTTGTTAGCTTTGAACTACATTTTTGACAATACACTAGTGTCAATTTTGACTATGTATAAAACTCAAACGGTGATGATGTAGAAGCTAAATTTTATCAGTAGCTTTTTCTTTGAGTTAGCTTCAATCTAAGACTTGATTTACTGAATTCCACCATCTGAGTCAAAAGTTATGATTGAAACATCATCAAAAGGTCATTCTAGGGTTCCAAAATTTGATGCAATTTTTGAAAATCTATTTCTCCTGAATTCCAGCTCAGAAAAATCTAGAATTGGTCCCAATGTCAATAAGTCAAGAGTTTAATTATGAAATTTTATAATTTTTTGATAAACTAAATTCGAGATAAAAAATCACACAATGATAGAGGTCAAGTCTACCAGAAATCCAAAAACAGTGCAATTCTAGTCTATTTGTTTCATTTATGCATTTTATGTCAAGGAAACTCGAATAATGGTAAAACTTGATAAACCGGCTATAGATGAACATAAATGACTCTGAATTAAGTCTTAAGGATATATGAAAATATGAGTGTATTAGTTTAGCTTAGCGTAGATGAACATCGTACATGGTTAGTCTGCCATGTTGTGAGATTCTTTTGTATCCATGTGACCTTCTAAGCCTTCTATTCGACGGTCTAGTTCAAACTCTCATATATTAGTCCTAAAAAGATTCCTTCAAGTTGTTCTTTCTATTTCAAGATTTGCTTCTATTAAACCCTAAGATGTACTCTGGGTCATTTACTGACCAAGAGTCGAATTCTAAAACTAAAGAAATAAACTAAAAAACTAACAAATAAAATAACGTAAAGTAAAAACAAGAATAAAACAAAATAAAATACAATACAATAATGAATAGATTAATAAAACAAAGGTTTTTCTAAAATCAAAGTCCCAGACAATGACACCAAAAAATTGATTGACCTAAACTTAGTTAAAGGGATTACTCCCTCCTATCCAAAATGAAAGTCATTTTAAAGGGATGCACACTTATTAAGAAAGCTAATGACATGTTTGATATACCCTTATTAATGGTGCTACTCATGTGAGAGAAATTGCATATTGAACTGCCTGAAAAATGTAATCTGTGTAATCAAGATGTGAGAGAAATTAAAGGGTAATTTTGGAAATAAAATTATAAACATGCATGAAAAGTCACGAACGACTCTTATTTTGAATAGTTAAAATTCCTCTAAAATGACATGCATTTTAGATAAGAGGGAGTATCAAATAACTGCAAGTGTACAACGTAACTGTAGCTAATACCAATAAGTATGAATTAATCCCACAATAAGGATGATTATTAGTAATTACTGTTATCCTATTATTTAGTTTACGAATTGGATTTTGGATTTTTAGATTTAAAAAAAACTTAAACAATTAAAATAAACTAGGCAACAATAAAGAACACAAAAGACAAAGAAAAGTACTTAGATATAATAAATATTAGAAATTAGTGTCTGGGTTAAGAATATCCCTAAAAATTGTTAAAAAGTTGATGTTTCATTATGCAATTGTTTTCTTGATTTATTAGACCACGGAAAGTCCTATGGTATGTTAGTAACTCACTTGAGACTATTAACATCTAATCTTAGAATTATGAACCGATATTATTCAAGTTAAAGGTACTAAGATTGCTTTACCATTTCGTGAAATATGCTTTTAGGTTTGACCTTAATCTAAATGATTTATGTCATCCTACCTCTAGAGTTGCAATAAACTCCTTTCACCTACGGTGGATCTATTTATGCATAGGATTTTTTAATCTCTATATTATAAAATCAAATTATGATATAATATTCTGGATCTATTAGAACTTAAATTAAACATGTAATCAAATCATAATATGTCAATAAAAAATTTTCCATTAGATAAAAGAATCAAAACATATTATAGTATAAACATAAGGCTCATCCTAGCTAGCCACTAAAGAAATTTAGTTACATATGATTGAAGACAAAATCAAACAATAATAGAAAGAAAAAATAAAAAAATATTTCATAATTCTATATCTCCTTTTTTTTATCTCCTATTGAATGTTCTTGGAAGGTAAAGGTTTGATTTTGCATTATATTAGATCTTTCGACGATTTCTTCATATTTTCTACTTCTCTAGTTCAAAATTGCCCCTTAAGTTACTTCTTAAAATCTCTTAATGTCCCTGCATGTACGTTCCTTTATTTTGCCTTTGAACAAGCCTTTTTATTGTAATTTTTAGGGTTTTGGGAGATATACTGTAGTTTACTAGACCATGTATAACCAGAATACCCAAAAATCATGATTTTGCATAGCCTGGGAGAAGTACATGGGCTTATGCATGATTGTGTATCCCTTCTTTGCTGCAAATCTTTGTTTTATGTCGTGTTTCTATCAAAATTCTTTTCTTTTAAATCCGTGAAGGCAATTATAACATATAAACACACTTGGAGCAAATTAAGTACCAAATATACAATAAAATTTTAAAATATCAAGAAAAAATACATAAAATATAGGGTATAAATATGATCAATTATACATCTACCAAAAATCAAAGGAGGAAATATAGGAAGAAGTATTCAGATTCTTTATTAAGGTGATAGAAATAGACACCATTACTTTATCCATAGCCAACATCATCATATAAGTATTGAGGTACCAACTTCATACTTATTTAATGGAATCCTTAGTTAAACTTAGTGAAGCATTGGAGGTGGAAAGAACATTATTCTCCTTGAATCTGAACAAAGTACCAATGCCAGATGGATATAATGGTAAATTCTTTCATAAAACTTGGAGTCACACAAAGAAAGTGGTGATAGAAGCAATACAATAGTTCTTCATAGAGGGAAGCTTTATAAGCTCAATAGGACTTACATAACAGTCATTCCAATGCATAATCCCCTGGCTCAATTAAAGAATACAAACCAAGCTATAACACTATTTATAAAGTAATTGCTAAGATCCTTGTAGGAAGATTAAAACTAGTTTTATGTAACATAATAGATCAATCCCAGAGAGCTTACATCCAAGGTAGATCAATAGGGGATAATATATAGATAGTCTAGGAACTCCTTAAGAATTACTCAGAAGAAATTGCCCTAGAAATTGTGCTTGGAAAATTGATTTCCAAAAGGTTTATGATTCTTTGAATTGGAGATTATTTATTAACATATTGTAGGCATTGAACTTTCCTGGTTAATTTATATAATGGATCACTCAATGCATTACCACATTATATTATAGGATACTCATTAATGGAAGACTTCCCAAGTTGATTAAGGGAACTAAAGGCCTTAGATAAGGAGACACCTTGTCACCCTATTTATTCACTTTATCCATTAAAGTATTGGTGAGGTTGGTAAAGGAAATGACTAACATGTATTAACAATTCAAGTTTACTCTAAATGAAATGATATAAGAATCATTTGCCTATTCTTTACAAATGAATTAATCACATTCTCAAAAGTTAACCCCAACTCTATTAGCCTATTGATTACTACACTTAATTTATTCCAATCTATGTCAAGTCTTTCCATCAAAAAGTAGAAGATCAAAGGAATCACCTTATTAGGAAAAACATAGAATGCTTGATGGCTTGCCCAAATCACAAGCATCAAACTTTCAACCCTCCTATCACATAATTGGTAGTCCCTATTTCAGCAAAAGACCTTCTTATACTAACCTTAAACCTTTATTATCAAAGATAAAAATAAGAATTACTAGTTAGAGCTCCCAATGTTTATCATTAGTAGGAAGATTACAACTTAACAAATCCATTATAAATAACCTACATATATATTAGAACTCTCATATTTGGTTCCCTAAAAGCATCTTTAAGGAAATTAAGCTAATAGTGAAGAGATTTTTTAAAAAATGAGTGTTCCTAAACCTAATTTTTCATGGACAATGACTTAAAATTTTAAATTAAGATATAAGGAGGAATTCATACATCAAGTAAGGAATGGTAAAACAACTTTTTTTTAGCATATCTATTAGACCAGCCTAGGATCACTAAATGAAGTCTAAGAAATGTGGTATCTTAAAGGTATGATACCGGACAATATATAAGTACTATATGTTATAACCTTGCATAAAAATGAATTAGCTAGATTAAGTTGTACTCATCACACACTAGTTCAACTAATTCCAGATAAATTCAAATGGAGAAATACCAAAGATGGTATGCTCATTAACTTATCATACAGGAATTAATGAGTGGAACTTCCATAAATGTCCTATAATACAGCCTATTATAGTGTAAATAGGTAAATCTAAGAGTATCCATTCTAATGTGGTTGATAGTAAAAATTAAACATCCATCTAAAGAAGTTGCAAAGAGTCTTAAAAATATGTGTACTATATAAAAGGAAAGAAAAAAAATGAAACATTTAGTTTTCTCCTACCATTATTTAGCTTGTGTATGGTCCTCAATTCAAAATTGATGTCACTCTAGGCCTCCCTATCATGTATCAAAAGAGATAATGCAATGGTATCATAAGGAACAGAAGGAAAAGTCAGAGGAATGGATCATAAACAAAACAGCCCTCTCTAGTGCTATGCACAAAATCTAGCTTGAAAGGAAGAGAATAATTCTCACCAAGAATGAATTGAATGAGCTAACTTTACCTACTAAAATAATTAATAGGATTAAGATAGTCATTCATAACTTACATACATAATATAACTAAAGTACTACAAATAAATGGAGGCTCCTAATATATCATTAAGCTCATTGAAATAGGTTAAAAAAAACTAGTTGCATATAAAAGGAAGCAAAAGATGACTAACAGGAGATTGTGGCTTATTGGGGAAGAACATGCATCATATGGTGCAGTTTGTAATGAAATAGCAAAGTCCAAGAATCATAAACTCATTATATAAGTCTGAGACCTAATCATAATCTGGAAGTAAACGAAAACAAGGTTAAAGATGGAATAAGAAGTAAAGGCTACAGATAATTTAGGTAGGGTCACCTCAAGGTAACACATGGACTTCATGTAGGAGGAAACAATAATGTTTTAAATTTATCTTGTTACATTAATATTGTTTTAAGTGATACATCAATGTGTTGCACTTTATATTAGCAATTTATTTGCATGTAGCAATCTACTTGCAAGACGTGTTATTATATTCTTTCACTATTTACCTTTTAAAAAATAATATTCCTAGGAATTAACCTTAATTCGTAATTGTGAGATATTTTGAATTTTGTATCATCTAGATGTATATACTTATAATTTACATTGCTCGAGCAACCATAAATTGTAATGATATATGAATAAACTTCACAAACATTTATTAATCCATTACTATCCATGTCAATTAGAATTAATAAATATATAACAAAGTCACTTAGAAAAATTCAAATTTTAATACAAGTACAGTTTAAGAGATTTTTCAAATGTATGAATGGTCGATATCAATACATATATTTATTATGGGGCTAGCAAGGAGAATGATTGATGCTTTCTATACTTATAAGAAATTATCAATGTTAAAAACTACAAGTGCATGATGTAGCAGTAGCTAACACAGACAGTTGTGTGTCCATTCCATACTATAACTACAAGTAATTACCCTTTCATATTATCTAAACATCAATTCAAATTACGGATTCAATTAAAAATCAAACAAAATAACCAAACCAAGATTAAAACAATAATGAACTTAGACTGAGGAAAATATTTGGAAAAGTCTATATCAAATAAACAGTACTTAGGTGATGAATCCCCTTAATAATCCTTAAATATTAACCCTTTATCATGCAAGTATATTATTGATTATTGGACTATATATGGAAATTTATATATTATATTAATATCTTGCCTAAGACTACTAAAACCTAATCCATCAGTTAATTAATATAAATATTTCTAGTTAAAATCCTTAGGATTGCATTATTAATTTATGATTTCCACTATTTGGTTTGATCGTAATATAGAGGATTTATGTCGACCTATTTATAGGTTTTCATACAACTCTTTCCAATTATGATAAATCTATTCATACAAGAGTCTTTCTCAATCTTAATCATATGAAACCAAATCATAAATTATTATTTCAGATATATTAGAATAAGAATAAAATGTGTAATTAAATCTTAATAAACTAATCAATAAAATTACATTAAATAAAAGATCAAATCATATTATTATCACAACCTAGGGTTCATTACATCTAGACACTAAGAAAAATTAGTTCCTACAAATAGAAAACAAAACCAAGGGTAAATATGTAGAAAAACTAATATAAAACAAAGAAATAGAGTAATAAACCCATCAAGTCCAGGATATTTTGAAGGATGCAAGCTAAACAATTCTCTCTTGATGTCCTATTCAATGATTAGAGACATCACATGCTCCTTTACACCTTGCTCAATAATGCAGTCAAATAGCCTTAAAGCATTTGGACTTGGCTCAATAATATCCTTAGTAGTTTCTAGCAAGCTCCTATAAGCTATTTTGATTAGCATATTCATTCCCATTGTTATCTCGAAGCACACATATTTTGTTGACATTTCTCTTAGCAAGTAAGGATGAGTGAAAGAATTTCGTATTAGAGTCCTTTTTTAAAAAAACCAATTTAGTCTAGCTTTTTGTTTGAGAATTGAGTTATGAAGGCCAAGAGCATCCTTGTTGATTATTGATCCGGGTGAGTAATCTGCCAGTTGAATTGAGAACCACCAAGTTCGTCTTCAAAAAAAAAAAAAAAAACTGGTCAATTCCCTCGTCTGTCCTAGATTGAAGCTTCTTCCTCACTCTTCAGATGAGTTTAATGAGCAGTTAAAATCCCCCGCAACAAGCCAAGGATGATGAATACTATGCTGTATATTAATTATTATGAAGGTCCGTTCATAGCTTGCTTTTTTGAAAACCAAAGTTAGAAGCGTAAACTAAGGATAAGTAAAAACACAAGATTCATACCTCGAATCTAGCATTATAGATGTATATATTGATTAGTTTGTGTCCACCGCTCGCACTCCTATCATTTCTGTATTATAGAGACATATAATTCTACCATTGTAATGTGCAGTGTGATTGGAAATTACCTTCCACTCCACACCTGAAATTTAGAACCAAAAAGGCAAATTCGAGAAGACGTATTATGCAAGGTTTTTTCTCCTTCACCGTTTCTTTCACAAGTGTCTTTTTCAAAGGGTAGGATTGCCATTAATTACCAAAGATTATATTATTTCTTTCATGCTAGATTAGGAAAATAAATGCTACAAAAAGTCAACCTAAACAATCTTTGATCTCCATTGTTATGTAGTTGAATTTTGGAACTCCAAATGATTATCTAAATAGTCTAATTAATTACTATATAAGTACGATCTCTTAATATAAGTATCATTATTTAACATGTCTTAGGAAATTGTCTTTTAAAAGAAGAAACGAAAATTATATACAAAGCTACTGCTATATAATAGATAGATTTGAAATATTATTATTAAAAATTAAAAAGGGGGAAAAGATCAACACTGTGCAGCCTATTTTCAGGATCAGCAGGTCATCTGCTTCCGTAATTATTAGGCCTAAAAGACAATGGTCTGGGCTTTTCTGATGACGAAGAGGATATAAACAAGAACCAAGAAGGCTTTTTAAAAGCCTAATGCCTGTATATAGTCCATGGGTGTTCACTTTTGAAGATTAGTTTTCTTAAGCATGGTCTCGGCTTGAAAAGCTGTGACCATATGAGGCTTTTCTGTCACATGTAACTGGAGCCATGAGAGTCTTTAAGCTTCTCAGGTCTGTGGTTGATTTCGGTGGCACTACTAAATTGAGTACTTAGCTTTCTTTTAGCAATTGATCCTCCTTAAAGCTAACTGCAATAATCCCCCCTTTTCAGTGCACTGCTACTGCTAGCGAGCTAAGAAATGATTTGTATATTATTTTCATAGTTTTAGTTTGCGATCCATCCAAGCAAAAGTCACCCTCTCATGTAATATTCACATCAAATAAAAAGCAGAACTTCTTGATGGTAAGCCTCTGGCTCTGAGGAAAGAATAAAAACTGACGCATGAAAAGACCCAATTCTGGTCTCTTTCCATATAATGGAAGGATTCATTAAGGATTTGATTTGAGCCAATTGCATTCGACGACGTTAAACATGCTATGCAGAGACGTTATCTTACGTCTTTACATTCTGAGGAAGCAGTGAAAATGATGTGAAACGACGCTAAGGTAGAATAGTTGACATAAATGAATAAAATAAAAGTAAGTATTAAGAATAACCAAAATTAAGTGATCTCCACTTGTCCCTTATTGAGAGCCGTGTGACTGCAATCAATCCTTAAATGTGTCCCATCTTAGCAATATATCATAACTAGCTTTCTCTCCAAAGCTCCCCAACATTATCTATTCCTTAATTTAGATTACATTATTGAAAGTGAACTGAGCATAGCTGGTAAGGGTTCTTCTATGCTTCCCAATATTCTTTTCTTTCCATATAAAATAAACTAAGCAATAGAGGGCAAATCTAAAGATCTGTGAGTCACATTTGGACTTGAATATGGAGTTACTTGCCTGTAACATTAGATTGTTTCAATTTATTGATTGCCATAACATGTTTACACTTAAGTTGAACTGTTCTCCATTTTCCTGTTGAATAATTATAATTAAAGATTAGGTGACAGGTGTTCTCATCTTCCAAATTGCATACGAAGCATTTTACGTGCTACCCTTGATCTTATCATTTGTTTTATGCCTCTTTAAAACTGCAAGCCACATTATTAATGAGGCTTCTTTTTTATATTTGACTTCATCCATATTATTTTGGTCAAAAGAACTAGTAATTTGTATTTCTTGATCATGTTCAAGCATAATGTATTCGTAAAGATCCCTGAGTTATGCCTAAGTCATCTAACTATGTAAGGTTAAGCTGAGTTTGGAGAGTTATTTGGTAAGTTACACCTTATAGTTGCAAAATCTCTTTGTAAGCAACTCCATTGATCTCCTTAGATGATCTCCCTTACTTTAGCCTTATTTAAAAGAATATGTCTAATTAAAAGCTCCTTCAAATCTTACTATTGTGGGTCCTAATTCATACTAACTATCATGTCAAAAGTAGGTTTTTCCCCCCATTTTATATAATAGCTTTAAATTTTATTATCATAAAGTTCCCTAGCTTAAGCATTTAATTCAAAGACAATTTATTAGGCTTCTCCTTTAGGTTCCAAAAACTAGTTCAAATTAAGTTATGTCTACTTCACCAATATAGATTCTCTTTTTTTTTTTCAAATGCAAATAATATCCATATAGATTCTTTATTAGTCAACAACTTCCAAATCATTTTGCTGATGACCATATTATTCATAGTGTTAATTTTACTTAGGCACAAACCACCTTAATTTTTAGTAACACAAATATCAGATCATTCCACTTTTGAGACTTTATATAACTTTGTCAATATTCTTTGGAAGCATGATGTGTGAACTCCAATAAACATACAATCTATGAATGATAGAGGAATCGACTTGCAATCTTCGAACATAAAAAAATAAATTATTTTTTCATTTTCGAATTTTTCTACTGAATGCGTTTAAGAAATAAAAAACAATATGAACAAGTTGGCTTCAAAGTTGTAATAGAAATGCCTAAGTACTTAAAAGGATTTTATTGCACCTGACATCTTATCAACCTTCAGAACGCATTAACTAGGTGAGTTGCATCCTTAGAGATTTAAAGCTTGCTCTTCAAATACTTGATTTTCATTCTAGACAGTTTAGAGGAATCTTGAAGGGAATTTCATTAGAAAATTTATTAAACCATTATAAAAAAACCGCTATAATTAATCATATAGGTAATAATGATGATTAGAATCTCCATATATAGAGAAAAAAGTGTAAAGGAAAATATGATCCATTTGCCTAATACTCCTAGCTCCATAAAATGTGCAAGTTGGTTCCTCATTCATAAGGATCCTAAAAGATGTGGTAATTAAGTAGTGTGATCCACTCAATAAAAAAAACCTAGAAAGTTAAATGTCTCTAAGCTGCTAGGTACAAATTCACATTAAAAAAGTCAAACACATTATGAACATCAATATTCAATGCACAACCATATATGGGTTTCTTAGTGTGATAGATTTTTATCAAATACTGAATAATGAATAAGTTATCTCCAATGCTTCTACCTTTGATAAAAGCACTTTAATTGGTATAGATCATATCTCTCAAGGATTTCTACAATTTAAAAATAATCATCCTTTAAATGGTTTTATCTATAACACTACTCGAGGATATTAGCCTCAAATTATAAAGAGAAGAAGTGTTAGCAGTTGTGGAATAAGACTTGTTGTTAATCTTCTTAAACATTCCCCTATTAGAAAAAAAATACAAAATAGCTTTATTCACCATGTTGCTAGCTAATTTCCATCTCTTCTAAAAGAAAAGCACAGTAAAACCATCAAGCCCTGATGCTTTCATAGGATTTTGACTAAAGATGCCCTTGCCACATTGACTATACTAAAAGGCTCAACAAACTAATCCACTAGCTTTTCACTCAGTGATTTCCTAATATATCCCCTTAGTTCTTAACTAGAAGAAGTATAGAAAGTTTCACATAGCAGTCGCTTAAAATGGTTGTAAATAAGCTCCTTCAAATTATCTTGGCCATAAATTGGGGTACTAGAATCACTATGTAGAAGTGCAATTTTGGTGTGAGTCGTTGTATTAATGAAGCAATGGAAAATTTTAATATTTTGATCCCCCTTCTTAATAAACATTAATCTAGATCTCTATCTCAATGATCTATTAAAAGCATTAAGAGTTTATGTATACTAAAAAAGCTATTTTTCAATATTCTTTAACTCTAAGCTATAAAGAGCTAAATTTACTTCTAGTGCTCCTAATTAACTCCTTAGCATTTAGGAAAAGAAACCTTGATTCATTCCATTCCACTTTGATGCTCTTGAATTTCTACATATAGATGTACACTTTGAACCTTAATACTTGCTTTTTCATTCCATTCCTAATAGCATCCAAAAATCCGTGGCCAAGAATCAGATGATTATTAAACTTTAAATGAACATTTAGTAGCCTTAAGGAGACTAAAGTTCAAGACTTCAATTAGAGCATATGGTTAGAACAAAAGGAGTTCCCTAACAAAGGTAAACTTTAAGAGATATTTTCCAGCCCAATCATTATTGATTAATAGCAGTTTACAAGATTTTTCCTAATTCTCCAACTCCCCTCTTGTTTATTATCCTAAGTAAATTAATGTCTTCCATATATAAAATTTGTGACTCCCATATTTTTCACACTACTACTTAGATCATTGGTTAAGTGCCTAGTACAAATCCCATTACTGTCCATTTCAATGGAGTACAAGATGCTTTTGAAATCTCCCAAAAGGATTTAAGAAGACTAATTGCTATCGTTGAATTGTTGGAGATCATTTCATAAATTGATTCTCAAAAAGGATAATTTAGCAGAATATATAAATAAAAGATTAAATAAATCAATAGAATTATTAGCATGCAGATGAATGACTTGATAAGTGGAATAAGCATGTTACACTAAAATTTGTTTTTATAAAAGGCCATAATGCTCCTAACATTGTGATGAAATTGGTGGTTAGATGAAATACTCTAATTTCGACCCAAAAACTATAGGGAATTCTTAAAATTTCTCTTTTGTTTTTTCCAAAAGACCTATTAAATAAAGCTTCTTTTTGCTAATAATATCTTTAAAAATATGTTGCTTGTTGGGGTTATTCATAATTCTAATATTCTAGACTAGAAAGATCATGAAGTTATTAAAGTGAGAGTGTTAGGCCCCGAATTTTTTTTATATGATATTATTATGTGATTTGTGCCTTAGTTTGGATTAATTGAGATAATTATGGATAATAACGATTTAATTGAGATTAAATAAGGTATTAGCGGATTAAATTATGTGAGGGCATTTTGGGCAGTTTATTTAAGAGGAAATGGAGTTAGGCTAATTAAGATGGTCTTTGCCTTAGGTTAAAGTATAAAAGAAGAAAAAGGGAAGGAGAAACGAAAAGAGAGAAAAAGAAATAGAAGGAGGAAGAAAGAAAAGAAGAGAAAGGAAAAGCGCCGCCGGAGGAGAGAAAGGAGGAAGAGAGAGTTGCGATTCAAGCTATTTCTGACAATTTGAAGCAACTATCGGTAAGTATACGTCCTCCTTCACCTGTTTTAGCTGGATTTAAACCTATGTTATGTTGAATCTGTGAAAAATCGAGGCTTTAGAGTTTCTGGGTGAAAAACTAGGCAAATCCGTGGATTGATATATTTGGGAGTTGAGAATGGATTAGAAATGCCTTATGAGATCTGTTATATTGTTTAGATGTGTTGTATGTACGCTTAGACGGGATTGAAGCTTGGAAATCTGCAGAAATCTGGAGTTCGGGGTCGGTTCTTCGACGCAGACGTCGCGACGTGCGTATGAACACGCTGCGGCGTGCGAGGAAGGTGAGCCACGTCGCGGCGTATAAATAATTTATTCGTCGCGACGTGTGAATTTGGTGGACGT
>JANZLF010000222.1:29738872-29759877 GCA_026546835.1 Erythroxylum foetidum
TCCTTGTGATCCAATAGGAAGATTGTAACAATCTTGATCTTTCTTGTAGTCATTCATAATGTGTTAATCAGTTTTTGGGTAACACAAACTTCCAGCATCTACATTAAGGACAGACAAATCTCAAAAAGGATGCTGCAAATAAAGAATGCCTACTGCAGACTTGGATATGAGGACATTTATCATCTTGCTTATCGTCAGTGTCAGTCCATATAGCAGCTACTTGTGATTGAATAGGAAGATTGTAAATACGTTCATCAAGATTGTACTTTGAAGAATTGTAATATTACATCGTGTTATTTAAGACGATAGAAGTTGAGACTTCAATCAAACAACTTGTACCTTGTGTATTTCCCTTTATAAAAAAATTAACCTAGGAAAACGCTTAATTAAAACAAACTTGTTCTTTTCACAAGACCTAGTCAAAATAAAATTATAAAATGTTTTCGCTCTCGTCCACTTTTGCATCCGTCTGCTTTTGCTTCCCTCTGCTTTTGCTTCCCTCTCCTTTTCAACTCCGACTGTTTTACTTCTATCGTCTGCTTTTAGGACTCCGTCTGCTTTTCAATAGCTTCGCTCTCTTTTTCTGCGTCTGTTTTTCATCGTCTGCTGTCTCATCATTATTTCTACTTCAACGATCCAAAACTCTAGCATATCTGTACACAACCTACAGAAGTACCTTATAGACAAGGACACTTGAGAGTCTTACCCAAAAACTGATTCACACATTATGAATGACTACAAAAAAGATAAACATTGTTACAATCTTCGTATTGTTCTTTCCCACATTTTCCACACATAAGTCAACACATAAGCCATGTTTCTTGTTTTTTCTCCAAGGTGTTGAAGAATTTCCATTAGATTATCTGTGCAGTATCGTCTACTTTTGCTTTCGTCTCCTTTCGCTTCCGTCTGCTTTTGCTTCCGTCTGCTTTCCAACTGCCATCTCCTTTTCTTCTTTCGTCTGCTTTTCACCTTCCGTCTGCGTCTGTTTTTCATCGTCTGCTGCCTCATCATTATTTATACTTCAACCATCCAAAACTCAAGCATATCTGTACACAACCTACAGAAGTACTTTATAGACAAGGACACTTCAGAGTCTTACCCAAAAACTGATTCACACATTATGAATGACTACAGGAAAGATAAACATTGTTACAATCTTCCTATTGTTCTTTCCGGCATTTTTTCACACATAAGTCAACACATGAGCCATGTTTGTTATTTTTTCGCCAAGGTGTTGAAGAATTTCCTTTAGATTATCTGTGCAGTATCGTCTGCTTTTGCTTGCGTCTGCTTTTGCTTGCGTCTGCTTTTGCTTTCGTCTACTTTTACTCCCGTCTGCTTTTGCTTCCGTCTGCTTTTCAACTGCCATCTCCTTTTCTTCTTTCGTCTGCTTTTCACCTTCCGTCTGCGTCTGTTTTTCATCGTCTGCTGTCTCATCATTATTTCTACTTCAACGATCCAAAACTCTAGCATAAGAAGGCGTAGTGCAGACTTCGATATGAGGAGATTTATCATAAATTGCAAAGCTGCTACTTCACCACCGGCATCCTCTTTCCTTGTACATATATTTTTCTCATGCCAGAAAGGAACTCCTCTGCTCCACAGATCAGTCAACAGATGACCCTTGTTTGTCATTTTTTCGCCAAGGTATTGAAGATTTTCCATTAGATTATCTATCCAGTATAACAACTGCTTTTGCTTTCGTCTACTTTTGAACTTCCGTCCGTTTTTCTTATTTCGTCTGCTTTTCAACCTCTTACTACTTCGACTCATTTTTGCTTCTTTCAGCTTGCTCTTGTTCTTCTTCATTTAAAATAGTTCAGTTGATGTCATTTCCAACTCCCATTAAATTTCACTTACCAATTCCCTATGTCTTCTTCGCGTATACGAATTGACAAATCCTTCTTCCAAAACATGTAACTCCCAAAATCTAGAAAATAGATGTCGAGACGTCTTTTCGTTATATCCAATAAATACTACGAATAACGTATTGCAGAAGTAAACAAACATAAGATCAAAACATAGATGTCTAAATTGCTAACAACATTTATACACCGATTTCCTTATTTTAATGACTGACATGAATTCCAGCTATTTCGAGCGCAAAAGACATTTGAAAAATGCCATAAAGGAGACATATGATCGTCAAAATTAGCAGATGTCAGTAGTACACATGTACACTATTTTTATCTTATCTAAAAAACAGCAATTTCATCTTAGTTCTTCTTGATATTAAATTTTGCCCTCTGTATAAATTCACTGGGCACTTTCACTGTGCATTTGCACAGTGTTACCTGCTAGTATTTCTATATGATTGTAGAGCTCCCTTTTGAAAAATGTTATTTTTTCAATTTTTTGGTTTTTGTTTTTTAAAATATTTTGGTAACTTAGTATGTACCAAACTCTTCTATTCATTAAATATGATCTCAGAAGGTTGGTAAGATAAAGTGAGAACTCTATAGTTGGGAGGTTGATGAAAATCTAGACAATGTCATTTGTTAACCTACACCTTAGAAACAATGTTGTTTAAAGCCAAAAGATGCAGTATAAGCTACCAACAGAGAGGCCATGTGCTAAAACTTATTAATCAAATCTGTTAACGTGTTATCCAACCCTCCTTCACGTTATTGTAAGGTGGTTCCCACACTCCCACATCATCTTTTCCATGCCAAATTGCCATGTCAACATTTAGACCACCTATGTCACTTTAGCTTACATGTCATGTCGACTACAATGTTATCCCCTTATGTCAGCACCCTATAACGTCATTGCTTCAATCAACTTGAATTAAACTAATATGATATAAACCCATTGACCAACTTTGACTAATTGGTTTAACTATTTCCTTACAAATTTTATCTCAAGTTAGACTAGTTTTAAAGGTATCTGGGTACTAAATTGATTTTTGGGGCCAAAATAGTAAATTTCCAACTTAAGACATATATGTTTGTTCATTTTTGTGTGTGCTTCAAGACTTATTGTTAAGGATTTTTCTCTTGTTTGCTTTATAAATACCTTCACCGATACATTTGGTAACTCATCTTTAATAATTCTAACTATGATTTGTAGGCTAAGAAAATGTGTAGCTTTCTCAAAGACTTCTTTGGTGTATTGTTACTAGAGAGGTACCTAAATCTACTCAAAACCCAAATGAAGCAAAAGATATATTTGTAGAAAGAATCATCATATTCTAACATAATTTTTCAGTACCTTTTTTGAAGTAATCAAGCGTTAGTACTTTTAAAGAGGTATATGACATGATAATGTTAATTAAGTTCAACTTTATAGACATAGTTACGAAATTTAACAACGACGTTATCAAATTATCCATAATTTTGTGTCTAAATTATAACAACTTTAGGACCAATTAGTACTTGGAGTCCCCTAATACCTAAACTACCACTATACTAGTCTTCATTATTAAAAGCATACTTAGCATCTATTGATGACTCTTAAAGACAATTTTGAGCTGATTGTAGTTCCCCCTTTTTATAAAGAATATCTACCAACCATGACTTTCAATGAAGGAAACAATGTAAACAACGAAACTCTTTTAAGTCCTCTCAAAACCACTATTGTTGTTATTACCACAGAGGGTACAATGGAGAGAATACAATTACATCTCTTAAAATCTCCTTAAAAGATCTTTCAGCCCTTCTATAGAAACTTGAAACAGATTTTGGTTTGCTTCCTCTCCTTCTTTATCCATCATATTTGTAAAATCCTGTCACTTGAATTAATATTAAAATGGTGATTATTAGAGATTAATAAGAAATTATGAAGCATAACTTATGCTCATGCATCATTGTATATTCACACATTTGTGAATATTACTTTTGATACATTAAAAAATTGTACATGCATTCATTGACATTTTTCGGGTATAATTGATTTATAAATGTGATTAAAATATGAATTGTGAGTTGTTTACGTTAAAAATTTATTTGGAGACCATTATCATTATTTTAGAATTTTTGGTGAATTTCAGGTACATTTGGACTAGGACAAATGCCAAGTGGTGGGATAAATTGATACATGAAAAATTTAGATGATTTAGCCTATAATTGAGTTACATTTGGCATAGTTAACTTAGTGAAAAATGGACTAAAAATTAATTGACAAATAGATTAATCATTGTGTGACAAATGGGCTAGTAAGTTGACGACAAATGGCATATTTGATTAATGGACAAGTGACTTAGTTAATTGGAGACATTTCGTAGCACCTATGCTTGATAAGTGCTAAACATCCCATAAGACATATGGCCATTCCTTTAGTTGACACGTAACAGCTTAGGTGTAAGTTTCAGTAAGAGCAACTCCAACTATAGTCATTTCTCTTCTTGCTTCCTCTCACACACCACTGAAACACTCTTCCTTGCACCTCCCTATATTTGTTTATGTTCATGTCTGATTGTTGCACCAAAATGCGTGCTTCACCCTCACAAAGTTAAGTAGAGAATCAGAATATAGTTGTCTTATTGTTGTAGCTAAAATCCTTCCAAGTTCCACCTTGAATGTGTGATGCTTCTGCATGTTTGGAGTATTGATTTAGAGTGACTTTTGAGCTAGGATTAGAACTAAAAAGGTAAGTAAAAGATTAGTGTTTATGGAATGTTATAATAGAGAATTGATGATGATGAATTAGGATGAATTCCATATGATGTTAATGATTGATTGTGTATTGTTTTCATGGAACATGCTTCAATACTTTGATTATATCTTAAACTGTAGATATCCAAATATGTTGATTCTTAATTCAGATTAAATTAGAGATATACGGATACAACTTTTCTGAAGAAGTCGAATATTAATTCTATCTCTAAGAATTTCAAAATCTAGCTGGAAGTCAAATTAGGAGTTCTGATATAGTTTTTAAAATAGACTGAAATGTTTTAAGTATAACTTTCAATATACTGAATCAAATTATATGATTTTGGCCCTATTAGAAACTAGAAACATAGTGGAACAATTTTCTATGAGAAAGTGTTACTAAAATACACCATTTTTCTTGTCATAATGATCATGCAAAGTTATCCCGAAAGGGGGTGTTGGATGAAAATGTTGAGGTGTGCTAGAATTTGATAATTGGAATGTTTTTATTGAACATGCTTTAGTATTTTAGCTATATTTTGATCTGTAGATTTAAAAATGAAATGATTCTTGATTTAATTTGAACTAGAGACATTTGGCTACAAATGTTATGAGAAATTGAATTTAAATTTTGTCCTTAAGGGTTTTGAAATTGAGCTTGAAAGTAAGTCTTGAATTAGGCAGTAGCACTACCAGGGACAGAAATAAGGTCTTATTGTTATTGAATAAACTATATTGATCTAGGCCGAATTAGACTGAGATGTATTCACCAAAGTTGTATTTTATTATCTTAGCTTTAAATTGGTATAAAGTGTGTAATTTTTGGATATGAGAATTGAGAGATATGGGTTGTACAACTTGAATGCATAATCATGCATTAACCAAAATTTTAAATGTGCATAGTCTGTGATATTTTGAGTATAACTCATAGAATAATAAACCAAATTGAATGATCTTGGTATTAATAGAGACTTAAGACATAGGAGAATAATTTGTTAGAGGAATTGTTACCAAATTCCTTCACTTTCCTAATGAAATTAATTGTGCAAAATGGACCCAAAACTGTACTTTTAAACAAATCTGAGTTGATAAATGGAATGTGGATATCTGAATGATTTGTGTAACAAAATAAATGATAAGAAACCCGGAATTGTCATAAACATGCATTGTACATAGTTAGTATACATGAATATGCATTAATGAATACAAATCGTGTAATATTATGATATGTGTATGTATTGTATATATAGAGGAGCACATTGAACGACAGCATCCAGACATTGTTGGGATTTCAAGGCAATAATTGTTTGGAACACATTGTGAGTAACTTAAGATAGTTTCACCATACTGTTTTGTACATTATTGAACTGTATTGCGATCTTATTGAATTGTATTGAATTGTGTTGACTGTGTACTGGATTCTGGATAGTATTTTCCCGAGGCATTTCAATACATGAGAATGATATTGAAAGTGCTACTTGAATATGAATTGAGTCTGCCTAAATAATTTTCTGATTCTCAACTGAAAGGTTGAATGTCGGACCTAGTCGGATGACCATTGCTACTGTCACTGTTACTGTAATTGATACTATGACTGATATATTATTATATTACATGCAAATGAGAGTGATTGAATTGATGACTGAATTGTGACATGCACTTCATTCCAATGCATGTAATATAAAGGAGTTGTGACTGATGTGGCTACTGATACTATTACTGATATGAGTTTTGAGCTCCCGCATATGTGGTTCGAGCCTATGGCTCGCTGTGAACAATGAGTCACTGACTGACTAACTGAGTGATAATTTGGGATACTGTAAAAGTACACAGTCACAACAAAATAAAAATGAATGTGATTATCATACATGTCACATCTCCATATAATTTGAATTCATTGAATGATTTGCAAAGCTGTGTGAATGTTGTTATATGATTGACTTGTGTATCTGAGAAATGATTTATTTGTGATAGTAATTGATACTTGTTAAGTGGAGTTGAGTTTTATGATTACATGCTATAATTGATCTCGCTTTATAATGTGAGTGAACCATCGAGGATCATTAAACTCATCAAAAATGCACCGTTGCTTTTAGGTTCGAGAGTGAGACGACCTAGCTTCTAAGACTCCGTAGAAGCATATTTTGTGCAACTATTACAGTCAGATTTAGCTCATAGGTCGGTCAGTTGAGATTAAGGACTTAGTTATTTTTGTCATATTTATTGTATTTGGTGTGTACTGAGTTGTTTAAACTCATAGGATAATGTTGTAAAACTTGGATGGTAATATGTTGCATGAAGCAATGTAAATTATGGATTCTGATTAATGTGATAACAATTTGAGTTTAGAAAATGTGTGATTGATGGTTTAGTGTATGATGCCATGTTATGTACGGTGAAGGTGAGATAATTAACATGTCATTTCTGACAGGCATGTACACGTGTATCCGATGGACACACGTGCATATGTCAGTTAGGAATGGGGTGTTACAATATTAGGTACTTATTCTTTATGGTAACTTCATTTTACTTGGAATAACTATATGATATCTAACTCTTCCATATTTGATTCCTTTAAAACTCCCTTTATTCAGCATAATTTCTCTATTCAACTAATAACTCTACTATGTATGTTCAAAGTGAAGGTAATGTTCAAACACTTAAGTTAAAGTTGGTTGACATTTTTTAATTCCCATACTCTCTTTATCTCATCTCTGTTAGTCAATTATGTGAACTAAATATTATCTTATCCTTTTTTATTCATAGTTATACTATGTAAGATCTAAAGATGGGCAAGATCTTTAGGATAGGGTGTAAGATTGTAAGATCTAAAGATGGGCAAGATCTTTAGGATAGGACGTAAGATTGGACAACAATTTAAACTTACCTCTCTTCGCCTTCCATATAAACTCGTTACTAGCTGTTATTTCTGATATTTGACAGTTTCATCTTACTCATCTTTCTAACCTTAGACTCAAATCTTTAATTTCTTGTAGTTCTTTAGGTCATGTTAAGAGTAGAAATTTAAATGTATTTCAGGCCAATTTTCCAAAAGGCATACTTTACCTTTTTTCAATAGTGATTTTATTTATTTGACACCCTTTATTTTGATTTATTATTACATTTAAGGACCTACTTTTTATGAAATTATAGGATTGTGATATTATATGATTTTTATTAATGATTTATCTAGATACATATGGATTTACCTCTTATGCTATAGGTTTGGAATGTTTTCCATTTATCATCACTTCGTAAACATGGTTTAAATTCAATTCTCTTAAAAAATTAAAATTTTACATATTGATAATGCCATAAAATGCGAAGACAAATTTTCTACTCATTTTCTTAATTAATAAGGGATAATTTTCCAAAGATTTTGTTCAGGTTTCTCCTAATAGAATGGTAGGGCTTAATGAAAGCATAGACATATCCATGATGCTATTCGAGGTTTTGCTTATCTCTTCCTCGTACCTAAAAACCTTTTGTGGAAAAGCTACATTTACAATTATCCATACTGTTAATCATATTCCTACTCCTATTATAGGTAGTATTTCTACTTATGAATGCTTGTACAATCATGCTCCTACTACCAAACTCTTAAAGTCTTTATTATTGCTTATTTTATTTTTCTCTAGTCACATGAATACAATAAAATAGAATCATGAGCATGATTATAATACTTCCTAAGATGTAGGATAAAATAAAAAGGGTATCGATATTGGGATCCTTTGTCACGAGGACTTAATATATCTCAATATGTGGCATTTTGGGAACATAAGATGTTCTCATCTCTTTCAAATTCTATGTTAAAGAGCCTTATTGCCATTTTTTTTTCATCCCACTATATATTTATTTCCAAAAATTTTCTCTTATAGGATCATTATCTAATAGTTTGATACAACCTGTGCCAGCTTCCATCATATCTCTACCAATTGTAAATAATGCCTTCCTCAATAGTGATCTTATAAAAGTATATATGCAACCTTCACCTAGATATGATCATCCATATAATAATGTTTGTTGTCTTTACAAGGCTTATATAGACTGAAACAAACATCTCGAATTTGGTTTAAAAAATTCAGATAGACTATTGATCTCCTTGACTTTCAATTTGGCTCCTACAATCATGTCATGTTCATTTATAAAATATTTTAAGGATACAGTCTTCTTTACCTTTATATTGATTACATGATAATTACTCACAATGACACTCAATGTATTTCCACTATAAAATCCTCTCTATATCAATAATTTGAGATGAAGGATTTGGGTAATTTATTTTATTTTTTAGTCCTGAAAGTTTCATCTAACGAGTCTAGTTATTATCTATCATAAGTAAAATATGCCACTGATCTCATCTCTTATACTAATATCAGTGATACTACAACTAGTGCTCCATTCAAACCCAATTTCCATCTTTCTACCACTAATGAGACTCTTCTTAATAATGTTACTATTTATCAACAATTAGTTAGAGGTCTAATATACCTCTTTGTCTCTTGTCATGATATTGCTCATTCTGTTCACTTTATTAGTCAATTCATGTCAACACTTTGTACCACTGTAACACCTCCAGTTAGGGGTTAGAAAATTGAGTAATTCCAATGGACTTTATGCTTTGCATAATATGAATATTTGCTTATTCATGCATAAGCATTTGGACACATACAATTATTGTGCATGCATTCATGACATTTTTCTAGGTAAATTAGATATATACATCTCATTAAATTGTGGAAAATTTATTTTGAGACTATTGGAATTATTTCAGAATTTTTTGAAATTTTGGAGTATTTTAGATTAGAAATTAATTGACAAGCGGACTAATTATGGATTGATAATTGGACAAATTACTATGTGGCAAGTGAAGCAACTAGTAAGTGACATATAGGCTAATTAAATGGGTGACAAATGTAAGACATGCCAAAGGACATGTGTCAATTACGGATGGAGCCACCTAGTCACGTTTTTGGGTAAGAAAGTTTCTGTAGCTCCTTTGATTTGTCTCCACCGAAAACACTATCTTCCTTCTTGCTCATCCATTATTTAAACACTTAACTTCTGCAATTTTGGTGCTATTGGCTCACCCACGTTACACCTTGCGAGTCTTATGCCATTTGAGGGTCTTGATTGTTACAAAATCTTTTTGTAATCCAACATCGAAATCTATTAATTGCTCTCCCCATTTCTGGAAATTTTTGTTGAAGTGAGAGAAACTTTTAAAAGTTAACAATTAATCAAAAAGAAACAATGATAAACAAATATATTCACAAAACACCAACTAAAATCAAAAACAAAAATTAAACTACCATACTCCTTAGCAACGACTCTAAAATTTGACAACTTGTGTCAAATTTACTGCAAAATTTACCTGACTCTGCACACTAAAATTTGTAATTATGGTGAGTCAAGATCGAATCCACAAGGAATGTTCTTCAGTTAATTTTAGTAATGAAATTAATTGATGCAAGGAAAACATAAAAAGGGGTTTTTGGATTTTTAGCAATTTAGAAAATAAAATAAAACTAAACCATCAAAAACAAATTAAAACAAGCAATCGAAAATGATTAAAGTGTCGAATATAAGTAAGATCCAATTTTAGGTCAATATCGGCCTAAACATGATCAAACATATTCCATCATCCTAACATCTTTACACCTCTATTTGGACTATTAATCTGAGACTAACAATACGCTCTGATAATCCTAGTTTTCCTTTAGGTTATGTTTAATTAAGATACAATAGTTAATTAAACCTAACTACCAAATAACCTAGGATATAATCTCTATATTCAATTTGACAGTAGCATTACAAAGTGAAAATGATCAATATAGACAATAACCTCACAAGTTCGTGTTATTTAACCTAAATTATGTTATTCCTAATGATTCAAGACCATTAAATGCTACTAACAAACATCAAATGTAACAATTACGAATTACATTCAACATTATAGCAATAGGTTTGTAATAGAACAATCAAAATAATGTATTAAGATCATCCATACAAAACCCAATTCAATTAACACAAATAGTACAACAATCCAAAAAGAGATTACAGCATTAATAAGATGAAATAGCTTAACTGTGACTTGACATTGATATCCTCATAAAATCGGCATTGGGACGTTAGCCTTCCATCTCTTTCTTCAAGCTTCCACCATCAACCATCATCTCCATCACCACTATTAGTGTTGAAAAATGAAGAGAGAAACGTCGGATAGGTTATCTCTCGAATGTGTTATGCTTAAGCCATCACAAACCTTTTACTTTATATGGTAAAGATTAAGCTTAAACAAGGGACACCTAGCCTTATCCGGGTGTGACATGTTTTGTCACACTCGTGAGAAGCATGGCATGGGTATGAGAAAGTCTCAAGCCCATGTAGCTGGTTGTCACAGACGTGAGACTTCAATCATGGCTATGACAATTTTCCAACAGGCAGTGAGTGGTCTTCCACCTTGGTTCTTCACATTGTGTCTCTTCTTCTTTCAATCTCTTATTCTTCTTATGGACATTGAAGAGGATGGCTTCAATGAATATACTTTTGGATCACTTTAGCTCCTTCACTTCTGAAATGTACCTAAAATCAATTATGACCTAACGTGAGTATCTTAAGCATTTTTAAGGCATTAATCACTAGGTGTAGTAAATAAAACAAATCACAAATTAAGCACATATTAATTAATGTTGGATTGTTCAGGAACTTTCATTTAAGATTTTATGAATCACTTATTTAATATACATTTAATTTATTACATATTTAAAATAAATAGATTTAAAAAATTCAGTATATAAATTCTTTAAATTCTAGTGTATTTTCCCCCTTTCAAAAGGATAGCATTTCCAATGCCTGCGATTTTACTTCTTATAAAAATTATTCCTATATTAAAAGAAAAGGAATTTAGTCTACTATCGTACGAAAGAAGTTTAAATTATGAAATGTAAATTATATTCCAATTGCAAATAATAGTAATTATTATTATTAACGATATAATTATGATTATGATTATATTTATAATAAATAAACCATATTCACAATATAATGCAACTTAAACCCAAACATGATATGACAAATTTAAAACCATGCCTAATTGAAAGATGATCAGGGCTTGACTTAATAGTCCAATTTTGATATAATCAAATTTTGAATTAAATCAATATTAATTTAATTATTTATTTTTATGAATGATGATGAGACAAATTGAGTAAGTGAAGATGAAGAAGGTGTTGATGACAATGATTGAGCACTGGCAAGAACTTCTTTTTTAAGTTTTGAATAGATTAAGAGTTTTACTTGATATTTTGGAATAAGATTTTCATTATATTTAAACATTTATTTATTATGATTTTTATTTTGATGAAATTTCAAAGTTATGTTTAGCAAATATCTATTGATATGTAAAATATTACTTTTGTATTATCAATATATGTAGTTTGAATATTTTATGAGAAATATTTAAATTTGTTTGCAAATAATAATATTGAAAAAAATTGTGACAAGTAGTTTTTAGTCCCTAAAATTCATACAATAATGACAAAACTAATCATTAGAGTGGTTCATTTTAATATGTTATTATAATAAGAAATAGTTATCATTAATTTGTTATGTTTATATTAACAATAACCTTTGTAACAAAAAAGTTGAAGATCAAGTGACAACAAAATTTCTTGTCACAAAAATTATAAATAGTAGTGATCACAGTGATAATTCTGTTTTTGTGACAATATTAAGTAACACTAACTAATGAAATTTTAATTGACAAAAGTTTCCATCACAAAAAGTAAAATATCGTGTAATGGTAAACCGTTTCGTTGTAGGAAGAAAACAATATTAGTGACCAAACTATAATTTGTCACAACAAATAAAAAAATTACTGACCAACATATGTTTTGTCACAATTACAATTCATTCCTGCCAAAATTACTTTGGCACTAGATTACCTATGTTTTTAATGACAAAACTTAGTGATAAAAAAATTGACACTATTAATGTATTAATAGTTCCAATTTAATTGTAAAAGATACTAAATTGTTACAATTACCTAGTGATAAAAAAATAAATCATCACAGTTAATCCAAACAATAGTGTCAATCAATTGTTTTGTTATAAAAAAATCCCATAGTTATAACAAAATGATAGTTAGTCACACAAAAAATTGTCACCAAATTACAAATAGTAGTGACTATAATAATAGTTTCGTTTTTGTGATAATATTAAGTAGACATTAACTAATTGAGTTTTTATTAACAAATTTTTCTTTCACAAAAAGTAAAATATCTTGTGACGGCAAACTGTTTCGTTATAACAAGAGAAAAATATTAGTGACCAAAACAAAAGAAAAATATTAGTGACCAAACTATGTTTTATAACAATAAATAGAAATATTAGTGACTAATATATGTTTTGTCACAACTACAATTCATTCTTGCCAAAATTACTTTGGCACCAAATTGCATATGCTTTTAGTGATAGAACTTATGATAAAAGGAATTTTGACACTATTAATATATTAATAGTGATAATTTAATTATGAAAGATACTAAATTGTCATAATTATCATTGTATTGGTGACAAAAAAATTATCACAGGTAATACAAACAATAGTGTCAATCAATTATTTTGTCAAAAAACCTCATATCTATGACGAAATAAAAGTTAGTCACAAAAAGTTGTCTTTAATAAATGTCTTAATTCTTGTAGTGATAGAATTTGTTTGGGGATGAGATGCGGTTATTCATTGTATTCTTGCCAAGGCAGAATGATTCTATTATGGACACATACTGAAATGATAGTTGCAAAATGTTGGAAATCATGGAATATGTTATGCTTGCGTTTGAATTGAATCGATGATGGCATGTTTATATTATTGCACACTATTACGAATTTGACCAGCCTAACTCTTGAAATTGAAATATTCAAGAGCTTATTTGACTAGTACTTAAATACAATAGAAATTTGAATATTAGATCACAGATAATGGTTTTAGATTCTAAGGGACTAAACCTGTTATTTGATGGAAACCAATGATTTGAAGAACTTCTATTGTCTAATTTGTAACGTGTGAAATATACAGAACAAGAATGGTGGTTGGTGTTAGATTCAAAAACATTTCAGGTAGTTTCTTGGAGATCATCGAGCAACAGGGTTAGCAAGTATTTTGGGCTGGCAATGTCATTATCACTATTTGAATAATCCCTACTCAGGCCATTGAGCTTGCAACATTTGAGATTGTCAAGAGATTTTTTAAGTGTATACTCTTTTACTTTTGCTAAATATGAAAAGAAAGCACAAGTTTACTATTTAGCTACTTGATCATCTCTTTTCTTTTATGCAAATTGGTTTAATTGGGATTTAGTAAATGCATTCTTAATCAAAAGTGTGAAACAGATTTACTAGATTGTTTTTCATCTTCACTATGAAAGAGTGCAAGAGATTTACTCTATAACTTACAAGATGAATAAATCACTGAATTTTCTCTGTTCATTTTTTATAGATGCAGAAATGGCATTTAAGGAGAAACTTAAGTTGTTTTCTTCAAGGCCTTTATTGAGCTTCATTCTTCTAATGGTGACTCCATTAAAGCAAAATAGATGGAGCACAACTTATATTTGAGCTCCTACAAGTTCTGCTCTACGTTAACTTCACAACTTCACAACACAATTAAATTGTTGCATATTGTGAATTCTTCTACAATTAACCAAATTTTTTGGATTATTATAGGTTCAACATGGACAATACTAGGTAGTCATACGAGTTATGTTCTAATTTTTTTGGTAATTTGAGCATTTATAATATGTAAATGGATCTTTTTATTTATTATTTTATCTATAAGAATTGTTAAAGTTGTAATTAAAATCTTGTATACGAATAATATTCTTTATGTTAGTATAATTTAATGATATTTTATTGTTTTATATACAATCTTCACATTTTGGATTAATAATATTTTTATGCAGTTTATTTTTGTAAAAAATTTACTAAAAAAATATATCAATACATTATATAAAAATATATTGTTCAATAATATGTATTAAAAATGTAACAAATAATGTATTGCATCATTGTATAATATTTGTTTAAAACGTAGCTAAAAATATTTAGTTAAATTTTATAAAATGTAGCTAAATATTTTTTTACTACGTTTTCACTATTAGCTACAAAAAAAAGTATATTAAAAAACTATTGGCAAAAATTTTTGAAATCATAGCTAATAGTTTTTGTTTATAAAAAGAAAGAGGTAGCCTAAAACTATTGGCGATGATTTTTTAAAAATGTCACCTATAGTTTTCATCTATGAGGATATTGTGACGTTTTGGGTGAAACAAAAACGTAACTAAAAACTAGTTAAGATTATTTTATGGTTAAATATGAATTTTATTGTAGTACCTTTTACTCTATTTATTCATATTTGGTTAAAATTATATTGTTATTATTAAAGTATATATTGTAACATTCCTTAGTTTAACAACCTTGAAATTGGATTAAAGAAGGCAAATCAATTATACCACCACTACTATCCCCACTGCTTTATTTTTATTATGTTTGAAGAGGAAAGTCTATATCTATGTTTGTGGTGATGATGGCTTTCTTTAACCAATCATAACAACATGGTCTGATCTTTCATCATTTGAGAAAATCCAGTTTTAATAATAACCCATTAGCATGTTGAACACTATGAAAGAGATTAGAATTGGAGAGGGTGGCAGACAACCAACAATACTTGTAGTCTATTAAAACTATTCCTCAATAGCCAACACCTTCTACTCCAACATATATAACACCTCTACCACTACCGTCGTCCTTTACATAAACCCTTATAGGTGGCAAATTAGAGAGAGATGAAGAAAACGATGTTGTGGTCTCTAACATAGGATGTCCAACTGGGGATGATGGCTCTATTTTTAATACAGAATCTATCATGTATGCTCTTTTAAACCAAACTAGATGAAAGTTTAGAGTTTGATCTGTTGATTTGAAGCTTAATTCTTTTTTAGAGTTCTGAGTTAAGTTCATAAAAGGAAAGTCTGAGCTCAAATATTTATACAAAAATTTAGATCAGACCTAAATATTTGGCAGTGGTTGAAAAGAACCTTAAGATTATAAAAAATTTTGTTTAAACCTCAGATTAAGGAAACCCTATATTCTGATTTGGGTTCGATCAAATTTGAATACTCTGACATTTTGTTAGCTGGACATGCCAACTAACAAAATAGGGTCAGTAACACTGCCCCTCTTATTGTCTAATGGTATGGAGTCCTAAATCAAATAATTAGTTAAATCTCTGGATATGTACTGTAGTCTCCTTTCTTCTCTCCATCTCTTCTCTATTTGTCTTCGTTTGTGTCGGTTGTTTATCTTCATCGCTCTTTGGCAAATCTTTGATTACATCTTAGATTCATTAACCAATTTGAATTGAGCTTTAGTATTGGCAAATGGAGGAAGTGGTTGGACTTAGACACCTTAAATATTATCAGTTCTTAAAATAGTAGAGACGTGTATTACACAGCTGGGACTCTGGTTTATTACATGTTCCTCATTCCCTCACTCAGCTGAAGATGGTTTCCTCTTGCAATGAATGCCTCCCTTGTCCAGTTCTTTAGTTTTGGAATTAGATCTTCCGCTTTAGTGTGTTTTTACTGAAGTGTTCTAAGTTTTCTTTCCTTCCACAAACCATATACGCAGCAGATTAGTGAAAGTCTGAGCAGCTTCCGGTCTCCTTTCAACCTGAATCGAATTCTGGTTGCCCAGCTAATAACGCCGGTCCAATAGTCCGGTAGCTTGAGAAACAATTTGCATACATTGTAAACCCTGGTTTTGCCTGGCATATAACGATTTGTATTCCATAACAGAATTGTCATGAGAAGAAGTGCATGCTTGGTTCAAGCTGTACGTCAAGTTAACTTTTCCCGGACATAGATTCTGTGTTTTTAAGTCACCAATACAATACGGTTAATTAGCTAGATTATGACACTCCAGTTAATCCACTAAGAAACATTAAGAGGAATAGCCACGTTTCCAGGAAATTTCACCGAGCATTGCGTTTTCAACTACACAAATATAGGACCATAGACATCACGATATCTTGCTGGATCCATCAAGTACGGACACTAACTAGCTGAGTAGACAAGCCTCTTGCAACTCATGACAACTTCAGTTGAAAGGTTGCATTTAATTTACTAATGTTGATAGATACCGTTATGATCTGGTGGGAACAGGCTTGGAAGAACTTAAGATGCCATAGATTGATGTAATCTTAGGTAACGCATTTCTAGGCTAAGCCGAAAGATGGTTGCCAGGCCTACCATATGCTGGGTTCCCTTGGCCTACAAGACACCTTCCTACCGAGCCACAGGTATCTGATTTTGTCAGGTTCTTTTTCATTTTGTGCCTTCTATTTATCAAGTGTACGAATCACTGATGGGTCCAATTGCACCACTATGCCAACCAAAGTCATTATAAGCCTCTAAATTGCACCACTAAAGTAAGTCGCTAATCTTGATTAGCCCTAATTAAACACCCTTTCTAGCTGTTAAGTGTTAACTAGTGTGATTTAGACCCAACCCACGTGATCCTGTCGAGATTTGCTGATCGCTTAAAACATGACTCACAGTACCAACAAAATGGAATCTCTCTCTTGTACTTTTTAATGGTGAATTAACATCACCTTTTGTATTGATACTCAAATTGCTTGATTAGCCTGCAGTTTCCGGGCTGTGGAAAGCACTCGTGTAAGAAATAATTTTTACTTTTGGCTATCGATCAGTATATATACACTTAATTTCATGTACATGTACACACTTTTTCGCTTCTTTGAATTAATCCGTCTCTCCATCTGTGATCGAATGAACAAGAGAATCCCCTCAGACATAATGTCTGTAAAATTGAACTAAACTCGCCAAACTCCTGCAGGGCTAAAAACATTTTTAGTATAAGCTTTATATATAAGATATAATAGATCGACTTGTATTCTTAACCAAAGCATATATAAAAGATAAGAAGGCAATGATATAACTAATCATTCATGATTCATTTTTATTAAATGAGAATTTGTTGACAGGAGTAAGTATGAAATTAACATTTTACGGAATAACTTAATTTTTAAATTGAATTTAAGTTAACGGTTGATGTATAGATTTTTGACAGGCCACCTACTAATTGTATCTGAGATATCAAGTTCTTTTCGTCACCATGGTTGGCATATATGCGATACGTCAATTTCAGTTATCATTATGTTCATTGGAAAAAATGTTGGTAGACGAACATGAAATTTATGTTAATGTTCGATATCGATATATAAATGGTGCTCTATCGTATTAAAGAAATCACCTTTTGTTTTGAGAATATTTTTTTAAAGTAGATGTTCCTTTTCCCATTTACAACATGAACTTGCTAAGCTGGTAATCCATAAATATGGAGAGTAAACTTCCCTCCCGACTACCGATCAACCTCTGGAGTCCGCCTCCGTTAAAATATTGTTTACGTTCAAGTAGCTCAAATTAAGAGTATAAAGATACTGAGACAAAGGATCCTAAATACGCACTACCAGATTCCGTACGTATATCACCTACTTACCACCCAACCTCACTTTATATTAGGGTTCTCTTCATTTGCAGTTACACAATTGACAAATCTTAACAACTACCTAGCACCTATGAGTAGAGGTGGCAGCTACGGCGGAGGGCAGAGTTCCTTGGGTTACCTTTTCGGCTCCGATGAGCAGCCTAATGCACCGCCGCCTTCTCGCCCTGTTAACCTACCACCTTACGGTGTTGACACTACCCTAGACCATAAACCTACTGATAGTCGTCCTTCCGGTGACGGCAACAAGAAACTCGCCTCAAACAACTACCATAGAGCTCAAGGCCAGAATTCAGGGAACTTTATTACTGTAAGTATTATTTATTTAGAGGCTATTTGATGAGAATCTATATGTTTGCCGTAGCATATCTGAGTTGAATTATTGACTTACAACATGCATGATTTTCCACCAGGATCGTCCAACCACTAAAGTCAAGTCAGTTCCAGGAGGTGATTCATCTCTGGGTTATCTGTTTGGAGACAAGTGATATTAAGATTGCTTCTTTATGCTCCCAATTGATAGCTATATATATACCCGCTTGGATGGTTGTTAATTTCCTAGACATTGTTGGGGATGATTTTGCAACTAAGCTAAAGCATGTTAATAAGGGATTTCGTTCCCAGTAGGTTTGCGCGTGTTTATCTTGCAGCTAGCTAGCATATGCGGAGTCTTGTTTCATCATGTAATCTGACTGAATACCTAGCGAAGCAAATTAGTCAGTCAGCTTAATTATGAATATTACGATGTCTTAGCGCCTTGTCTGCTACCAAGCTGTATGTCTGAAATTTGTGAAACAAGTTTCTATTTCTCAGTATTGTATCATCTAATGTATATGGTTTGTTTGGACAATGACATAAGCTTGGAATTGCTCTCCACAGCCATATTTAGAAAGGTAAAACTGCACATTTTCAGAGATTTTCTATTCAACTTTCCTTTTCTTTTTCCTATGCTTTCTTAATTGGTGCAACAGTCTTGAGATTTCTCTGATCCTATTCGAAATGAAATCTGTACGGAGGACGGGTCTAAGTGGTTACCCTTTTGATTTTTTAATATCACTTCTTCTTATTGACTACATATATATATAATTGTGTGTGACCGTCTGTGTCTCTGGTACTGGAAGGTTTGATTTTCAGAAGTCACAACTGAAGAAATAGCTTTCTTTAAAGGCAATGGCTTTTAGATAGAACAAGTTCAACTGCACGTTTGAATCTAACGCTGTATCTGCACGTTTGTCCATTCTGTTGCTCCTAATAATTAGAGACAAAAAATTGAGATGATAATTTAAAGAATATTCATTTCCCGCTTCAAGTTGTTTGTGTGGCCGTCTGAAATGCATCATATATCATCATCTGCAGCATATAAAGCTGTTCCTTCTGTCACTTTTTATCTGCCCTGACAAAGGTGACTAACTAGCCGTTGTTTATGTAGATGTGGATAAGATTGCATGATTATCCCCTATGCGCTTTCCCTCAATTTCTGGAAATATTCTTCACTGACAAAGGGGATCGATATATGGTTGCTTTTCCTCAATTTCTGTTGTATATGCAAAATTAGCACCTATAATTTCTGGAAAATTTTTCTTCACTTCATGCATACAGTGGATTTGTTATGAACAGATGAAAAGTAGGGGATTCTATAGTTGACATCTAATTTGCAGAAATAAAGGTCCAAAGAAGGTTACGAAGTGAGGTGACGTTTTCTTCCTGAGATTTTACAGTTCACATTGGAGTGGAGAGCTTGGAATTGTTGATTATTCAATGAATAAGACACTCATTACAATTCGTCTGGCATTTCAAGTTAATAATTGTCTATATTAAGTTTTGTGATTTTCCTAGAAAGCATATCATAGTCACGAGATACATATGTAGGTCATATTTGCATGTCATAATGCGCTGACAGCAACAAAGTCATTTTTTCTTACGGTCTCCTTACACCGTGGCACAAGCAAGTCGTCTTCCATCTTCGTTAGTGATGCTAATGACACTAGTACTTTTACCAACTCTTTTGTTAGCCAATATAGGTAGACTTGTAGATTCAAAAAAAACTTAGCCTTTGATGACAAGTTAATTAAAATATCACCAAGTTTAATTTACATAAAAATTAAGAGGAGTTATATAGAAATAATAGAATTAATCATTTTTGTGTAATTTTGGATAAAGGTGTCAATATAGTTTTAACATTTTCACTATAATTCAAAGAAGTTTATAATATTTAATTGTTTATTAATTAATTTTAATATTATGATACATTCATGGAATAATTTTTATTTAAACAGAATTTGGCAATGGCAACAACATCAATGTTAATAATTTTTATATGTGATAATAACTAAGACTTACGTATACTAAAAAATATAAATTCGGGTAGCACATATAATTAATGATAGTTCTTGAAATTTTGTAGGCTTACGTTCTGCAATTTCGGATCATCTTAGAGAGGTTATTCATTTGTCTTTATTTATTTTGGTGTAGGATACTATGTCATCATCATCACACCCAGTTCGAAGTCCTACAATAAAGCAGGATCTAGAGAAGTCTGATAGTACATAGCCTTATCCCTATATAGTAGAGAGAATATTTCCGATAGACCCACATACAAATGTGACAGAAAAATAATGATGTATGTTAAAAGAGTAAATAAGTAAAAATGACACGTAAAATATTTAAGTAAATAAAATTACAATAATTACATAATAATAATGATGATGATGATGATAAAACTACTGATAATAATAAACTCAATAAAAGGATAATAATAATAATAATAATAATAATAATAATAATAATAATAATAATAATAACAACAACAACAACAACAACAACAAC
>JANZLF010000222.1:29785859-29796318 GCA_026546835.1 Erythroxylum foetidum
ATGTGTAATATTTGAATTTGTTTGTTCTGTCTTGGGTGGCATCCACATATCCTCCCAGGGGGTATTTGGGTGTTACAATAAGATTAGAGGCCAATAATTTTGAGATGAAGTCTAATACGATTTAGAAGGTGTAGTAACTTGATAGGCTGTAGGATGAGCAACAAAATGCACATATTAAACTTTTTATAGATTTATGATATATTCGAGGTTAATGGAGCCTCAAAGGATGCCATTTGATTGAGGTTGTTCCTTTTTACATTAAGGGATAGAGAAAACTATGGCATAATTCTTTGCCTCTTGGATCCATTATCACCTAGAATATGCTTGTTAAGAAATCTTTAGTTAGGTATTTTACTCCAACACGAACAACAATATTTAGGAACAACATCTTCCCCTTTTAAAAAATTAGAGGATGAGACCTTATACAAGATATGAGAGATGGAAAGAACTATTGAGAAAATTCCCACACCATGGAATTGATTTAGTATTGCAAATGTAAACATTTTACAATGGGCTGAGTTATCCATTTAGATAGTTAAACAATACATCTTTAGATGGAAACATCATCTTTTAAACTCTTGAGGAATTGTAAAAGCTTATTGAAAGTATATCACCATGAATAATTACTAATGGGAGAATATGAGGTCGAGACTGAACAAGTAGCATTCATACTATCGATATGGTTAAAACATTAAAAGCAAAGTTAGAGGTGTTAAATAAGAAGATTGACAATATAAATTTGGCAACTTAATTGAGTAAATTGATGTGTTATATATGATAGTTATGGTGGTAGGCATCCTAATCACAAATGTCAAGTTCCCAATAAGATGGAAGAACTTATTAAGCAAGTTATGAGGAATTGATCTCAATATAACCCATATAGTAGTATTATAATTCTAGGTAAAGGAACCATCCAAACTTTTCATAAAACAATCAAGCTCCACCTAAATTTCAACAACAGTAATAGAAAGAAAGGAAGCCAAGTGCCATAGAATTTATAAAATTTGTTACTACATTTGAGGCTTACTTCCAAAGTATTAAAGATTCTCTTCCACATCAGTAACCCTCCATCCATAATATGGATATTCATATTGCACAACTTGCTGAGGTTATCTCTAAAAGGAATCTATGTACTTTTCCTAGGATCACTAAGATAATACCTAAAGGAGCAAGTGAATGAAGTAACTTTGAAGAGTGAAAAGGAGTTGAAATTTGAAGAGAAAGAGAAAGAAAAGAAGAAGGTTATGTATAAGAAGAAAAAGATAAGGAGAAGGAGAAGGAGCCAAAGAAGGAATTCATTAAGAAGTACCAACTGAGAATTTCATACATGAGTTGATTTGATATAAATGAAAAGGAAGATAAATTTGGTAATTTTTTCTAATTTGAATTACACGTTAAAAAACCTTTTTTAAAGTGCTTCTATAGGTGTTATTATGACAAGTACTTAAAATATATCATTTTCAATAACAAAAGCCTAACTTCATTTTTTGTTTAGTACGAAATTCAAGCTTTAATCCAATTAAATTAGATTTAATTTGTTAATTATGAATTATGACGAGTCAAACTCGAATAACACTGACTTTCCTAATCTTTAATGATTTTAAGGTGCCAAATTTGACTTTAAAATTAATTTTGTGGGATGTGAGAAGAAAAAAAAAACAATGAAAGAGATCTTGACAAGTACAAGACGTTAATATTTTTACAAGATTTTGATAAGCACAGGGGATTAGATTTTTTATAAAATGTATCTTTATTATAAAGAAAGGGAGATCCATGATGACTACTAATAAATAATTAACTGATCCTTGTTATGAAATATATGGAGTCAAAACCCCTATTTGTAATTATACAGTTACCATTCTTGGAAAGTAATAATTGTATATAAATTTAAGTTAAATCCTAATTTCTATTTCTGTTTATTTTTGTTGCTTGGACACAAATTGGGACGAGGAGGAGTAAAAGTAGTAGTTGGTTTAGTATGGCAGCAGAGTTGGGTCGTGGGCTTAGTTCTTTCATTTTAAGGAATGCCCAAGCATTGGGGACACCTGTCTCCACCAGAGTCGAATCAGCATTCTGTTTTACACGCCCAAGAGCTACACTGGATCGATGGAAGTTTCAGGAATCTTCTTCCTTTCCCCAGACTTGAGAGATAGCTACTACTATTTAACAAACCCTCGGAAGTCGGAACGCAACAACTACTATATTCTCTCTCTTCTTTCTTGCCTTGTCTGCCTATCATCGATCACAGGTAAGTGCGTTCCCATATGATCATGTTTTCAATTTCGTTTTGTTAAAGTTGATTTAGATTTGTTTCTCATTATACTTGAATAATCAGCGGCTTCGAGTTACTACATGCGTGGATCATTGGCTTTTAAATACAAAATCAAACAAATCCACCCCATGCCAGCTTCATGGGGTAAGCTCCATTTCTTTAGTATATTCTACTTTCATTTTCTTAATTCCTAACAACTGGTCATGCTTATGCTCGTGCTCGTGCTCTCTCCAAGCCCAGGTATTGTCACCACTTCAAGGAAACAAGAGAAGAAATAGATAACTGAAGGCGGGCGAGTTTCAAATCTGAAGGCAAAAGAACATATTGCTGCTTTCAGCAGACCCCCACCTCTTCCACCTTTTCTTGGACCATTGCTTGCATTATCATTGTTTGATACTTGGTCAAGCCGCGACAATGATGATAACTGAGATTGACTAATGATTGCCATGAGCTATTAAAGAAAGTTTTTTGAGATGAATATCAACATTTTGAGTACTATTGCAAGCAATCGAGTAACAGAATCCCACATTATAATGTAGCCTGCCAGGAGCGGTTTGAGTATAGGTGCCACAAATCTAGTATAAACGTTTGATAAGAACTGTTGTAAAACGTTAAAACTCTGTAGAAACCCTGCACAAAACAAGTTGTTCAATGTCACAGTTTGCGTGAGTTGGCCTGCCAGGTGTTAATAATATTTAACTTACATTCTGCAGCTTTTGGATATTCGTCAAATATTGCTGTCACATTCTTCAACAGAGTCTGGAGATTCAAGCGGTTGGAAAACGGGTAAGGGTATTAGATAGGAGAATCCACAAATTTCTGATTTACAGGCTATTAGATCGAGCGATTACCAGCACTATCCCTCCTGGTTTGATGGGTGATTCAATAACAACAAGTGCTTTCCTGCATCAAAAATGGGTTATTGGTTAAAGACATCTTTTGTTAGAAGGAACTGTTATGGAATTGTCTTGTACTTGATCGTTAATTTGTTGCCCTCAAGTGAGCACTCGTAAAAGCTGCATCCCCGGGTGAAGGGTATTTGTGTTTTCTTCCATTCTGCCATATAAGTATATGAGATCCTCATTACAAATTTCACAAGTGTAAAGGCTTAGGAGAATGATTAAACATAAATTGACGGCAATACAGATGCTTGGTGAGTGTACCTATATGCCAGTTAATGCCTGCTGTAAACTTATCATCTTCACAAACATGATCAATACTGAACTTCACATTTCGGCCCATCCCTGCGGTAAGTTGTTCATAGAAACGCAGAACCTCCTGCAGCAAATCGACTTTAGAGAATATATATATAAACAATTGCTAGTAAAACATTGATGATTGTGTGTACCTCTTTCCCTTTAATAGGATCGGGATATGAGCAATCCTCGAAGCAACAATCATCTGCAATCAACTCTTCGAGTTCTTTCAGCCTTTTTTCATTGATGCACGTATAGAACTGCCTGACAAGAGCAGATGCAGTAAGTGACGCACCCGCGGGATCGGAGGAACCCCCGTTACCGTTGTAGAAGGAACCCGCTGGCATAACCAATTTACGCCTGGAGTTCTTAAAGGGTATGCTGTATGTTGTCCGGTAATCTATCTTGGTTCTCCTTTGACAGGGCTGAGACGTTAATTTCAAAGGCAGAGACCTTGGATTAAGTCCAGCCAGTGGTTTAATCCGCGCCGTTTTCTGTGGGATTCGACATGAGAGACTGACATAAGTACAAGATATATTGGCAGCCATTTCCAACTTAGAGCACGATGGTAATGATTTAACTGAGCATTCAATTGGTCTGCAAGAGTTATATATAGACACTACTGAGCAAGGAATAAACGTTGGCTCATTTGGTTGGCCTTGCGTGCCATTGAGTTAAAGAATGGATGCTCTCAATTTGAGCAAGGTGGTAATACCATGCTTGTAAGGTTTGTTAGGGATCTCCAGGATTAGTTTACTTGGTATATTTGCAACAGTGTAATCTAAGCTCCAGTGAGAAGTTTTCCTCTTGATCGTTTTTATTGCATATTAAATCACTACTCTCTTATTATCTCAGATAAAAAGTAACGCTTTTACTTTCACTAAAATACATGTCAAATTTTATTAGTGTTGTGGATTCCTTAATTAGATACATATAAAACAGTGGTATTTTGAAGTTGAATTATTGTTAATTACGAGTTTATTTTTAGTTATCTGTGACTAAGGTATCCACCGGCAGATCCAGTGACTAATCCTCTCGCTGATGGGAAGGCATTCCAAAGATTTAAGGCTGCTCATACCCAAAACTAAGGATCGAATCCCTGACCTCTGGTTAAGGGTGGATAAGTTCCTTGCCACCCAACCACATCCCTTGGGTTAATTAATTAGGAGTTTTTTGTTAAATGATGTAAAAGGTGAATTATTGTGATTAAATTAGGATTAGCTTAAACAAAATTAAAATGATTGAACTTTATTTATTAAGTATATATTAACAAAAATATAATATATATAATCACGTCACTATTAACATGATATCATTATATACAGTTGTTAAGATTTTTGTTTACTTAAAATTTAAATTAAATAGTTTATAAATATTATAGTTTATTAAAAATTAGAAGTACTTTGTAAATTTTACTAAAGTGATCCTAAGTTCAACTTTCTTTCTAAAAGGTTCAAAGCCATAAGGCGTGCTGGTAACTTATAAAACATACGTAATGGCGTATAAAAAATGATAAATTATAACTCATGTGGGATCTTTATAATATTTTACAATATTAGTTAGGATTATAAATCGTATTTATTGAATATATATTTTTATTTCATTTAAAATAGAATTCACTATTGTTAATATTTTCACACGGGAATTATAATAAATAAAAATATTTTTAAAATCAATAAATAAACTAAAAAAGTATATATATAATGATTAGGACTGCGTTGTTAGCCAGTAATTAGCGGATCCTTTTCAGCAGCTAGTCTACAAACTAAAAGGGCAAATTTAGTTGAGACAAGTCCTGCCAGTTACTAAAAATGCTTACATATGGTTTTGATTTTATGAAGAATTGAACAACGATTTCAGTGGTAAAAACCTTTTTGTGAATTACCTGTTGCTATAGATACAGGATATCCTTAAGGTCTTCTCAGGTTGGCATAACTTCTTGTTTAGGAAAGTAATTTTTTTTCTTAAAATTTATATTATTATATTTAGTCTTTTTTAGTAGTTATAAAAGTAAAAATTTTCATAATCTAGAGAAAATAATAGCACTTTATTTGAATTCTAAATCTCAGTACTCCCTTAATATTTAAATTACTCCCTTAGAGATATAATTGAAACCGCAAATTAAAATGAAATTACATTCCACAAAATACTATAGCATACCAAACATTATAATAAGAATTCACCAAACTTTCCTATTAGAATTCTTATAAGTATCCAAATATGTTAATATCTTTACTTTTTATAAATTTATTTTCCGAAGAATCATATTCCAAATTCACTTTACTTTCCCGCCAACTAAACGAAATCCAATTAATGATAATGAAGTTCTGGTCTTGGATCTTAGATGCTCCATATGTCGTTACAAAGACCCTAGGAATTTTTTGTTAAAAAATTAACTTTGATTTAATTATGAGTGTAGCGGAAAAAATCCGATCATATATTAATAATTAAATAACTTGTACAACATAGCAATTGAATCGTACCTTATACAAATTCTATTAGAACTTTTTATGAGATATTAATCTTAGAGGTTTTTAACAATATCCATATAGTAAAAAAGTGAAGTCAATATTTGAGAGGAGTAAGTAAGAGTGCTAGTCCCTCACAAACGGATGGCAACAGGTCGTGCCTTCGCTACTCCTGACCCAACTCGACTCACAGGCTTGCTGACTCGTGGCCTGACGAGCCTGGAGCTACCCGACCCTACCCACAGATTGACTAATTCATGACTCAACCCTCAGCCTGACTTTATGCTTTTTAAAAAAATAAAAAATGATATCATTTTGTACCTTCTTATCGGGCTACGGGTCGGGTGGGCTGGACATAGTCGTATTTGGTCTAGTCGGACTCGAGTAAGGGTCGAGTAGCCCCAGGTCCAGGCCCTATTTATTTCCTATTTATAGAAAAACAACATTAAGGTTTTCATTTCTTATTTAAGTAAGGTTTATTAATTATAATTAAAATCAAACTTTAACTATAATTATTTTAATTTTAGAGATTAAATAGTTTTAATAAAATTAATTACCTCATATTTGATCTATAAAATTTCTCAAACTTCATAATTAAGACCAACTTAATTTAAATTGAATTTTCTTTTTCAACTACTTTTTATGTGTGATTCATCAAGTTCCTAATATCTTAACAATAATTATAAATTTTAATTTTAATTCATTATTAGACTTAGACAAATTAAAAATCATTTTAATTTATTTTAATTTTTTAATTGAATAATTTATAATTATATATCAAGACTGTCATATGGCAACTTGTTATGAACACCAAAATGTTAGAAATATTAAAGTAATAGTTTGACTCAACCTGTCCATGTCTAGTTTTGTTTGAAAATAAATAATATATTTATTCACAAAAAAGTGGAAATTACAAAAAGAATGATAATCATCTCCAACAATTGGAGTATGCACTACTTGGCTATCTACAAGACCCATTGACAATACATGCACTGTCTATATTCTCATTAACTACTTAATACTTGTTGAGATGAGATGCTGATTAAACTTTATCAAATTAGTCATCTTTAGCTTGAGATAGAATTTAATGATCTAATTGGTTTTGTCATCTAATGACCTAATTAGATATAGAGTATGGATGTAATATTTACATTTTAAAATCTAATCATGTTCATTTTTTAAATTAGTAATTGAGATTTGATTTCAAATGTCAATTCACTTTGGCTAGAAAATTTCTTATATCATTACTAATTAAAAACAGTAAAACATTTCCTCTAATTACTTTAGAGTAATGAATTCTTTATCAACTTAGTCAATCATCTATATATGGTTCATAATATATTTAAGTACTATCGATTGAGTTATCCTAGTTAAAATAGGTCATAGGTAGCATTAAAACATAGTAATTCTCATATGAGATAATTTAGTAATCTTAGGTCCAATGATCAATTATAAAACCATCATAATGAGGAAATTTACAGATATATAAGTAATATTTCATATAGAATCCTCATAACTGAGTCAGTTTAGTGAACTTATTATCTAATTATCACTTATATATTTTTCTAAGTATCTTCACACTTTAATTTATAAGATCAATCACTTTCTTTACAAAAAAACATAAAGTGTGCTTATTTTACCGTTTCATCAATATAACTTGCCTTATATTGATGAAACTATAAATAGGAAAAATTTAAGAATAATATATAAATGCAAATTGAATCTCGTAATTATGATCTCATTAAAATTTCAATTATAAAGTAATTATTCAAGGAATTTTACCCTTAATATTAAAATATCAAATATAATTAACAAAATAAATAAAGATAAAAATGGTTTCATTAATTAAAATAATAATATCATTTATAAAAATTGTAATCAACAAATTAACCGCAAGTGCATAAATTAACAAGCTTCCACTTACACTAAAGTTAATTACCTATGTATCTCATATCATGCATACCCATATGTCAATCATGTCTCTTTTGAGACAATGGCTTAGTGAGAGGATTTGCAAGATTCTCTTAAGTGGAAACTCACTCTAATATTATGTTTTCTTTTCCACTATATCTCTAATTAAGTGAATCTTCCTTAGTATATGTTTAGATCATGAGACCTTGGTTCCTTTTCTTATGTAATGGCATCAATGTTGTCACAATATGATACTACTAGTTAAACAATGCAGGGAACCACTCTAAGTTTGATGATGAACTTCTTTATTCAAACTACTTCCTTTGTTGCTTATAATTGAAATATACTGTACCTTGGTTATCAAAACTACAATGGTTGATTATTTAAAACTTTTCCAACATTCCGTACCACCATTCAAAATGCAAATGTACCCTGACTGTGTTTTGCTATCATCTGGATCAGACTAAAAACTAACATTTGAATACTCTTGAATGATCAGTTTGGCTCCTCTATAGACCAAAAAAATATCTTTAATTCTTCTTAAATACTTTAAGATTTTTTTACAATCGTCCAATAACCATCACCAGGATTGACTTGAACATGTCCATTTTACTTAATTTATAAGAGAAATTTGTTCTAGAACATAACATCGCTTGCATGAATGATCCAATTGTCAAAGCATATAGAACACAATCTATTTTATCTCTCTCTTCTTATGTCTTATGACACACACTTTATAAGAAAGAAATCCTATATTATATGGATGAGAATCCTGTTTTGAAATTTTCCATGTTAAACCTTTTTAACATTTTATCTATTTAAATGAATTGGGATAAGCCAAACAACCTCTTTGATCTATCTCTATAGATCTTTATTCCCAACATATAGGTTGCTTCTCCTATATCCTTCATGGAGAAGTTCTTGGACAACTAAATCTTTAAAGATTAAAGCATTGATATGTCATTTTCAATCAGTAATATGTCATCTACCAGGAAGACGACTGTATTCTAACTAGCCTTTTCATAGATACATGGTTTATCCATGTTTTTTATAAATTCAAATTTTTTTATTGTCTCCATAAATAGAATTTTTCAACTTACATACTGGATTAAAAATTCTATTAGATGAAAAACCCTCAAGTTATGTCATATACACATCCTCAAGTGAATTCTTATTGAAAAATTTTGTTTTGACATCCATTTTCCAGATTTTATAATCATGATATGTTGCTATAGTCAATAAGATCCTTATAGATTTAAGTATTGCTATTAGCAAAAAGGTCTCATCAAAATCAACTCCCTTTTTTTGTATTCTTTAGCCACTAGCGTTGTTTTATATGTATTTTTTTTCATCTATGTCAATTTTTCTCTAAAAAATATGCATCTTACAAGTATAATACAATTAGGAGCATTTACTAAAGTTTATACTTGGTTAGCGTATATGGATTTCATTTTAGATCTTATGGTTTCATGCCATTTTGAGGAATCAATGTCAGACATTGCTTTTCTAAAAGTAGTAGGCTCACGTTCTATAAGCGTTACATTGTCTTTCCCTTTTTTTTAATATATAGAACTAATCTAGTGGGGATGACATATCCTATTATTGTGATACAGGTGACATGTCTCTTAAACCCTTAATTATTTATCATATTATCAACTTAAGGTTCAATTCCATCTAGATGTGAATTTTTTTGTTCTTGAACTTCTTTAAGTTCTACCTCATTCCCACTACTTTCCTTGAAAATAAATTCTCTTTCTAGGAATGTAACATATCTTGATATAGACACTTGTTGCTTAAAATGATGATAATGTTCATATTTCTTACTCCATTTTGAATATCCCATAAATTTGCACTTATTTAACTTAGTTTGAAGCCAATCATATGTTTCATGCTTCACATGAGCATCACATCTCCAAACTTTTAGGTATGACAAGTTTGGAATACTACCATTCCATATCTCATTTGGGGTTTTGTCAACCAATTCAAATGGAACTTTATTTAGAAGGTAAAAGATAGGAAAGACTATATAACTCATCATAAAACGTACCATATCTAATAAAATATAGTTTTTTTTCTTTCAAACACTCTGTTATGTTTTGGAGTTCCATCAAAAGCCTGTTGTAAGAGAACTATATTCTCTTAAGTAACTAAGAAACTTATAGTTCAACTATTCACCTCCTCGATTAGATCTAAGTGTTTTAACACTCTTACCAATTTGTTTATCAACCTTAAGTTTAAATTTTTTAAACTTTTCAAATGATTCAAACTTTTTTTCATTAAGTACTCATAACCATGTAATAAAATGATCATCTGTGAACATAATAAAATATGAGTATCCACCTTTAGCATAAGTAGATATAGGGTCACATACATCTAAAGGGCTATTTGTTTCTGTTTTTTTTTCCGTTTTTTGTTGTTATTTTTGTAAAAAGAAAAACAGGTAAGTAAAACGTGTTTGGCTTACTCCATTGTGATTTTTATTTCTGAAAATAAAAAAACCACAACAGTTTTACAAAAATCAAAAAACATCGTTTCTCTGAATTGTGACAACATGTTTTCTTCGACAAAAAACCAACATAACCTTGATTTCTATATGAAAATAATAATAATAA
>JANZLF010000222.1:29861456-29883083 GCA_026546835.1 Erythroxylum foetidum
GCTTATTCTAATGTTTGCTCATTCATACTAGTTTCTCCTCACATTTCAATTTATTTGCAACTTAACTTCCTGCTTTGATAACACATTCATCAAAATCTAATTTATATCTCCTTTGTATATTCTCATAGAATATAATATGGATCAAAGTTCTCCTCACATTAGCAATAGTGTTATCTCAATTCCTAAAATCCACTCATGTAGTTAGATACTTTTCATAGAGAAAAAAACACGCATCATCAGTAGCATACTCTATCTCTTATACTTGAGTCTCTACTAGGGATATGACTCCAATATTCACTTCTAATTCATTACATATTCATCTTTGATTGGTTCTTTTATTAATCATTCTTAATATAAACTACCTGATCTGTTTAACCTAATTCAAAGAAATTCTTCTTCAAAAGAAGAGTTCTTGCTACAATCATCTATACTATTCATGTAATCTTTATCAATCAACTACTATCATCTTCAATGTTGTTTCAGCCATTCTTAACACCTCAAAGCGATCAATTACAAATGCTCATGACATTTCAATAATTTCAATCTCTGTCACACTTTATATAATCAAAACATCCTCTATAATAAAACCCAATGAAATAAGAGGCATATTCATTTACTCTTATATTTTGCTATGCACCATCAAGATCATTACGTCATATATATAAAAGTAATTTCGGCAAGTCACCAATTTATATCTCGTGCTAATGATACATCAATCGTTATTGATTCTGAGCAACCTCTGAATATCCTATGACTATTCAAAAATTTATGCTCCATAGTAGTTACCTTTCAGCATAATCACCTATATCATACTTCCATCTCGTTACTCTGATTCATCTCATAATCTTTAACTGTAGGGATCATAGATTATCTCCTATACCATATCCAAATATAGATCTCATATGTACTCAATCATATTATTCACCAATTTAACCACATTATCAAATATGTACTTATAATAACTAGTCGACATAATCTTTAGAACTTCTACATATATCGCTATCATTTGTTTCACTTTTCATACATACATTCTTAATCAATTTAGAATTATAGACAGGTAGCTATCTTGAAATTTTGATCTCAATTTCGGTAGTACAATCTTATACTTGATCATAAATTCTAAGTTCAACCTTTTAATTGCACTTTGGTTATACACCATAAATCTTGTCATTTCCACCCTGGTCTAAATTTCTTTCTCAGTCGATTCATGAAAACCCTTTTTACATCCATATCAATTCAAGTACATATCCACACGAAATTTCGTTACCATACTCACTAACATAAACACAAATACTGAATCTATGTTTAACATATCGAACTAGGCCATATTTCTTATTTCTAAATATCCACAAACTTTCCTCATCTTACACTCTAACCAAACACTATTCTTCTCATCGTTTCTACTAGTCCAAACTCTTAATGGAAGTTCATACATGTGACTCATACAGTTGCAATTATCCGGATTCTATACTCATCAATACCATTCTCTAATGGTGAGGAATCAGGTGCACCAGATCTTTGCAAAACTCCTCACGTTCTTTTACAAGGTGGCATTTTACTCATTCGATAAGATACCATCTTTCAGCTTATTTTCATTCTAATCTTATTTCCTACTTGTATGTATGATATGCATGTCACTTAATGCAACACATCAACTCACAATACAACAATTAATCACATAGCTTACCAATTCATAACACTATACATTCTGAGCCTAGGAAAAACCTAAGCTCTGATACCACAAGATGTGGGACCACGTTTTCAGAGCCCAATAATCCAGAGTCTAAAATAAAGCTCGTCATCCCATAAGGGTTGTGTGCCCACAATAGTCAAACATCAAGCATCACAATTTTGAAAATCACAAGCAAAACTCAATCATATTTCATTAATGAATCTAAATAGAGTTTATGACAAAATACAAAATACAAAGTAAAAAATGATACAATTGAATGCTTATGCTTGATATGATTCTAAATACCAAAATTTCTGAACTAACTTAATTACAAAAAGTCTCTAACTATCTTGGAGTTCCGATGCCTTGTAAGGATTGTTATTTGTCTCTTTCTGCACTTAAGGAGGGAATAATGGGGTGAGCTACACAGCTCAGTAGCTAATACATTTATAATCATTAGCAACGAGCCACACATTCAAACATATATATATACACACACATATAGGCATACACTTCTTATCTTAATCTAGAAATGATAGTTTCACTTTTACGATTCCAGTTCACATTTTATAATTCAATACATCATCGCATAGGACATATTGGATGTAATTTAACATTAAAGCATAACACTCAAATTGTATCATAACTTAACATATCAAAATAAAAATGTACAAAAAATTGGCTCGAGGGTTCCGTGAAACAAAACAGAGAAATCGAAGTTTTCTCCGTGAACAAAACGAATCCACTATTTGAATTTCGTATGCCATAAGCAGGCAGCTGGGAGAAAGCTTTACGTCGATGTGCACGCGACTACAAAACAGTTCCTCTCTTGCTCAAACAAAGCACATAATCAATGCTCAAATAATTTTATGAAATGCTTTCACACTTTTCATGCTCTTTCCTTTCTTTTCATTCATACAAAATGTCATGACATATTTCAAGTCATAACATTTTCAAAATCACAATTTAAATTATATCAAAATGTCATACATCTTTCAATGCGTAACCTAAATCACATCATAGTAATTCACAATTTAGCTATTCTAGCATATACACACATATAGGCAAAATGTCCATTTACACAATAACCATAAATATATTACCCACCTAATTTTCTTACAAAAATCCAAGTCAATGTTATCTTTCCCCTTACTCTTGCGTAGGATTCTCTTGGTTCCCTAAAACAAACCAAATCTTATTCAATAGGAATCCAATAGAAAATCCCACAATGCAAAATCACTAAAATTTATTCTAGAATCCTTAAACCCAAGCATTTTCTAAACTCTATGAACTAAAATCCTTTCAAAAATCCAAAAGTTTCAAAATGATCTTACCTTCATTCTTCACCAAATGAAGCGATCTTTAGCTCAAAGGGAATCACTTCTTTTCCTCTTCCTTTATCGCTTCTTGAACAGCTCCAAAATCTCTCTTGAAGACTAAGAAAAATTAAACCCTATCTTATTTCTCTTATTTCTCTCCTTCTCTTCTTCTCTTCATATTTCTCTCTCTTCTTCATGACACTTTTTCTTTTTCTCTTCAATTTTCACTCTCCTCTCTTCTTAAAATGCAAGATAATACTTCTTCTTCCAATTATACCCTTAATGAGTGAGAAGTGTCCCATTTGTCCTTCCATTTATGCCTTATGTCTTTTATGCTTAAGTGTTTTGCCAAAAGTACCCTTGAACATTCTGACATAATACTTTCTTCTAGAAAAATGTTCCTCATTGTCTTAAGTTTCTAATGACATCAAAATAAATCCATTTGGTTCAAAACTCTAAAAGTATTGCCTCAAAAATTTTCGAACTGTTCATATATTGAAAAAGTACAATATACTTAACTTCCAAAATTTGAACGTCTTAGAGATTGAATTAGATTTCAATTTCTTCATGTCAGTTGTATCTCCATGTTTCTAATTTATCTTGAAACAAAAATCACCTTATTCGGAGCTATGCTAATGAAGACACCAACAAAATACCGAAGTATATTCAGTAAACATCCAATTCATACTCTTTCAACGGATACCCCTACCTTGATTCAATCCATATTTTTCAAATCAATAACAAATGATATAAAAATATATGGAGGGACAAAAAATGTGTTAAGAAACTATTGGGTTAAGAATCACTTCATTTAGAGGTCGGATAATAAAGTTATGGCCAAAAGAATCAAACAAAGTTTTGTCATTAATCATATTGAACCTATCTCGAGACAATTTGCATAACTTTCACTAGAGACGTTAGATCAGGATCATCTTAAGACGGTTTCAAAGAGGACTCTGAGATCTAAAACATTTTTGAGGATATGAAAACAAATTATATCATATGAAGGGTTAAAAGTGGAGCAGATGATAAGATCAGATGAAACCAAATGAAAAAGTAGACGAATTGAAAAAGCTGACGAATGGGAAAAATTATCATAAATTTTCCTAAAGATATCAAATTAGGGAGTTCTTTTGATGGTTCGAAGGAGGAATTTAATATATACAACTTTAATGAAGACCTTGAAGACAGATTTTATCATTTGAAGTGTCAAAAATAGAGCAGACAATAGAATCAGACGAAACCAAAGGAAAAGTTGATGAATTGGAAAAAGCAGATGAATGGGGAAAATTGCCATAACTTTCTTTAAAAATATCAAATTAGGGTGTTCTTTATATGGTTAGAAAGAGGAATTCAATATCTACAACTTTCATGAGACCTTGAAGACAAATTCTATCATCTAAAAGGTCAAAAATGGAGCAGACGATAGTATATAGAAGGAAAAGTTTTGGTCAACAACAGAAGAAGCAGAAAGTCAACTATAGATGATATGACGGCATCACAGATGATACATTCGATACTCCTGAGCATCTCCCCTTATAAGGACTATAACTTTCAACCCAGAAGTTCAAAAATTACATACTATATACCGTTGGAAAAATAAAAGAAAGATCTACAACTTTTCCAAAAGACACCTTTCTCTAATTCAGCCTAGATAAATCCAGAATTTCCCTTGAAATTCGAACAGAAATTTTTCATTCATCCATCAATGTACTACAGCTAGTTCTCTACTTCATGACAAATTTTAAGATTTTTAAAGGTAGAATTTAAATTCGATGTCTACATAAGAAATGTATCCATATGTCTCTGGTTTAATGCAAATCAATAATTATCTTGTTTGGATGACTAGAGAAAAAGCTATGGCTAAAAGACTTAAAAAAATTTAGTGAACATTTTCCAGATCAACTACCCATTTTGTCTCTAAATCTTTCCTTAACACAACTCATACCAAGATCACCCTTTTCTACTTCATTTACTCCTCATTCTCAACTTAATATCATCTATAAAGAAATTATAATCCATGATTAATCATGAACACCAATAACAGAACATACACATATATACATATCTTTCATCAACTTACTACACATATTCAACTTCGTTTTTGTTTTCATTTTACTTCTAGCTTTCACCTTAATTTTTCCCATTTCATAACCTCTCATCTACCAAAAGCACCAAAGTACAACATGAATCTATCCACACTTCTCATTTACTAATTTAATCTTGTCTATCATTTCTAATTCAAGAATTTTTATCATTTGTTCTTTACTCATGACTAATTACCAAAATTTCTCATTTAATAGTTCTAGTCTTCTAAAAAAAGTTCAGGGTCCAACAGTTATGAAGAGTCATTAGCTCGTGAAATTAGTCATCTAGGTTCTTTGACTAAAATATGCAATTTAATTAGGATTTAGTGTTAATTATCACCATATAAGTTGTCACATTCATTCATAATTTTAGGTCTTTCAACTAATTAGCTTAGCTAGTATTTTATCATAAAAACGAGTAGCTAAAGCAACAAGATAGCCATTAATTAAAAAAAGTGTTTGTAAATTTTAAATAAATAATTATTCTGTTGGCCTTCAGGTTATAGATGGAGCTAGTAGTCAGTTGAGAACGTGATGCAATCAAGTAACTTGACCGACACACATCACAAATATATGCCTTCGCATAAAAAGCTATAATGATGTTCCAACTAAGAAACTAAATAAAAACATGACTTAGTCGAGTAACCGAATCAACGTTCATCACCAATGCTTGCCTTCGTGGAAAAAGATTAAGTCCATGTTCACGAAAATAACAAAAAAAAGAATGTTTTTTAATAAAAACCTACCGAAATTATAAGTAGCTTAACTTTTCATTAAAACATACTTAGGATTAGTTACAAAGTTTGAATGACCGAATAATTAATGTGAGTGTACAATTGAAAAGGGTAAATAAACTTGACATTTGGGTCTTGATTAATATGTATATTTATTCTAAAGCTCCTAGACGTGGATTTTCCATAATAATAATTTGGAACAACTTGAATAATTGTGTTTAAAGTTAAATTTGTTTTATGAAGTTGAAGTCATTGTCTCATTATTGTATTGTGTGCTTTGTGTTGTTTGTTGTTTTGTTAACTTGAGGACGAAAAATTGTTTAAGTGTGGGGATGTTAATAAGTGTAAATTACAATGTGTTTTAGGGCATAGTTTGATATATGTTTAGCCGTTAATTCGATCATTTAGTATGTGTTTAGGTTATAATTGGGTAAGTTTGTTAATTATTTGTGTTTAAAGTGTTTTAAGGGTCAATACAAGCTTTTGAGTTTAAATATTATGTTTTTGAGGTACTTTGATGTGTTTGCTAGTGTTTCAGGATCAACATCAAAGAACAAAGGAGTTTTGGAGACATTCGGAGCTGAAACAACAACCCGCAATAGTGGCTTATCAGGCCACGGTCGTGACAGAAGCCCAGAAAATGGCCCACGATCGTGACCTGCATGCCATGATCATAAAAGAAGGCTCAGTTGTGAGCCATGATCATGGCCTGCAGTGCAACAGTCGTGACCTGCATTGGGTAGACTCGTAGACAATCACGAACATCAAGTTTCAATGGATTTTTTGATATTTCGGACCCCAAAAAAATCCTAGGATTATCCAAAACATAAGAGGATATAAAACGAACAAGAAAAGGCAGAGAAAAGTGCCTTTTGCATTAGCCACCTTGAGAAACCCTAGAGAGAGATCATCGAGAGATGGAGGAAGAGAAGAAGAAAGAGAGAAGAGGAGAAGAAGTTGACTCTAAGTACTTCTCGGATTAGGAGATTTCTTGACGTCACTGCCTCCCATTAACCATTTTAGATTGTATGCCCTATTCTTTTCAGTTTTATTATTGTATAGAATTGGATTGAACAGTTGATGATATGATCTAGAATGTCGAGAATGTTTTAAACTAACCTTTGCAATTTTATTCTTGAATTAATGAGAATCTGATTGTTTATGTGTTTATTGGATATTGTTGTGGTTTGATTTTGCTATTGCATAATTCGATAATAAACTGAAAGGATAAATCAAATAAAAAATGATTAAATTCAACTAATGAGAGTTAGATAATTTAATAGAACCAGAATTAAATCAGATCGATAATTTGTGTGGAGAGAAATCCAGCATAGATTTTCGATAGTTTATTAGAGAACTTCATAACTAATTAGGGTTTTGAATAGGTTGTGAAATGAGAGATTGTAATCTCAATAATTCGATTAGGGTTTATAATTTATGGTTAATGGTTATAACTTGAGATAGAGTAATCAATTTAGGATAGTCTAGAACTAACAATTCAATAATTTATAATCAGTTAGGTTAGCATTAAGGATAGATAAAATTCGTTTTCTCAATTGGTAATTTCTTTCAGTTGATTTTTGGGTGTATTGCAAATTGCTTAATAATTAGTTTTTTTGTGTTTGATTCTTAATTTGATTGATTTAATTAAATTCTGGTATTAGTTTTATTGCATCTTGAATTTATGTTATTTGTTTTTGGCCTTAAATTTTAAGATTTCTCGTAGGATCGACACCTTTAATATTACGCTAACAAATAGTGCGCTTACGAATTACCGGTGATTAATAATTAAAACTTATACACAACTAAATCTCAATCAAGTTTTATCCGGTTCCATCGATACCATAAATTTTGACACCCATCATATTGTCGGGATTGATAGAGAACTGACAAAGGACTTGGTGGCTCATGAACGCTTTCATTTCTTTACGATGATCCTACATGAAAGAAAAGCTACCCTTTTATTTTATTTAATGTCTTCATTAAGTCATTCGGATAAATATTTCTTTTATTGAAAGAATTAGAGTACTCCAAACAAGTCAAGTTAATGTGCCATTCGTTCCTCCTCCCGTGATTTCAATTAAAAAGAAAAAATAACTGAAATCGTTTGAGAAGGTGAGATGAAGTTAAAATTAAAAATTGAAAATAACATATAGGACATTTCAAGCTTAACCCTGATTTTTTCTTTGAACATTTTATCCTTAAACTTACAAAGAAAAATTGAATTACATAAATTTTGTGGCATTTCACATAGGAATATGTGTTAGATTACTAATTAATTCCCAACCAATTTAATCATAAATCTAGACAAAGCGTTATAAATGATAAAGCAAACTTTTGCTAATACGATGCTGAATATTAAGAGTTAAAAGGAGGTCTCGTATCAAGAAGAGGAGAATAGGTTATATAAGTAACCAGTTATTTTCAAGCATGTAATTTCTAAAGGTCAAATTTAAGTTTATAGATCCCTCAATAATATGACCGACATATCACATGGAATTCCGACCTATGTGCACGAGAGATGAGGTTGTAATGGCGATCGAAAAACGAGTTCCTGTATGTGTGGCTACGTGTGTGCATTCAATGAAGCAATTTCTTTACATGAATTGATATAACCTTGTTGACGCATGCAGTACTGAGCCGTATGACACATGACTTGTATATCTTTACTACATACATGCACTTACTGGGAGAGACTTGAGACAGGCAAAGGGTCACAACTCACATGGGGTTCTTATATATCGATAGGCAGTGTTGTACACTTACTCTTCATAGGAGTTTTAGTCATTCAGAGGACCCAGTAGTGAGGGGACGACCGGAATGGTTTTGGATTTTAGGGTTAGGATTAGGCAGTGTAACCACAGACATCTCACATGCCCAACTGACCCCACTATTCTGGTTCCTGTCTTGTCCCGTAACAGTCACATTATAAGTAATGGTAATCTAGAATAATTCTCCCAATTATTTGCTTCTCTACGTACCATATATTGCCAGTTTACTTCGAAGTCGGCTTTAAGCTATGATAAGGAACACAGTACTGTATATCTTGCAGCAACATGGAGGATTATGTCTACAAAAATAGTGAGGACACAGTTGAACATTAACTTAAAAAGAAAATTAAATATAGACATCTTTTGTGTTTGATATATTGTATAACAATATAAGAACATACATCGATCATCTTTCAATATACATGCAGTTCTTGATGTATATAAGGAATAAGTGAAAAGAAACGTTCAATCTATAATTTTGAACTGTTGAATTGAAGAATGATTATTTCCACTTAAAACAAGGCAGTCTAGCAATTGGACTATAACAATCTAAGAACATAATCCGAATAAAGAAATAGTAAAGAGGAGTGCAAATCCACTTTAAAAATACTGTTAATGCTTCTGTAGGCCAATAGTATAGATTATAGAGACGATTTAAGATAAGTATTTGGCTTACTTCTTGTTTTCCTGTAACAAGTGAGAAGAAAAGGAAAATCTGACAAAAGGCAAGCAAAAGAATCAATGTGAAAGAAGATAGGAAGTTAGTTTTGTCGCTTTGCCGCCAGAAAATTGATATTGAACTAATAAATCGGATTCTTTGTCCCAAAATATTCCACATATCGTCACAAAACAAAACGTGGGTTTGCAGTGAAGTGTCGGAACAAACATTATTACGAATTACCTGTCTGGAAACCACATTCTTTTGTTGAAGGAGACATGCAGATTCTTCTTTTCTTACAGGAACATTTCACATTGCTTAGCTTCTCTTTTTAAAATTGTTCTTGAGCAGGTAATTACGTCCCTTGCCTCACTGCATAGATATCTCTCTGTAGTTTCATACCGTTACTTAAATGTTTCAGCACCTTGTGAATTAGAAATACCAGTTGAGAGCTAGCTACTCTTTCATCTCTCTGTAATTAAATTAATAGTCAGTCAGTAATCAACAACCAAAAAATGGACCTGAGGATCAACAAGCACTCACATGTTAATTTAAGCGTGACCCGAAACGACATTTATGAATTATCTTTACGATCCAAGTTGTTGAATATTAATATATAATCTATTTGTCTCTAAACAAAGACAATGTCTGGCAAGCAAAAGTTGGAATGTGAATTCATTTTTAGCTCCTTTGACGACAGCTTGTGAACTTAAACTACTCATAGCAGGCAATTTCTGATTAGCAAGAAATAATATTGACTTAGAAATTGGTGTCAAGGGCATACAAATCATACTTTCCTCGGCGTTTTCGTTTTATGACAGACAACTAACTTTTTGGACTGTGAAAAGTGGGTTATCATATTTTGTTTAAAGAATGGGTAACGTGGGATGATAGCTGTCCTACCTGTAAATCTGATCCTAACAGAGCCAAATGCCAGCTGCAAGTTTAGCAGAAAAACGAAAAACAATCTTTGCAGATGAACTTGAGCTCTTACCATAGAATTGCATGGAATTGTGAAACTTGGAAGGTGCAATAATCAGTACAAGAAGCATTAGAGAGCATGCATGAAATTTCACCAATATCATATCTCTTAAGAATTTTCCGTAACTCCAAACTAACCTTTGTGATTCGACATTCTAGGGAAGTCCTGATAACAATAGCCATTAGACCTTCAATTGAACTTTTTACATTTAAAACAGACTGCAAATTGAAAGTCGACGGGAAAGTTTATCGGTATTTGTACATTTCTCATAAGACAAAACAAGTACTCTAGAAAACATGCTCATCTTGGTAGTTTTTTTTTATTTTTTTTTTCCTTTTTCTGAAAAGAAGCAAGGTAAAAGAAGGGATTTTGATTCGGATTGGGACTCCAAGGCATGTGCACAAAGACAAGAAGCGAGACAACAGTGGTTGTGACTTCTGAGAGCTCCAACCCTATCGGTCTGGGAGGCATGGTGCAAACGTGGAGAGTTGTTATTGGGTGGGCCATCGGCATGTCGTGGCAGTATCTAGACAAAATGGTCAGAGGATATAGTTTGGCATCAAACGGCAGTGGTGGTGTGCATGGTGGTCAATATCATGCTCATGCCTTGAAAAGTTGGTGACCCTCCCCACTCCTTTTTTCTTCACAATCACACCACTCCAATCACCCATATTTTTGTTGGTTAACCCGACAGGCCTTGTTTTAAAATTCCAATGATTATCTGTTAACAAATAATCTAAAATATAATATGACAAAATCTTCGTATGGATACGGTACCTTATCATTATTATTAGAACTTGAACAAGTTTAGTACCTGCCTGACTATTTATATATGGTCCCAAGCCTCTCAGTACAAAACAAACTTCTTCATATCAGAGTCTAAATGAATGAGTTACGTTGCAGTTCATTATGAATGAATGTTTAATCTTTTCTTTGACGGTGCATTAAGTCATGTTTATGCTGTATCCGATTAGCTGGATTTGAATTATGGATTCAAGTTTGCAATTCCATGTAAAGAATTATTTTCCTTATAGAGACTAAAACTTCAATCTTCATTTTAGTGAATAAATCAGAATGCGACGACACAGTGAGTCTAAACTCTATCCTATATTATGAGGACAGAAAGAAAAAGAAAAGTGTAGAGTGAGTGAATTATATTTGTTGGAGGTCCTTGATGTGGGTCAGAATAGTTGTTGTTTGTTTGTTAATGTAAAGCCCTTAAAAATGCATATATATATGAAATGAAGAAGAAGAGATATTTAGAAAGAGGAAAAAAGAAAAGGAGAAGTGGGTGTGTGTGTGCAACATCTTGAAATAGATTTAACCTTTCGTTCAGAATCCCACAGGGAAGAGATAGGGCAATCTAAGTTTGTCTGAGATCTGTGTACACCAGGCCATTTTATGCTTCAATGGTGCCCCCATATGTGACGGGACAAGGACACCATGATGTGTGAAGGGCACCCAATCTCACTACCCACAAAGCCTGACATAGACTAACTTGATTGATCTTTCACTTTGATTTGTTGTTTCCTCCAAAAAAAAAAAAAAGGTATAGATTGTAATTTATTTCAAATAGTTATGAATTAATAATCATTTTAATTTCCTATTCTCTTCATCAAAAAGAAAGATAATTATTCTTGTCTACAAGACAATAATGGAGCACCTAACTTGAAAATAATCTCCCAATATTACTAAATAAATATTTAGTAAAGTGAAAAAAATTCAATAAATAAAAAACTTTTTAACTCTATATTTGATCTCTAAATTTTCAGCTATATATGTTCATTAGTTGAACTTTTGAATTTTTATAAAGCAAATTACATAAAAACTCATCAAAAGAATTAAATTTCTTTTTTATAAGGCAAATATCTTACCGTAAATTGATCATAACCAAATTCGAAGTAATTTTATCAAGACGTGCATGACAACAGATGTGGATTTTATAAATAGACTAACTTAAGTTTTCTTTTTAAAAAGTTTAAGCTATTTTTAAATTTTTTTAAGTTAGTTGGAATTTATTATAGTGAACTAGATTCTTCTTTTTAGTGCTTAATAAAAACACTCTTAAATTATGATTGGTTGCAATATAACCTTTCAAAGTTCTTGTTAGGAAAATTGAATCCAAGTTTGCCAGATTCTGGACTTCATTATGATCTCATTAGTTTGACCTTTGCTTGTAATCTACGCATCTTGCCCCAAAGTATTGTTGCATTATCAACTGAGTCAAAATTATTAAACTATTACTCTTGATAAATACATAAACTAGTAAAGTTTTGGTGCTTGCTTTCCTATTTGTCGTCTTGAATTTGTATCTAATTGACGTTTTAACTGATTCTGCCCTGTAAAAGTTGGCAAGTTGTCATCAACTTAATGTGGCTTAAGTCCATTTTGATTTAAATTAGGCAAGTTCATGGGTCTCTTAACTCTCTATTTCATGGCTTAAATCCATTTTCGTATAAATTTATTTATTTTTGGCATGAAAAAGGAATTTCAATTCAACGCCACTCCCTCATTATTAAATTATTTTAAATAGTTTCTAACTCTATTATTTCAAATAATGATTATAATAATAATGTGGGAGCTGAAATTAAAAATATAACTATAAATTACAGTTTCAATGTTATTTCTCAAACCAAATCAACATAGATTTTTATTGGATTCATATATTAATACAATAGTGCAATGTTTTTATACAAGCGCAATTGTATAAAACAATTAAATTCAACACTTATGAAAATTATTAAAATATGTTTCTTTTGTTAGTATCAATAAAAATAAAAGTTAAAATATAATTACAATAGAAAAGCTTACTCAAATTAAGTTCTCCTAAAAATCAATAAGGCTAATCAAATTGTCTAACTAATAAGAAGCTTTGCTTTTATTATAAATATATAAACCCTAAAAAGTGTTTGGAACACTTAAGTATAAAATATTACTAGCAACACCCAAATACGATGAATATGTAGGAAAATTATACGAGATCTAATTCCAATTGCAATGAAATAATTACGATTTTTTTTTATTTTGATTTCTAAGAAAACAACATCACTTATAATTTTATAAAATAATTAATACGAAATCATAATAAAGCATAAATCTTAATCGTACCTTATTTTGAAGCTTGATCCCTATCTTGTTGTATCCTTCGAATTATTTCCAAAATCGTTCTGTCTCAACTACTATGCTGTACAGGTATTTGACTTCTAATGATATCCACAGAATAGGTTGAGTTTATAATTCTTACATAGATAGTTAAATAAGAAACGTTAGCTTCATTAGAGCTTAAGTCTACTAATAATAAGTTTTAGACGTTTTAGTAATTTAATTTTAATTTCAATTAAACTTTAATTAGAATTACAGAATTACAAATAATTCTAATTAAATACCAATTATGTCTAAATAAGATTCAATATCTTATATTGATCCTTATTTATTCAATTAATGACATTTGTAGATTATTTACAAGGTGTCATTCTACCTTTAAGGATTTTTCAAATCAATAATAATCGAGAACAATATAATATTCTTACTAATTACCTTAGGGTGATGAATCTTATATTGATCTCATAACTACCTCTATATAGTTCATGCTATATCCAATAACTATTAATTAAACAGCCTATGATTAGAATAGATCATAAGTAGTATTAAAACATAGCAATTCCTATAAAAGATAACTTTTGAGATCTCAAATTAAAGGATTACTTATACAATCATGACAATGAGAATTTTCATAGACATATAAGTAATATTTCAAATGGATTTCTCATTTTTGAGATAGTTTAATAAACTTATTCTTTAACAAGCACCCATACGCTTGTTTAATTATCTCCGTGCTTTAGCTTATTAGATCAACTACTTCCTTCATAAGGGAAAACATAATATATGCTAATCCTTTTATGTTTTATTAGTGCCTAGTCTTAGTGGAATAATGACTATGAACAATTTAGAGATAACACATAATGTAATATGAATCTTATAATTATAATCTCATTATAATTATATTTTTAATCTATAATTATCCCATGAACTTTATCATATACATCTAAGAATGTAAAAGATAAAGAATGATTTTAAATTATTGTCACTAAACTACAGTCAATCGATTAGATATATAGTATAAACCAACAATCTCCCACTTGCATTAGTCAACTGTTTAAGTATCATATACTATATCACCACATGACAATTAAACTACTACTAGGACAATGGCTTAATAAGATAATTCTATAAGATTTTCTATAGTGAATAGTGAATACTTGCTTAAAACTTACAATTTTCATCTTAATTTTAATCATAATTAATAAAAATTGCCTAAATAAATCCTTAGATCATTGATAACACCTTAGCTCTTTTTACATGTTTAATGGCTCTAATGTTCTACAATACATTACTGTCTTGAATAATGTTAGGAACTATATCAGGTTCACTAAAGAACTTAATGATCCAATTAATCATTTCCACTAAATGAAAATTTTATTGTGGTTTAATTAACAACTGTTGCTATATTGGAACCTTTCCAATCTTGAAATAATATTGTTATAAGTAAGATAGACCATTAATTAGGATTTGCCTCTAAAGTAATATCCTTATCATCTTGAGCTTAAATATCAACTCACATATAGAATAATGGATATATTTAATACTTCACAAGTATCAAATATCTCAAATACTAAACACATTTAGGACATTATCTATATACTTGGAGTATAATAGGTAAACAACTTCCAATCTATATCTATAAATCTAATTCCCATAATTAAGTTGTTACCTTTTCATATCTAGTAAGAGTTGTTCTTGAATAATTATATTTTCAACAACTGAAAATCTATAATTATTTCTCTTTATGAGTAATATATCTCCATATACTCCCACTGAAGATGACAACTATACTCTCACTAACCTTCTTGCATATATGATAAATTCACAATCATTTCTAAAACAAATTCTTGGAATTTATTATGAAAGTGAATCTTTTAATGTCTTGAAACCTTTCAACTATACATCAAATGTAACAATAAAAGTAATAGTACATCCAATTATATGAGATTTGTACTTTTCAAATTTCATCTTACTCCCATTACTTATCTTGATAGCCATTCTATGTATTAAATGAAATAATTATTTAAAATATTGAAAAGTTCAAATTGTTTAAATCTAAGTAGAAATTAAGCATTGAGAATACTGAAGCACTTTGATAAGATTGTTGTATTAAGTTTTAAATTTTTGGTTATCTATAGAGAATGCTATTTTATGATGAGGTCCTTCACAACAAAATTTCATAAGAGTATGGATTTATCTACGATGATGATGATGATGATGATGATGATGGATTTATCTATGAAAGAAAATAAAATATGAGATATTGTATGATGCAATATTATTTCTTCTACAACTATGCCTAAGATAATGACTTACCTTCAATAATTCCAATTGAAACAATTACAAAGATTTCATATTAGATGTAGGATGCTAAATCTTTGAAAGAGTCAAAGTGAATGATTTAAGGATGTGTGCTTAGTTGAAGCATATATTATCCACTAAGTTAGAATTATATGGATAATAAAAAGTTATAAGATATCTAAAAGGTTGAATATAATCTTACAAACTTATTGAACGAATTGTTTGTTTCTATATATATTTATGACTATATCACATAAAGTCATTAGTAATCTAATGAAATATAAGGATTATCCTTTTATGAATTTTTAGTCCATCTAATATATTACACATATAAGATTTAACAATTCAATACCATCATCATCTTTATCACCAAAGGTTGATTTGGTTATTCTTCAACTTGATAAATTTCATATGATTCATAATCAAGATGACACATATATCCTATTATGTATTTAAGATTCTCGTTATGTTAATTTAGCTAACATGGCGTAACAAGAGAGTCTCGGTTATCTAATGTTTATTCATGTTTTAAACATTATAATAATGTTGAATCTAAATTTAATATCAAATACTCATAAGCATGAATCTAACCTTTCCGTGCATTATTTTTTTATATAATTAAATCATTTCATCATATAATGTTTCAATTAAACAAAGCATGAAATTAATGTCTGCTTTTTTTAAGTCTAATCATATTAGTTCTCCGCCACTAGCTATTAATTTAATTAATGAAATTTGTAAACCATTTATAAAATGTTATTCTATCTTGGTCAAGGATTTCCTAAATCAATGGTAATCGAGAACAACAAAACATTCTCTAATTACTTTAGAGTGATGAATCCTATCTTGATCACACAACTATCTCCATATAGTTTATGTTATATTCAATGACTACTGATTAAACAACCTATAATTAGAATAGGTCATAAGTAGTATGAAAACATATCAATTCCTATACAAAATAACTTATGAGACCTTAATTCAAAGGATTACTTATACAATCATCACAATGAGAATTTTCATAAATATGCAAACGATGTTCCAAATGGATTTTTTATATTGAGTTAGTTGAGTGAACATGTTCTTTAAAAAATACCCATATGTTTGTTTAAATATCTCTATATTTTAGTTTATAAGATCAATTACTTCTTTCGTAAGGAAAAATATAGTGTGTGCTAGTCTTTATATATTCTATTAATGTCCAATCTTAATAGAACAATTACTATGAATAATTTAGGGATAATACATAAATGCAATGTGAATCTCATAATTATAATGTGGTTATAATTTCATTTACAATGTATAATTATCATGTTGACTTTATCATATACATCTAACCATGTATAAGATAAAGAATATATTTAAATTATTTTGTCACTAAACTACAACCAATCAATTGAATGTAGGGTATAAACTAACAAATTATACATAATTTGACCATTAAATCGTTTATATACTATCTAGAAAAGATATTTAACACATTTTTTAGAATAAGTGATATTATATCATTGTTTTATTTATAAAATATATATTATTACTAACAAATTTACTTTTAATGATATTAATAACTATATGTGATAATGAATATAAACAAAATATGTAAAAATATATATAAACAATATGTAAAAAATTCAAGCTAAATAGAATAACAAAATGCATAGAAAAATTAAATAAATCAATTGAGTAATCAAAGGATAAAGAAAAAGAGTAAAGTGGAGAAAATATGCAAGAGAGTTTCAAGAAAATTTAAGTACAGAACCAAGAATGAGAAGAAAATTTAAGTACAGAACCAAGAATGAGAAGGGATCAATCACTTTAAGATTTAAAAAATCATTAATATCCTTTTTGTAATCTTATCTTAGTTACTTTAAAGAATTAAGGACTCAATTATTACATGAATATTTATATGTAGAAAACAATTCATAAATTTTTTCATAATTAAGGAACAATTATTTTGGTCTTTAAAGATTTTTTTTTTTGATTTCCAAACAAACTTTAATGAACTTTTAAATTAATTGTGAATAAAAAATTCTATCAAATCGGTGTATTTTATCTTTGAAAAGAATTGAGATTTGAACATTTTAACTTAGTTTACATAAAGGTTTGGCTACCCTAAGAGGTTAGATCGATTAGCCAAAAAATAAAATAAAAAGTTACAGAATAGGTATTGTCTATTATGTTAACGGATTGGCTAGTCGAATCTCCATCCAAGTAGATATATACTAATCAAAGGTAAGTATTTGACTATTGAAATATGTCTACAAAACCAAACAAATATATAACAACTAACACTAGGTGTTTGACTAGATGAATATGTCTAAAAATTAATTGTTCTAACAAATGATTAAAAACCTCAATCAATTTTGTTGATTTAACCGTGAAAACTTGAACTAATTGATTTTTCAGTTTACTTTTTAATATTTTTAGTTTGATTCATTTTAATAACTTTTTTTTAAAAAAAAATTAGTTTGATTTACTTTACTACCTTTATTACTAAAAATTAATCAGTTTATTAATTAATCGATCAATTTCGTAAATTAATTAATTTTTATAAAGTCTCTTTTTTAATTAAATTTCAAATTCTTCAATAAATAAAAGATAATCTCCTTCAATCATATTTCAAAAATTTTAATTTATTCAATATTTTATAATTGCCTAATACCAGTTGAATCTTTTAAACCTTAAATTTTTTATCTTATTAGTTTAACTTTCAATACAATTTTTAAAATATTTGTTTTAACACCTAATTTGTTTGTTTAAAGATTATTTTAGTTAGCATTAGATATAAATAAATCATAATTGAGTTATGAGAAGATTCTTTCGTATATTAGAGAGTTGCTAAGAGTGTTAAGTCTAGACAGAGTTTTTGAATGAATGTGTATATTGTATAGCATACTTTAAGCCTTATTTCATTAAACTAAGCAAGAAAGAGGGATTATGGGTTGAAAACGGTTTCGCTTCACTTGCGGCAAAGCATATATTACGTGAAAATTTTCTCCTTGCAAATTGAAAGAGGATAATAAATTTTGTATACTAATAATTGTTTCAGAATTGCATATTAAAAATAAAAAATATAGTTTAAGTGGATTTAAATATAAAGAAATCAAACCCTTATGATGGTTAAAAGAATTAATATATTATTATTCTTTATAATAATAAAATTTTCACTTTAATCATTCTAACTTAGAAAATAGATATTCTAACTCACAAAATTTGTATTTTATAGGACCTGAAAATAAATGCTTTGAAAATTTTTTGGATGAAAATATCTCTAACAAGGAAACAAATAAGATAAAAAAAAGGTGAATTAAAATCACATTAAGAAGAATAAAATCATGTAAATAATTCATGCGAAAGTACGAGAAATTCGTCGGACTCAAGTTACGCGCAAATAGGTCATGTTCTTACTAGAGCCCGTTAGTTTTCGTCGCTGGTACGCCAAAAACTAGTCTTGCATCTTTTGCCTGCTCAAAGTTTTAAGGTAATAACAGGTTAGATGTGAGTTGATAAGGGTTCTCTTAATTTAAGTGAAGTTGTGAGTTTAAACCCCTTCATATATACAGTCGTTTAAAATTTAAAGTCAAAGTTTTGTCTCCCGTAAGGAATCTATCCGGTTTGAGTATAGAGATTAGTCTAGATGTAAATGACTTAAAGGTGTTTTCTCATAATTAAGACCCTCTTAAATTATCTCGTAGGCAACCAAATCATAAAAAAAAAGTTCCAAGGTGAATTCTCGTTCAAACTTCTGTAACAGCCGCCTTCAATCATGTAGTAAACTCACATCTTGGTAACAGTACATGCAGAGTTATTTTAACTGCGATACTGATACAGGTACAGAGACATTGTATAAATTATATATATATATATATGGATAATAAGAATTACTGGATAAAAACAAAAATATCATGCCAACATATAAGGTACAAATTCGCATTTTAATAATATAACAGATATTTTTGAAAAAAATAACTCTTGAAAGTAAGAGTAAAGTTTAATTTTATTATCAAATATAATCGAACACTGCTTTGTTAAAATAAAAGGTAAAATTTTATCCTATGTAACTATTATAATTTTTGGGGCCTATCAATCCAAGCAACGTTCTCTGATTTCTCTTGCCACTCGTACGAAGTGGCAGGTTGGGTACAAGGTTGAGTTAAGTATAACATTATAATATTATCAAGAGTGTTGTGTACGTATCTTTTGTCCGTAATGCTCAGACCCGTTACCGTCATTTCAATTTCAAGCTTCTATTCTATATATTCCCCACCAAAGCTCCGTCGACCTTCCAAATCCCAATTCTTTCTCCCTCTTTCCTTCTGTAACAAAACAGAGACCACTGTGTTGTATACAAAGTTCTCTCTATCGCTATGGGTTTTCCTGTAGGTTACACGGAGCTACTACTGCCCAAACTAGTGATACACATACTTTCTCTGCTGGGACTCATCAGAAAGCTCATAAACAATCTCTTTCGCGTTCTGGGTCTTCCAGATTTCCTCGAGCCCGGCATTTCCTGGCCTCACGCAGCCGTTAACCACCTCGGTAACCCGGATTTCGACTCCGTCTCCGCCATCCTCATCCGCGAGATCCTCCCCGTCGTGCACTTCTCCGACCTGGTGGATTCGAACCCGTCAGACAGCTGTGCAGTGTGCTTGTACGAGTTCGAGGGATCTGATGAAATCAGACGGCTCACGAACTGCACACACATCTTTCACAAGAGCTGTCTGGACCGTTGGATGGGCTATGATCATAAGACATGCCCGCTCTGTCGGACGCCGGTCATACCCGACGATATGCAGGACGCTTTTAATGAGAGGTGGTGGGCTGCTTCTGGAATTCCTGAGTTTTATGGAGACTATTCTCCAATTTCTGGCTTGTAGACACATAGTTTTACCATTCTTAAAGAAAAAAGAAATGTGTGTACATACGCGAAAAACAGAGAAAGAAAAACAGAAATGAGGCAACGGATTAGACTACTTTGTAAAGCTTTTTATTTTTTGGAATAATAAATCATTGATCTCTTGCCTTTTAATGACCATTTTCTTTAAGTATATTTATTCAGTCCCTCATTTCATAAGATTTTCCAGAATTATGATAGAAGATGAGGAAATACATATTCATTGAAATTAGTAAAGGTTCTGGATACGGATACATGGCTTGTTCTGTGAACTATCGTTTAAATTAACAATATTAAGATAAGAGTTTTGGTTACGTCTATTTTCCTACCATTATAAAGGCTGAATACGACATTATCAAATTGTTGGTGGATCTAGACAAAATTGACTTCATGGTATTGGTAGCAATGAATGTTCTTTGTTTTCGAATTTGAAAGTGAGATTGACGTTTGATCCTTTCTCCATAGTCCATCAATTGTCTATGGTAGACATGACGTAGTTTTCTTTCCCACAAACATTATCTAGATATAATTTTCTTAGCGATAGGCCAAAACCTTCCAACCATGGACCTCGAAGATTTTCTTAGTTAAAATCTCTGGCTCTTTTCGCTTATGTATTTTTTAAATTAATGAAACTTGTTTGATCTCTAGAACAGCAGTGATAAAATTAATTTTGTAGCTTGTTCTACTAATGATTAACTGACCCGTTCTTAATTGAGCCTTATTTTGTTCCCAAGTGGCGAAGTTTCGTTCTGCTTTTACAATCGTTATTCATTTAATCAAACTTCTTTTCAGTGTATCAAGAAGCTTATGGTCTTAAAACCAAATTGATTAATTATATATATGCCCTTCCTGAAAGCTCAACATCTTAAGTTTACTATATAGTTAAGTTTGTTAAATAAGAACGAGGGAGTGCTTGGTTGATAGGTTTAGGAAGGGGTTGATAGGTTTGGAATGAAAAATAGGTGGTTGGTTGTTAATTATGATTATAGAGGTAATGGTTTGATATCCCACTTTAGGGGAATCCTCCATTCCCCCATTTAGTAGAGGAATGAAATTCATTCCTTAGTAGAGATTCATTTTTTAAAAATATTTTTAATATTAATTAAT
>JANZLF010000222.1:29896697-29921069 GCA_026546835.1 Erythroxylum foetidum
GGAAATTAGGGTTTGTGAATGGGAAAAAGAGGAGGAACCGTGGAAGAAGAAGAGGAAGAGAAGAAGAAAATGGTTTTCGACGAAATCACGAAGAGTTTAAGGGTTTTGAAAGCTAAATCAAGTAAGTTTAAGCCTTTTTCCTCTTGATTAGTTGATTGATTCTTGTTTTGAGTGTTAAAAGTTATCGAATGGGTGATTTACATGTTTGGTTTTTAGGGTTATTGTGTATGGATGAATTTTGATTGTTTTGTAAACGATATTGGTTTAAAATGAGTTGAAAATGGAGTATAAGTGATGCTTAAGTGTTTAGATGATTTATGTTGTGAAAAATGGGAGGAATTGGATTGAAATTGTTAAGAAATCAGGTTTCAGGAGGCTTACGGGACTCGTACGTCACGACGTGCTCAAGCGCACACCGCGGCGCACGAAGGCATGCACATCGCAGCGCACACTTGTGCCCTCGCCGCGGCGAGCTCAACCTTTGCCGCGGAGAGCTACTGTTCCTGGACAAGTTATGTTTTGGTTTTTAAACCATAACTTTTTGTATCGATATTCAAACAAGATAATTTTGGATTTGTTATGAACTAGAGACAAGGGTCTATATGTTTATGCAAAAGGAAAGTGTTGAATCAGTCTTTTATAGTTCTCAATTTTGGATGGAAGTGTAGTTTAAATTGTAGTTTCGACAAAAAGATAGTCTGTATCTATTTGGAGAATAATTTTTGGGATTTTTCTGAAACAAAGTGAACAATTTTAGTGTCTATTGAGTTCTGATATTGAGGAAAGGCTGGGATGGGGATTTTTGGGATAGTGCCGAAATGTCACGAAAGTGCATAGTACATATCTTTACATTTCTACATGTGCATTATTGTTGAATTGGACAATGTGTTAAATAAATGTGTTTTGACTTTTGAATTATGATAGAGGCACATTTGGAACGTCAACCCACCGACATTGTCAAGACTTCCAGGCGTTAGCGCGGAAGTCAGGTGAGTGACCTAGACGGTTCTCCAATTATTAAGTGTTATAATTCGGTGATTTTAATTCTCTAGAGTATAGTAGTGGGACAGTGTTAATTGTGAACTCCAGACAGAAGGTCCGGAGTATTGGAGTGACATGATATAGAAGTGTTATGGGTATGTGAAATTGTAACTGTATTTTTAATGTGACAAAGTGTGAATCAATTGTTCGATCGTGATAATTTGGAAATGATTGTGATATAAGAATACGTTAATAAAGTGATTGAATTGTGGCATAAATGATTACGTGAATAAAGTGATTGAATTGTGTCACATGTCGTTCATACATGAATGCAAAATTAGTTAATGACAGTTGTGACCGGAACAGCTACTGATCAGAGCTTTTAGCTCAACGTTATATTTGAGCCTCGAGCCCTACAGTGATTCAGAGCCTATGGCTCAACGATTAATGAGCCCTTAATGGGACAGTTTTAGAGTCTATGGCTCAACGATTAATGAGCCCTTAATGGGACAGTTTCAGAGTCTATGGCTCAGCGATTAATGAGCCCTTAATGGGACAGTTTCAGAGCCTATGACTCAACGATTAATGAGCTCTTAATGGGACAGTTTCAGAGCCTCTGGCCCAACGATTAATGAGCCCTTAATGGGACAGCTTCAGAGCCTCTAGCTTAACGATTAATGGGCCCTTAATGGGACAGTTTCAGAGCCTCTGGCTCAACGATTAATGTGCCCTTATAGGGACAGTTCAGGCGCTCGGTCACAACACTGAAATAAATTGAAAAAAGTGTTACATGCTGCATTTGATTTGATATGTTTGATTGAATGACAGGCAAAATGTCATATACTGAAGTGATAACAGTCATGGGGTACATCTAATTGTAAAATGTATGACAATTTGTGATATTCCTAGCGTTGTATGAAATATTAGGGCTGTTGACCAGAGTTGTCACCGATCAGAGCTTTTAGGTCAATGTGCGAAAATGAGCTTCGAGCTCATGAGTGATTCAGAGCCTCAGGCTCAACGTATAATGAGCCCCGTATCTAGCATTGGATAAGGAACAGATACTAATGAGCCCGTCAATGGGACAGTTTAGGCACTCGGTCACAGCAAGATGATAATAAATGGTAAGTGAGTGAGATATATATGTATCAAAAATGGGATATATGAATGTGAATTTCTGTAAGTGTGTAAATGAGCAATTTTGTGAAAGTGTATTATGAGATAAAGTTAGATGTATGTGAATTGTACAATGAGATCAAATAGACAGAAATGTGAATATAGGTTATGAATTGATTTTGTTGCATGATTGAGCAAACCATTGATGATGATCACTCATTGAGTTCACAAAACTCACCCAAAATTTGCAATTATTTTTCAGGACTCAGAAGAATACCTCATTAGGCAACGAGTGTATAGTGATCGCTTGAGAGTGATAGAAGATGATGGGATCAGTTGTGTCTGCATTAGTGTGAGGACCTTGGTGTTATATTATGTTGTATTTATAAGAGGACCCTCGTGGTCATCACATTATTTACTGGTCATGTTTTGTAAGATTTGTTTTCCGCAACATATATAACGTAAGTGTATGTATGTTTAAAAAAAATTATACTGTGATTTGACTGAGTGATGTATCACGCCACCTTCATAAGGCATGGACTCGGATATCACCATCGATGTCGGGTCCGGGTCTTACGGGAGTGGGGTGTTACATTAGAGCCAATGGTTTGGCAAGGGACGAGTATAGAGATGGTAGTTAGATCCCGTGGTTGCTTCCTTACAAAAAAGAGCAAGGAGACTCCTAGTAGGCCCAAACCAGTAGAGTAGAAGGGCTCTTGGTGATGCCATATACTTGAGCTACTAAACAAAAAGGTTTTTGCTCAAGGTGGAGTCCAAACCCAATGTGGAAGTTCATACTTAAAGGGGACATTGTTGGAATGTCAAGTGTGAGTAGGAGTCTCACATTGTAAAGAAATGGAGCTAGTAAAGGACATATAAGTGGAAAAGACCCATAAATCTAATGTTTTAAGGCTTTAAGTTGAAGTGTGGTGTCAAAGCCTATGAATATAGTCCCTCACTAAGCCCATATTGAAGTTCTCCCATTAAAGTAGACTCCCCAAATCCAACAAGTGGATAGTGGTGTCTTTGACCACATTGTTGGAGATAGAAGTATTGTTAATGATGTTAAGTATCTCTTTACCTATCTGAAAGTAAAAATACCAAATGGCTCTGCCCTCTCTGTATCTCATATTGATGATGCCTAACTTTCACCAAATATCAGTATAAAAAATGTTATTTTTGTTTGGCTTCAAATGCAACCTCCTCTCCATTGCCAAAGCCACAAGGGACTTAAATTGTTTGGTAACTTCTTTTTTCGAATTTTTGTGTCATTCAAGAGCTACATACAGGTTTGTTGATTGAAGTGGGTAGAGTTTAAGATGGAGTTTACAAATTAGAAGGCGGCCATAGATTAGTAGATCACAGTGTTTTTGAATCAGATATCACCTTGTGGCATATGCGCTTAGGCAATCCTTCTTTTAGTGGACTAAAATTAACACCTAACATTTCTGTTTTCAGCAATTTTAATCATATTTGTGATGTGTCTCGTGAGGTCAAACAAACCAAACCAAACTACCCTTTTTAGCAAGTAATAAGAACAGTGCTAAACCTTTTGCACTTATTCATGTCGATCTTTGGGGTGCATACTCAGTCCTTTCACTTAGTGGTGCCCATTATTTTTTAACTATCGTTGACGATTATTCTAGATGTACTAGGGTTTTCCATTTGAAGAATAAATCTCAAGCCTATGATTTTTTAACCATGTTCTGTCATTTTAAACAAATCAGTTTGGAGGCCCTGGATGCCCAGTACAGGCTGTAAGAAGTGACAATGGAGTGAATGTCTTTAAAAGGCCTATGAGAAATTTTTTTGCTAGTCAAGGATTAATTGTCAAATTTCTTATGATGATACTCTACAACAAAAGAGGAGGGTGGAACATAAACATGGCCACATTCTTAAGGTGACGCGTGCACTGCATTTTCAAGCTCGTTTACCCTTAAAGTTGTGGGGAAAGTGTATTTTGACTGCAATTCACCTTATCAACTTAGTTATTTCTAGGGCATAAACAATGTCTAATGGAGACTCATATGAAGATAACAATGATGTCATCCGAAACATAATAGTAATTTTAGCGCACAGCAAACTATATCTAATACGAAGATTGTTCAGTACCTTTACATCCTCACAACACGTCTTTTGTTCTGCAATTGTTAATATTCATATGTTTGAAGTTCATCCTCTCCACACTTGAGTTGATGAAACTAAACACACGTTGGATTTTCGGAAGGAGACTGGCGGAGGTGAAAAATCACTTGTAGCCAGGTGGTGGATAAGCATTAGAAGGGGGATAATTGGGTGGAGGATAACCAGCCGCCGGGTAGCCTTGAGGCTGAGAAGGTGGATAACCGTAGGGTTGCCCATATGATGCTTGAGATGGATATCCAACCGAGGGAGGAAATGGTTGATCAATGCGTGACATCTGTTGAACTGGGGGCACTGCCATTGGTTGGGGTCCAAACTTGCCATCGCGTTTGTCCATTTCAATTTTGTGCTGTGTCTGTAAACAATCAAGACATAAGAAATTTTCATATTTGACAGAGAAAACGGTCAAGCTTTCTAAATGTATTTATGTGGATTCCATGCCTACCTGCATGCAAGCGCAAACCCTGACCACCAAAAAGAAAAAAAGAAAATTAATCATTAAGATGACGTTAAATTGGGGCTGAGCGATCAAGTTGCTTAATGGCTGATAGTATGTTAGAAATTTAAATAAATTCTTACGTGCAATACACCATATCTGCCAAACATGAAAGTAACTGAGAAGCCTCTTGAATTTCCTCGCTTCCAACAATCATTGCAACTATGGAAAATATGCATGCAATTTGTTGCAGGCAGAACATGAAACCCTGCATATGAAATGAAGGCAAGTTTAATGAATTTTTAAATACAACAATGTCTATGAGTACACACACGCGCGCACACACACACACACACAGAGAGAGAGAGAGAGAGAGAGAGTACAATGATGCAATTGTCACATTGTGTTGTCTGAATATTGAATTCATCTTGCAACAAGAAGCGGGTAGAGGCTACTGAATTTCCAAAGCAGAGGAATACCTGGGCATTGAATTTCAAATATGTTAACGCTCGGATAACTGTGTTATAACATAAACAAACAAGCAAACCAATCAACAATGCCATGACATGATAAGATATTTCCTTCTTTTGAATCATTATTGACGAAATATTTCTTTCTGAGCACAAGCTAAATTTCAGCAGAGTTGTCAATCCTTTCTTTTCTTTATAACTTTCTCCTCTTGGGACAGATTATCAGACTGGTGTGGCAAAATAGCTAATATCTAGGGCTTCAGGGACTCAGATGACTGCTGCAATTCTTAATTCAACTGTAGCTCAACGCAGAAAAAAACTGTAAAAGACACTCTCTGCAAACCAAGTTGATCAACCTTTAGGAATTTCACAAAAATAAGAATAAAAATAATTCTAGACGTTCAAATTCCAGCTGTGCGGGATGTAATATGTTGTTCATGAGTCCTGACATTCCCATGACGAAGAAACCAGATGACCACAAAAACTGGTTTATATCCATGGAAAGTTTTTTAACTGCTCTCTTTTTCACCTTGGTCATACTCTCTTAAACTAGGCAAGTTATCTAACAATTTTCAGAATTCAACAGAAAATTCACCTGATAAGTTGGTTTAGGTCCTTAACCTTTATGCATTTGGAGTTGAATTTTCGAGAAAGTAATTTCTAAATTCAGCAAGGACACTGATATAGGACAAATGGAAGAAATATTAACTAATATTTAAACTCACAAAATTTGGAATATATGACCGGAATGTAGGGCTGGTATAGTTAGAATTTAGGGCTTTGGTTGCTGGAATTTTAAGGTTAGAATTGCTTGAATTTAGTGAAGAACACAAATAAGGGGGATAAGAAACTAGGAATCACTCTTAAGGTCTAAGAATCACTCTTCGAAGAAAGCATTACAATTTCTAGTTGAAAACTTATGTTTGTAGAAAAATTTCAGAATAACTTGTTATTGAAGGATTGAATATATTATTCTAACAAGAAAGGATTCTAAAATATTCAAAATTGAATCATATCCTAATAAAAAATTCTTTATTTTTAAATAAGCTTAAATCCTAAACAAACTAGGATTTAAGCTAATAAAGAAAACTTAGCATAAAGTAAGTTACCCTTGCTTTGTCCTCGTTTAAAACTTGTGATTGATTGATTTGTCCTCGTTTATTTCATTTATAAAGGCTAAGCTCGATTGCATCAATTATCCCCGGCTTTTCTAAAGTTATCACCGATGTAGAATGAGACAAATACTACTCATATAAGTCTAGATTCAACTTTTGAAATTCAGTTTCTAAAATCCAAGTGCTATCAGAAATTAATCATCCTTTCCACTTGACAAAAAACTGTCAATACCCACTAACTCTTGTTATTACTGTTTGTTCATCAAGAACATCTTCTATCTCTTCTTTAAGATGAGGAATGATTAGAATTCTCACAACTGCAGTAGGGGATTGGATATCATCATGTCCATAATAAATAGTTAAGTCTGTGTTATGGGCGACGTTACAGAGATTGAAGATAAAGCTCCAGAGGTTGAAGATAAAGTTCCTAAATCGCAGAAATCAATCGTGGTTTACAAACGGTTTACACATGGGAAGAAAAAGTCAATTTCCTAAATTAGTTCTTATATTCCTATTCAGATATTATGATTCATTCTAGAATGTTTTATTTTGGGTGTTTAAGACTTATATACGTATGGCAAGTAGGGTAAAGGGTTAAGGATTTGCTTACCCTCACTTGTAATATAAAAACGTTATGTTCGTATGGAAAAGGAGTCGATTTTTCATTATTTGTGCTTGTGAACTCCTAAAGTTTAGAGATCGTAGGGTTCTCTCTAACGAGCCCTTAATTCTTTTCAACATAGGTCGAAGGGGTAGACGTTCTAACAAGCAACGATCTCTGTCTTTTGATCCTATAGTAAATCACCGACCCATAACTCGATCCCAGACGCAGATTCATAACAGTCTGCAATATTAAAACATTGAATTCCTTACCATCATCATATCCCCTTCATTGAATTCCCCAATTGATGATGTTGATCAGCATGTTCTTTATAAGTCGAGTTGATTGTTATCTTTCTTCATACATCATCAAAGATATCTCTCATGTGTTATGCAAAACCTTCAGCTTTAACACTAACTGATGTTGTTTGGGGTAAAGGAATCAAATCAATAGGCTTTCTTCCTTAAACTCCTAAAACTCTCCCAAAAGGATTCTTACCCATTAACCTATTTATAGAATTGTTGTATCCAAATTCTGTCATAAGAGGAATTAGGTCTCAATTATCCACATTTTCTCCAACCAAACATCTTAATAAATCTATCAAGCTTTTATGCACCACCTCTGTTTGTCCAATAGTTTAGAAATAAAAAGAACTTGAAAATTGAAGCTTGATGTTCAATGTTTTGCATACAATTTTTTAAAAATAACTCATAAATTTCACATCACAATTAGACATGATGGTTAAAGGTAATCCCTGGAGACGTACAACCTCTTTGGGAATGATTTTAGCAATATAGACAACGTCATACGTCTTGAAAAATGGAATAAAATGGCTAATCTTTAAAAAGCTATCAACCACCAAGAGAATAGAATCATAACCTCTTATAGCTTTAGGAATTCCCAAGAAAAAATCCATACTTATGTCCTAATATAGTTCATGAGGCATAAGTAGTGATATGTATAATCTAGAGTTTTGTTTCTGTCCTTTAACTAATTGACATTTTCAACATTCTCATATAACCTTGAACACGTCTAGCTTTAAAGAAGGCCAATAAAAGTGATCTTTAATTATTTATCTCCTCCAAAGTGTCTTGCAGCCCCTCTTCCATGTAATTACCAAATTAGGTACTCCCTTATAGAAGTATTGGGTCAGCAAAGTCAATTTCCTTTAAAAAACGTAATCATCATGGATCACAAAGGGGAAGTGGTTGTCTTGCATCAGCTGCCTTGTTCTCAACTCTTGCTCAATATTTAATAACAAAGTTATATTGCACTAAAAATTCTCAACTCCTATGTGTTGCCATTGTGAACCAAAGCTCTGATACCATATTAATATAGGAAATATGATTGATATTACATTGTTGGAATATCAAATTTCATGGCTGAATTTCAACTAGGAATACTGAAATATTCAAAATTGAATCCCATCCTAATAAAGATTTTTTATTCTTAAATAAGCTTAAGTCCTAAACAAACTAGTACAATATAACTTATTATTATTTCCTATTTAAAAAGGAAAACTTAGCATATAGTAAGTTGCCATTGCTGTCACTTCAATTTCCATTCTTCATCCCACCAAATTATAAGTTTGTGGTTGATTAATTTGTCCTCTTTTATTTCGTTTATAAATTCTAAGCTCTTTTGCATCAAACACATCGGAACAACAGCTACATATGAACCAAGACAAATGAACTTCATACCTCAGTTGCCAAGCAAACCTCAGGGCACCTACTTTCGCCGCACCTTCCACTGCAAGGCAGATAGCCAGCACAACAAACATATCTACAACAAAGATAGTCTATGTTGGACATTTCTTTTATCTGATTCAGAGCTATAAATGAATTTGTGCATAACTACCTTGACATGTCATTATAAAGAGCCCTCTTACGAAGCAAGTATGAGACACATGGCGCACTACAGTTGAATGAAAGATGATTAGGTACCTTATCAAAAACATCCATCATAATTATAACCTCAAGATGTCCAAAAGTGATTTAGAAGGTTTCCCTATTAGTAGCTAAAAGTCAATGTGAACAAAAGTATGCATATACATTTTGAATTCAATGTATCCTTCTCTTGACATATCAATGATAAGATATAGCAGCTGCACATTCTTCACAATGTAACAGTCGTGCTCTGAGACCATAAGAAGTATGCAAGGTTGGGAAAAACTTCCAACTTACTTTTTATTTATGAATTTCTGCTGCTTAAATACAATTGCCAGAAGATACTGTTATGGAAATTACTCCTATAATCACTCCTATATGTTATGAAAATTAAAACTGCTCCTAAAATCATGCCACAACAGTAATTAGATCACGACAGTTACATTGTGAAGAATGTACAACAGCTATATCTCAACAATAACGAACAACAGATATGCTCTTTTTGTAATTGATGCAAGTCACATACAACACATAGTTAAAGAAGACTTCGAATACAATAAGGGATAAAACACAGCAATGCTAGTTTGACAAAGTCTTTGAAGTGAAAAAATGATGTGCACTAGATGTGGCATAGTTTTCTAACCTTTACATGCACAATACAAAAAACTCCACAGCAATGCACCTATGATTTTCTTTCTTCAAAGTAGGTAATGTCAATCATGAATCAACAATTCCTAGAACCCTTTACCCTCCAACAAGCATGAAGCATGAAGCAAGAAAAATGATGTTTAATTGCTGAAAGATCAGAAAAAGGGGGTAGAAATAGGGGCTATTTTATGGTGAAACCATTAAGAGAATCAGAAGGAAACCTGGGAAGAATGTGTATATTTAGCAATCGAAGCAAGAATGTACTATGTGTAACAACAGGAATAAGTCTATAAGAGCTACAGTGGAGGATATCATAGAATGAAGTAATTGAAAAGGAAAATCTAAGGAAGCTCTTTTCATTTCCATCACCATTTGCACAATATAATCTAGTTCAAGCTAACTGAATAAAATCTCCAGCAAGCAGAATTCTGGGAACACTGACAACTCAATGGCACAAGCGCCCAAGTGCAAGGCTCAATGAAATGAGGTAAAAAAACTAGTATAGGGGAGTTCACTTTCAACAACAATTTTTGCTTCTTCTGATCATCGTGAAAAGGATATGATGGAGGACGATAGAAATTATTGAATAACGTTACTTTGCCCCCAAAGAGAAAAACAATCAGAAATCTACTATGTATAAAAATATGAAAAGAAAAAAAGGACCATCAAAGGTAAGGAAGTGTGTGTGTGTGTGTTGCAAATCACCATATTTCAAACAAAATCATGACCTACCAAAGTCAACCAAGGCTCTTGTAAGCACGCCAACTATTTCAACATAAACCCATCAAGAACACAACGTCGAACAGAAGAAAACGCGATCTAAGAGGTAAATACTAGGAAAATCGGCAGATCCAAATTTAAAAGAAAACAAACAAAAGATCAAGAGCACTCACCACCACAAAGCAAGGCAACAATCTGCATATGAGCGCCCAACCAGAAACCCAAAGCCCGAAAGACAAAGACAACAATAATAGAAATATAATCAACATCTATAACAACACACATAAATCTCAATTAACTATGATGTATATAGATAATACGCAGACATGGAGTATCAGCTTGAATTGTTCTCATGAGATCGGTGTGCCAGAGATTGCGATAGTTCTGGCGAAGCTCCATCTTATCCAAGTGTGCTTGGGAAGCCATTTGTGTCCCAAAGATCTCTGTCAAGCGGAAAAGGGAAGAAACTTTTAAACACAAACAAAGCTTTTCAAGGAATTCAACCCTGGTTTCACAGGGTAAAAGCTCTTGCCAACAAGACCCAAAATCCTAATTTCGCTGATTTTCCTTTGTAGGTGTAGGGAAGAGGCTGACTTCAATGGCGAAGTACCCGAGAGGAGACGACGACTTCAACGGGGACAACTCATTTTCGCAGTTGGAAAAATGAATTAAATAGATAAACACCTTTACACGTTATTTACAATTGACTAGTCTTGGAGATGGGATGGGTCAACTTGAAAAATTCCAAAAGATGTTGGGGCGGTCTGCTCAATTAGGAAAAGAAAAAGGGGAAAATGTGAAAATTTGAGTCCTTTTTATAGCCTTGGCAGCTGAAGTGGACTAGCTCCAAGTGTGTTTTCTCTCAACTCTCAAAGACTACATCTTGACTCTTTTGAGAAAGAGAGAGTTGTTTGGCATTTGTTTCCCTTGTTGCTATGGAACTGTCAAACTTGATTAAACAAATGAGAGCCCAAGTCTGAGTTGTACTGGTTTCTGCTCATTCCATTCTCAATATAGAGACAAACAAATATCATCAATAGAGAGGGTATCAGCACCCTACAAAAACTCTTCTCAGGTTTCGTCAGTTTTAAGATTTCAGCTTAGTCAAATGTCTTCTCATCCCTTTGTTTTTGATGGCTCTTTCTACCAACATTCTACCCCAGAAATGGTCTCCAATGATGCAGACATCCTCTTCCCTGAGCCTTTCTCTCCCTTTCATGACTCTGCCATTGACATCTTCCAACACCTTTCAAACAACCAAGACACTCAAAACCCAGTTCTCAATTCCAACTCTGTAGACAGTTTTAGCGCAAATATCCTCTCATCTTCACCTCCAACTCACCAACTGAAGAATTTGACTCTTTACCAGGCAACCAATATGCAGCCTCTGCCAAATGGTTCAGATTTTGCTGGCACTTCTAATTTAACAAATGGGTACTATGATTTCCCTGGATTGGATGCTTTGGAGGTGAAAACTGAATTGGGCTCTGATTTTTCTTGTAACTACCGGTTCTTTGTGCCTAACAGTTATAGTGGTTCAGAAAATGTGGCAAAAGTGATGCAAAGAAGCTACAGCAGCAATTCTTTTGATAGCAAACCCAGCTTTGTCTATCAACCTCACTTTGATACTCTCTTGGAGTCTTCAAGTTATGAAAATCAAGGCCTAAGCTCACCTGAAAACAGCTTTCTTATAAGCGACCTCAGGAGGGTTTGCAGTACTGGAGATTTGAAGGTTGCGTCAATCTCTGATTACTCTCTCTTCAGTCCCTTGTTTTTGTCCTGTTACACATCACCCACATAACTTACAAAAGGGCATCTTTTCTGTTTTGTTTTAGAATATTAAAACAGCACACCCAACACAGAGGTCCTTTTCAAGCCCCTCAGCTACAGAGACGTCCTTAATCGAAGAAGCAAATTTCAAAGTAGGGCGCTATAGTGCTGATGAGAGGAAGGAGAGGATTTCAAAGTACAGAGCCAAGCGCAACCAAAGAAACTTCACAAAGACAATCAAGGTAATAAACCTAATGTTAAACAACAAAACTTGCCTTTTCCAGACCAAGACTATTTCAATTGAGGATGTTCAGTATTTAACATATATATGGACTCTTTCAAGAAGCCAATGTTTTCACGAGTATAATAACATCACACGAGTGTAATAACATCACTGATGTTAATGGGCTTATGCTTTATGTTTCTGTTGATTCAAGTATGCATGTCGTAAAACACTAGCCGACAACCGACCACGAATACGTGGAAGATTCGCACGCAATGACGAGGCTGGTGAGATTCCCAAGGCTGCATGCTTTGTCAGGGATGAAGACGAAGATGAGCTCTGGGTATCATTTGTTTTCAGTTTGTCTTTACGTTCTGCAAAAAGTTAGGTACTTTAAATGAGTCAAGTCTCATGGAGTACTGGTATCTTGTCCTTGTAGCACTTTGATGGATTGCATGAGGAAGAAGATGGGCCATTTGGAGGAGGAGGAGGAGGAGATTTTGCGAATGGTTATGACCAAACGCAGTTACAGTACCATAGTTATGGTTATTGACAGTTGGTGAAGCATTTTCTTTAACATGGCCAAAGGCTTTTGTCTGCAAGAATGTCTTAGGGCCGTACAACATAAGTTTTAAGGCGAAAACAAAATACAGTATAGGCCTTTTTTTAAATAAAAGTGGACAAACCACGATGAAAGTTATGCAGTTGGTAGCTATTTTGTAGTTTGTAGTTTTTAGTTTTTAACAGTTACTAGCAATCTGCTAGGGTTCTCCTTAATTCCGGTTTATGTAATCAATTTCTCATATCAGTGTAGTAGATACATGGGAATCAATAATGGGTGCAACACTTCTCAATTTGGGCAATGTATGTTGTTGTTCTTATTTGAATACATAATCCTGGAGAAGCATTAGTGCTTAACTTCGATAGTTGTTTCTCAACAAGATCTTGGACTCACTTTCCTTTCTAATGATCAACTGAATTATCCGTGCGGGAATACAGCTTGACATTCTAAGAGTATAAAACAATTACATGCGTAATTATTTTTATTAACGTCGCTGATATCAAAGATAAAGTACTGTAGCATGGTTATGTATAAAATCTTAGTGGCTCCAAATTCTTCAATTTTGGATCTAAGTTCAAGCATTTGAAACTAAATATAATATAATGGGTTGGAGTATAATTTTGGTCTAACCTGCAACTTCTTTTTTAACAAATTTATACAACCAAGTCTTGAATTAATTTTTTTGATGTTTCATCTCAACTGTCAAGTTAGTAATATTAAAAAAAAGAAAATATAATATTTAATACAAGAGAATGAGTTAGTGGCGTTATTCTCCGTAATTGTCATTACTTTTATAGTAAATAGTAGGTCCATATGATGCTATCACTTCTCCATAAAATATAATATTGAAATTTTCTTAATTTATTGGGTCATGCAATAGATATTGGTCTATAGGATTTTTAGCTGAAGTCTATTTCAATTGTAAGATTGTTTTAACCAAATTTTAGGCATGTATCTAAGAGCTTGGTAGCTCACATTATATATGTCATTTTAGTTATAGATCTATTATCTCTTCTTCTTTTTTTATCAACTTGTCGGACAATCTCTTGGCATATTGTCTTTTTATTCACCAACGGTGAGCCTACAATTTAAACCTTATTTTTTTCAAATTAAGTTTTAGACTGTAGGTTATTGAACTAAAATCAGGGTGATTAGGCTTTAATAATAGATCTATAATTGAATTTTGAACTTAGGTGTTTGAGTTGAAGCTATGATGATTCAAAATTTTCAAGGATTTTATGTCCATAGGATGTGGTCCTCCCAAATTTCAAGCAATTTTGTTTAATCGAATGTTGTTACGTGAATGTCTGTCATCTTCATATAGTAATGTACCCTTGGTTTGTTTCTTTCAAGATAATGTTTGCACATAATGGTTAATCAATTGGAGATTTGTATTGTCAAGTATAAAATGGAATCTAACAGTCAAGGTTAGCAAGACAAAAACCTATCATTGTCAATAATATGGATCCTAGTACTAATAATGATTGGCTGTCAAATCTTGTTTGTCCCTTGCCTTATGAAAGACTTTGAGCTTAGAAATGCAAGTTCAAATTCAAGGTGGGATTTCTTATAGTTGTTGCTACTACATATGCATCTATTCTTATAATAAGAAATTACCCGAGCGATATAAGATTAGATTTTAACATTATATACCTATAATGATTAGAAAACTATAGACTCATAAGAAAGCATGTTTTTTAGGATTGGGAAGATAAGCATTTATGATAACAACTCTAGGTATGTTATGAAGTTTACACCGGACGATTTTTATGTCAAGTTTTTTAAAAAACATAGGAACTTAATTGCATCCTCATTCTAGGTGTTTTATATCAAGCATCTTAATGCTCTGTTACTTAGGATAACAATAGACTTGCTCACATTCAAAGTGTTGGGTTTTGATCTTGCATCACATGCATCAAAAATAGAAAACAAAAGTGAAAATATAAAACAAAACCTAAAAAGCCAAGAACTTTCAAGTACCATTAGATGTAACTTTAACAAAACATGAACTTAAGATGTGTACCTTACAATCTCCTTCGTTCTTTGTTGTCTTCATCTCTTCGGGTTGTCGTAAACCACGACCATCTAAGGAGAATGTCTCTAATGATATCTATGCGAAGAACGAAGCCCGAAACCTCTTAGAAGGAATGGCTAGAACACACATAAAGTGTTAGCTTTATGATGTATTCTTTAAGAGAGTGTTTGTAGAGAGTAAGAGAAGATGATTAACATTTCACTAAAAAGACTCTTGTTTTCACACAAAACTTGCACGAAAATTGATGTTTCTTACACCCTTTGGTCTTCCTCTAACCCTTAACATCAACGGAGAGTTAGTGAGAATTAAGTGGTTTTTAATCCCACTTAATTTAGCATGAAACTTCCATCCCTTCTTTAAAGTGTAATTTTGTCATCTTGCTTATTAAAGGGTAATTTTGTAATCTTACATAATAAACAAGATTTACATGTGTCATATGATTCATAATCAAATCACCCTAAACTACCACACTTGTGTAGCTTAGACATGCATCTCTCATATTTTGATTCCCCATCCAAAACCATTTTACTCATTCTTCGCATCTTTAATGCGTGTGACCTATTAGGTTCCCAGTTATGTTGGTCATTTGAAGTAACACTTAATTTAAGCAAGTTATAAACGGTATCTAGCAATACATCATGACCCCCAATTGACTGAAAAGTCTGTGGTTTGACTACGAACCCTTCCATAGATAATGTTCCCATGCAATTCATCCTTTCACCATCTATACCCCACTTGGTTCAGAGTATGGCTAAAATGTCATCTCCCACTAGACTGACTACATCACATCTAGCCCAAGTGATGTTAGTTCTTATCCCCGAGGCTTATTACTCAATTAGATATGTCATTGAAAACTATCTTCATGATATTTCCATTCTGGCCAGAGATTCCCAAATAATGACCCTACAAGAGGCTGTGGGTATCTTCTTTTATTAAGAGTGGTGAATCCTTTATTGGCTACTCAATCACCTTCAAATATCTTAAGTTATACCCAATCACTACCCTATGAGTAACCTCTAAGAGACAACGAGGAATGGAGTCAAAGTACAGGATTAGTATCCAAGATATCCTTAAGCACATCAAGTCTAAGGATATTTGCACCATTGCTATGATGAGATTATCATTGACACTATAATAGATTATCTATATGATTGTCTCATGGCAGGTCATCCAATGCACTTATTACTCTTAACAAGTATCCATATGTTAACTCTAGATAACTCATGCTTACATCTTATAAGATCCACTGCTTGATCTAATCAAGGAGTATAAAATGTGCTAGTCTATCTGGATTAATAATGTCCTATCTCATTAATCCTATAACTAGGGATAATTTATCTACTAACATAATTACACATGATAGGAATCTTATTATCATGATTTCATTCATGCTATATAATGTATCAAGGACTTCATTAATTCTATTTACGATCTTTATCAATTCATAAAGAACATGAACATCAAATTAACGAAAAAACATTTTTATTAATCAAAAAGATTTGTACAATAAGTGCCAAAGGTGATTGCCTTTAGAGCATTTCTCTAATACAAAGTGTCAATTAAGGCCTATAGGGAAGTATTCAATGATAAGTTTGAGAAAATCCTAACCTTTAATTCAATGATATGTATAAGTCTAGTGGATTGTTATATTTTTAAGCAAAAGCTTTAGTTAATCAAAGTATCTCTCATTTTTAAGGATTCAACAATATAAATTTATTATTAGAGATTGAAGAGTTTGATGAGCACAATAGTAGCTTTGAGGAAGGAAAAACATTCTTTCAAATGTAGGCTTAAGTAAAATAAGAAGTTGAATTACGATAAGAATCATGATGATAGTAACAATAAATTTAAATCAACTCAGAAAAGCTTAAAGAAGGAAAAGATAACAAATTTATTAGAGCCACAACTTACAACAACGATAAATATGATTCATTTAGAGCCTACATCATGGAGCCTCTATAACGTGTGATTTTAACTCTTGGATATGATATAGGTAAAGCACTTATCGTTATAAGGTGTATTATCCTTAATGATAGATGTAATGCTAGACTTTAATATATGTATTTTCTAGTATCTTATTTTGCCAGACTTTAAGTCTATTATTTTTTAAGACTTTATATCTATCATTTTGTTAGATATTTAGCCAGACATTTTGCCAAAAGTTTTGTAAAATGCTTAGCTTAATGTTTTATGTGGTGTATAGTAAGAAATTTTACAAGGCATTTAGCATTTCATTTTATTAGGCACTTAGCTTGATAATTTGTGAATTTTCAAATGCATTCAGACTTAAATTTAAGAAATATGTAGTCTTTATTTATAAGATAATAATACTAAACTAAACATATTTAACAAAAGTAAAGCCTGCGTTGGTGCTTATTTTAGGTCCCTAGAATTAGTAATCCATCTAATCTTTTTAACTCATTTGCACCAAGTTTGATAATCTCCCTCACACTATATAGGCTTATCTACAGGTTTTTAGTCTATTAATTATATTAGCCCTCTAGTTAGCATTTTTTAACTACTTAAGTTTTCTACCACAAATTAAAGCAAATTCACCTATTTTTTGGTAGTAATATAATATTGAGTAAAGTATAGATCCCATGAAAAAGCACTAACAAATTAATAAACTATCCTATAATTACCTAATTAAACAATTATAGAGTGATTTGGTCGCGTGTCATAACACCACCAAAATAACTATACTAAAACTATAGCTAGCGATAAGTCTAGGTTGACTCTACATAGATTAATTCCAATTGCTTTCCTAAATTATCTATATAAGTAAAACAACGGGTTTTTGGTTTGAAGCAAATTAGAAGACAAAGTAAAATTGAATCTACAAAAACAAATCAAATTAAATAGCAACAAAGTGATAAAGTTGATGAATGAGTTTAAATCCAGTTCTCTAGTTTAATAGCGGCCTAAGCACAACTTTGTAGATGTCGTTGATATATTACACTGCTGTTAAGACTATTGATCATGAACTAACAATAATCTCTGTTAATTCCAGTTTTTCTTTAGATCATAGTTAATTAAGAAGAGCTTATTAATTAACCCTAACTATTGAAAAACCTAGAACAAGCTCTCTAAGTTTATCCAGACAGCCATATTACAAGTGAGAAAAATAGACCAATCTAAGTAATAATAACACAAGCTCGGATTGTTTAACTTATGCTACGTTATCTCTAACGATTTAATACTGTTAGTTGCCACAAACGACCTTTAAAACGAATATACATATCACATTCAACTTCTAGCTATAGGTTTTCATGAAAGCGATTTAATAGAGCACTAAAATCATTCTTATACAATACCCAATCAATCTATACAATAAAACATAAACAATCTGAAAAGAGGTAAAGAAAATGATACACAACAATAATCTGCTTAATGTGCTCCTCAGCCTCGATTGCACCTATGAACCGGTGTTAGGAAAGTTAGTCTTCCATCTCCACCTTCAATCTCTCACCTCGGCCATCCTCTCCATCGCCACTGTCGGTGTTCAAAAACAAAGAATAACCGAAGAGAAAATAGGAGAAGAGTGTTGTTGGCTAGATCTATCCCCCAAATGTCCTTTCTGTTGTCACTCCTTTTTCCTTATGTAGTAAACTTTAGGTTTAAATTGAGTGACACCTGGCCAAGACACCTGGATTTCTCAAGCTAGTTCTCATGGTGTGAGAATTCATGGATGTGTAAGGTGACATGGTTGTGCAAGCCTCTCATGACTGTGCATAATCATGCATAGTCGTGCATGGCCCTCTCATGAATGTGAGAGATCTTGCATAGGTGTAAGAGATCTCACACCCATACAATCCAATGTTTCACTGTGAGACTTCTCCTTTCTTTGGTGTGAGAGATCTCTCATGCCCATGCAATCCAATGTTGGGCCGTGAGACTTCTCCTTTCTTTGTTCTTCATTTGACATTCTCTCTTGCCTCTTCTTCTTTCAATCATCTTCTTTTTCATGCTGCATAAATCAATAAAATATGGAAATTGAGAAGATGGCTTCAATGACATGCTTTCGAGTCACTTTAGCTTCTTTACTTATGAAAAGTACCTAATATCAAATATGAGCTAAAGTGAGTATCCTAAGAAATTTCTAAGGCATTAATCACTATGTGTAGTATATCAAATCAATCAATATTTAAACACATATCATGATTATTGATTAATATTTAAAAACAAAATAAAATAAAACCAAATTAAACATAAATTAAACTATTAGAAATAAATTAGAGTACCTATCTAAGACGTGAAATCAAGATGTAATAAGCATTTAGATAAGAGATCTTCTAGTATCATTTTTGTATTCATTATCCAATTTATTGCAAAAAGTTATATAATTTCAACTGACAAATTTTTTTAAGGTAACGAATTGCTCTTAGTCAAGTTTCAACTACCTATTCTTGGATCAATTAACCAGCATCCCTATTAGATTAAGATTTAAAAGAATGCATTAAGATATGAATTTTTTTAATGAAATGCTTAAATTTAACACTAAATGATTTTTATAAGTAAGTATCTAGTATCCTATTCAACTCTCAATATCTAAGTCACGATCCATATGTATGGTCTTTTGAATTAACCATATGTAAATTAAAATTTATGTTTATTTTTATCTTTTGATAAATTAAATTAATAATACTAAAAATTCTCAAACATAAAAATTAAATAAAAGCAATCTTTAAAAAGATAATAACTAAGCTTCCTTCTTATTTGGACATAAGAAATAATCAGGCCATCATCATATTGTTTACCTTAAAAATACACATTCAACATAACAAATTTACTTAGTATTTTGCTATATTTTATGCTTAAATTACATTAGTATACTACTTTATGTTATGTTTTTAGACAAATTTTTTTTACCTTGGATAAGCTTTATAAAAAGATTTTAATTGAAAATATGAAGATAATATAATTATTGGTTAAACCTGGTGTGGCAAATGGTCGTATGTAAGCACCAAAGACCTTATGCAAATAAAGATACAACCTAAAATAAAACCTAGAGGGAGAATACGTGCAAGTGAGAATTGATGAAGGGTAAGACAACCTAAGATATGCCCATGTCCTAACCCATGTCCACACCCATAAAAGTTGCAAACAAACTTATAATTTACGAATGAGCATGCCAAAACCTATGCCCCTCCTTAAAAAGATACAAAGGGATCCATGTTCTGTCTTAGATCATATCTCATATGGATAAAATGTATTTACAATACGATGACCCTCATATGAGAAACTTTTTTGAACTTTTATTATTCTTTTTTATTCAAAAACTTAGGGTTAATCACTAGGAGGGGGATAAATCCTTGATCAATCAATTTTAGAGTCATGTTTTGATAGAAAAAACAATAGTAAAGATCATTCCAATAGATTAATTGTCCAAAATATAAGGATTTTTCTCTAGAATTCTTTCAATTATAATATTTTTCTATTTTTGTTATTATTTTTGTTGATATAAATATAACTCATGGCTAAGTATTTATATTTAAAAAGAAAATTTTATATGACTAATGACTAAGTATTTATATTTAATTTTTTTTCTTCTTATTATTGTTTTTGTATATATTGATTTTATTTTATTTATGATGTTATATTTATCTTTATCATATATTTTTGAATGCTCTTATTGATAATTTAATCAACTGATAATTAGATCTGATCTTAATTCACTTATGGACAATTATAGGGAACTTATTTTAAGTGGATCATGACTTAGATATTATGAGTTAAATGAGATGCTGCAATAAACCTACACGATTTCTCTTATGTTATGTGAAACATTTCATCAAAGTTCATATAACATGATGTGTTCTTGGAGGTTTTAACTTAGTAAAGACAAATGTTTATTAACTCAAGAATACATAGTTAAAACTTGATACAGTGTAATATTATATTTTAGGAAATTCTACCGGTCTAGATGATAATATCTTGTAAGTTTATTAAATCATGATCATAAAGATGATACTAGAGAACGTGCATATATAAGCAATAATTGTAACTGAAATTTTTATTTGATCAATTACTTTATTTTATGTGTCTTGGTTATCATTTTTTTACTTTTATTTTATAATTTTTTACCATTTCTATAAAAATTATCTTAATCAATTCTTTTTAACTAGTTAGTTGTAACAGAGTTCATTAAATCTCTCTGGCTTCCTTGTGGGATCAACAATCTATTTACCATTATATTACTCATAAACAATAAGTGCACTTATCTTTGTTTAGGAAGCTATTTTCAATAGAAAAAATTAAAGGAGAAGAAAATAATCAAAACAAAAGTTTTTAACTTTGTTCGTAAGGAGGCAATTGGTGTTTATGAGACATAAGAACTATTAGTCTAGTCTTTTCAACTCTTTATTCTTTATACTTTATTTTTCTAAATTTTTTTCTTTGTACTTTGATTTTAGGTTTGATCTTAATGTATGAAAAGGAGACAAACACTTCATTTCCTTAAAGAAGACCTAAAGCTTCTTAAAATACTTCATTGGATAAGAAGAGAATGGACTAAGCTAAAAACCTAAGATATACAAGGTATATAAATTAATACAATGGATGGAATACTTAAAACCACATCTTATGGGGACATGATCCAATGGTGCACAATCGAGTGATTCAAACCCTATAATAATAAGTTTAGTTTGATGGATTACCATACATATGTCCCAACGGACATATTTCCAACTTATTAGAGATTTGCAACACCTTTAAGATTAATGGAGCCATCAAAGATGAAATAAGGCTAAGGTTGATTTTATTTTTATTGAGGGATCAAGCTAAAAAGTGGTTTAAGATATTACCTACAATTTCAATTATAACATAGGAAAGTCTTGTAAAACCATTCTTAGCCAAATATTTCCCATCATTAAAAATAATAAAGCTGAGAAATGACATCTCTATCTATTGGTAATTTAACAATTGAATTCTTTATGAGTATGGGCGAGATATTTTGAAGAAGTTCCCATATCATAGCCTACCAATATACATATAGGTTTAGACCTTTTAAAATGGTGTAATCTATTTAATAAAGTAGATGGTTTATGTAATAACTAGTGTAACTCTTAATAATAAATCTTTGAAAGCAACTCTTAAATTGATAGAATAGATGTTTATAAATAATTATTACTGGCAATTACTTAGGCAAAACTAATAGAACCTTAAGTATTCAAAATATAGGTGCAATGACTAGATTGGTAACTCAAGTAGAGAACCTAGTAATGAAACTCGACATTTTGAATACAATGGTAAGACCAGATTACTTATAAGTTATGAATTATATAAGGTCATCGAAGCATTGAATATTAAGCTAGAAACCCTATAATTGATTAAGTAGATCAAGAGGAATATATGGGTAGTTTCTAAAGCAATAATAACACTTAAATTATGAACTACAATATGGGATGAAGGAATCCTTCATATTTTTCTTAGAGCAATAAAATAGCCTTACGGTAACCATAGCTCAATTTCATCAAAATCAATAAAAAAGATGAAATAAAGCCTAAGTGATTTGATGATCTGAAGCTTGATTACAAAATTAAAAGGCTTCTATTCGAAGCTTAAAACTAAATTTAGTCAGTTAACAAATTTTATAGTTTAAAGGCCTCAAGGGACATTGCCTAATGATATGCTATTAAACTTGAAAGAACATGTGAAGATAATCACCTTAAAGAATAGAATGAATTGATTAATAGTATAAAAAAAGAGCCAAACGGTAACATGGATAAGGGAAAGAAAGAGGAGGAAGTTTATGAGGAGAAAGTATAAAACAAAGAATGAAATCAAAGTTACTTAAACATCTTTAAACACCGTCTAGAAGCTAAAGATATGGGAAATTTTAACGTTTCCTTTGATATTAGTATTGTCTTTACAAATAAAGAATTAGTTAAATTAGGAGGTAGAATGATCTGATGTTTTATGCCATTAATAAGAAGATGAGACTAAGAGAATTGAAAGCTACTGAGTAATAATGCAATTTGTAAGAAGATCAATTAGACATCATAAAGTTATTATGAAGAATGTTTTGATTGATATTGATACGCTTACATTTCCAAGTAATTTCTTATACTTGACATGAAAGAGGATAATAAAGTATCTTTAATCATAGGTAGATTTTCCCTGCAATAATTGGTGTATTTATAAATGCTAGGAAAGGTAAATTAATGGTTAGGGATGGAGATGAAGAGATTTCCTTTTTAATCTTGAATGAAATTAACCAATTTTTGATTAATGATAACTCATGCAAGATAATCGTTCAAATACTTTACATAAATTCATCAAGCACATATTTTAGGTGTTAAAGAAGAAAAGGATAAAAGAGAGAGCATGATTAAAAGGAAGAAAAAGAAATAAAGAGCCTTTGCATGGCATCTTCAATGATCACTAAGAATGGAGTAGAAACTATATTACTTCACCAACTAATCAATTTTAATCATATTACTTCACTAACTAATCAATTTTAGGAAGAAATTCCAACTAAAAGACTTCTACAACAACATTTTTAAAGAGGAAACCAAACTATTTTTTTATGACTTTGATTTTAAGACATTTTAAACTATAAAACATTTTTAGTAGGGACCATTTTATATTAGTTTGTTTTTTAATAAGACTATCAATTTTATATTTCTATTTTTATTTTTTTGCTTATGTTTTTGTAGTTAGGAAACAAAGGAAGGCAAACATGAGCTTAAGGAAACTATTGCAAGAGCATTTAGGTTGAAAAATTAAAGGAATAAGATAAAGAAAAGCTTTAAATCAAGCTAGCTTGTGACCTTATGGATATGTAGATGAAGATACAACTTAGAGGGAGACGTGCCCATTTTTAAAGAGTAATATAGCCTTAGAAGTGCCCATTTCTATATTTAGAAAAGTTATAGAAAATATTTGTGTTCTAAGACATGGGCATGCTAGAAATTGTGTCCCTTCTTAGAAAGATACATAAGGATCCATAGTCTAGGACACAAGTGCATCCCAAACTGTATATCAAATGTACAAACATATTTAAAATATGAAATATCTAATTTGAGGCACTTCTCTAGACTTTAACCATTCTTTTGAAGGAGACCTTATAATAGCTAGCAAGATTTTTTAAAGAGTAACATAAATTGAGACACGCTTATGTCTCCGCTCATGTTTAGAACTAAAACAGTTATAAAAACATCCATGATCTTGGACATGGGCATGTTAGAGCTCATGTCCCTTTGATTGAGCCCAAGTTTATTATATAAATTGGCTACACTTTTACTGTTTTTAATGTACTTTTTGACTCCTAATTTGTGATTTTTGTGCTTTAATTAGTCCCTTACAGTGAGCTTACATTTTATACAATTTGATAGCAAAATTGTCACAAATTGACATTAATTCCATCATAGGTAGCTTGGATTCATCACGAGTTGTGAAGTTTCTAGTTACAATGTGTGGTTAGGCATTCATTTTCTCCTGGAGATGCAGTAATGGTTAGAGTTCACCGACCTTTAAAGGGGAGTAGCTTAATCTGTAGTTTAGCTATGATTTATGAATGCCTAGGTCAAGGATTTGTAACTTGTAGTGAAGCTACTCGATTATAGCTTAATTAAATGTTGGACATTTATTGTGTTGTTTGGATTAGTAGTTTACATTGTCACGTTTAACTACTTTGTTATGAACAGCCGAGTTGGGGTTTATTGCT
>JANZLF010000222.1:29928039-29942794 GCA_026546835.1 Erythroxylum foetidum
CAAAACTGTAACTGAAGAAGATAAAGTTACATGTAAATACACTTGCTTTCCAGGGCACTATATTTACATAACTCCAATAATAATAACCAATTCGGGCTCGCTTTCATTCATAAACATTTTCAATCAACATAATAAAATCAATAAGATTTCAATAGCCAATTGGGGCTCATTACAAAAACAAAACAATTTGATCATAATGTCTTTACATTACAACATAAATACATTTTATACACATTGTGCATAAATTTCTAAATACATTATTCGATATAAAAATTTCAGAATAAACACAATTTAATACAAAAATAAAGAAGTACAAAGCAGACGCGAACTAATCCCAATCTCTATCCCTTCCTTGTATACTATAAGGATACTCCTGTTTGCCTAACGCGATATTCTTTTTATCCTAAAAAATATTTGCAAATTTTGGGTGAGTTTTACGAACTCAATGAGTGACCATCATCGATGGATCACCTAGTCACATACCACATAAATCACATTCAATTCAATTTAATCATTCATATTATGTATATGCAGTGCACATGACACTCACTTTCCATTTATTACTTTGTTGTGACCGAGTGCCTAAATTGTCCCATATAGGGCTCATTGATAACTGTCCCATATAGGGCTCATTGATAGTTGTCCCATATAGGACTCATTAAACGTTGAGCCGGAGGCTCTGAATCACTTTTGAGCTCGAGGCTCTTTTTCACTCGTTAGGCTTTAAACTCTAATCAGTGGCTACTCTGGTCACTACTGTCATTATGTTTCATGCATTCGTGAAATGAAATGCATCAATCATATATGATTACTTATTCACTTTCACATATCATCGGACCTTAGTTCGGTATTCAACATTTATGTTGAGAAACACTTTGTGATCATGCATTCATGTCATGAAACATTTAGTTCATCACATTCACATTCAAGCAGCACTTCAATATCCCATTCACATTTCACAATCATTGGACCTTCTGTACAGAATTCAACACAATGAAACAAATTTATATGAGCATACAGTAGTCAATCAATACAAAAATTTAAGGAAAATAAACAATGAAATGAGACCATATAGGTCCACTCACAGTATGCTCCAGATTAGCAAGTGCTTCCAAATTCTAGAAATGCCTGAATGTGTACGTTTAACCTGCACATCCCATTTATGCAATACACACGTACACACATTAATAATTGCAAAATTGTAAACAATTATTTATGCACACTTATGTATATGGTCTATGTACAATGCATGTTCATCACAATCCCAGGTATCTTTCCCTTATTCTTATCACATTATTAGTCTTATATCTCATCGAAGTAACAATTTATACTTAGGTTTATGCCTCACTAAAACCATTAAAATCTCTATTCCTTTCTCGTTGACTCACTTCAGATTTTTTTCCAAGTCACACTTTTGAGTCTACTGTTCACATTCAATTACAAAGTGAAACTGATGTAATTTGGTCATATATCTTCTAGAAATGTTTTTCTCTATGACTTATGTTTCTATTGACACTAAAATCACTCAATTTGGTTCGGTATTGTAAAAGTTATACTCTAAATATTTTCGGACTGCTTTTATTCTAAGACAGTACCTTATGCTCAACTTCCACCCAAACATTGAAATTCTTTGAATCCTATTCAGAATTTAATTTCTTCAGATCATTTGTAAAACTATGTCTCTAGTTTACTACAAATCAATAATCAGTCAATTTTGATAACTATAGAAAAAGATATGCCCAAAATATTGAGATATGTTTAGTGTAGAGAAAAGTTCGTCACGGCGAAGTTAGAGAAGTTCACCGCGGTGAACTCCTCCAGAGAAGAATTATCGTGAAATTTTCATATGCTCACTATGGAGAAACCTAGAGTTGGCTACGGCGAACTTTACCCAAAAGAAATCCTCACTAAATCCTTCAAGTTTGCCCCGACGAACTTCCGCAAATGCAAACCTAGTTTCTTTTTTGAACTTTAGTTCATATTTTTCCAATCATAACTTGTACTAATATCACCTTTTCTACTTCATTGACTCCTAATTCTTAACTCTATTTCAACTCAATATCATTTGCAAATCAATTCTTAATCCATTATTTGATCATTAGCCCAAAAATAGAACATCAAATATGTTCATTCATTCTTCAATTCAATTTACTCATCCAACCACCATTATTTGCCATTTAACCTGTAACAATCATAAAAAATGCTTCATTTAACCAAACCCATAATATTTAACAAGCTATTTACATGATTTAGCTCCCAACTCTTCAAACATCTTCAAGATCACCAAGAATCCTTAACTCCACTAACATACATGATCTTCACCTTTTCAAGGTGGAAAGATTGGGTCTTTTAGCACTAAGAAGAAGGAGACAATGAATCTTGAAGAAGTAAGGTGAAAGAGTTAAACAGACATCAACCTGAGAAGGTAAGGGTGGGATGTTGTGAGTGAAGAAGAGGTATGGATAAGATGAAGAAATGAAGAAGTTGGAGAGGAGAAGCAATTTTCGTAAATGTATAAGTGAAAGAACCTAGTGGAATTTGTGGTTAAACAAGTGGTGTGGCAAGTGACACATGTCACTTTCTTAGGGTCGTTTATTTAACTAGTCCATTTAATCTACAATTTTTAATCCAATTGACTCCCAATTTTCAATGGCACTTGTCAATAAATCCTATAGTCATTTACCAAATTTTACTTTGCCATTTGACAGTAAATTCTAATACCATCTATCATTTGTTTTGCCAATTGACATTTTTCCTAGTCTAAGAATTATCCCAATTCTTTTCAGAAAATTTCCTCAAAAACTCTAAAAATTCTAAATCAAGAATTCTAATCTCCAAATCAAAATTTCAATACAATCAAACCACAATTTCCAATAAAATCACATTTACAAATAATTATACCCGGAAATGTCAATAAATGCATGTACTGTCATTTTGATGTGTGTAAAATTTACTATTCACACATTTGCATATCATGAAATGCATGAGCATGAAAAGTGTTTCCTAATTTCTCTATAATCTCTCACATATACAATTTTAGCCTTAACATGGATAACAAAATGTTACACTCAATCTCTTAGTTTTGTGCTCTTAACCTTTTCTTTTGTGTTTTCTTGTATTTTTTATTTTTATTTGTTGTTCTGTTTTTTCTAACATTGAGATTAATGTGTTTTCTAAGTGTGGTGAGGATTTTGCATTGGCATGTCATCAGTGTGAATTTTACATACCATATTATAATTTTTTGATTAGGCTAACATTGTGTGAACATATGTTGCATATGTGTGAATTGTTTGAATGTGTCAATGGCAATAACTTGATGGAATCATTTTAACTTTGAACATAATCATTGAATTTGTAAAGGCATATTGGCTTGTGCATTTTATGTTAGTATATAATTATAAGTCAATTGAATATGTTAGTATCATTAGTAGTTTTCCATGAGGATGATTGGCTAAAAGAAATGAGGTAGGCTATGTGAAATGAAAAAAAAACTATGTCTATTAAATGAATAACTCTTTTGTTGACCCTTTTGAGACAAATATTGGGATATGAATAGAGCTAACAGCTCGTTAAGAATGTGATATAGCTGAGTAAGTGGGAAAATTCATGACAAAATGTTTTCTTCGTGTCAAAAGGCTATAATGAAATTCCAACCATGTTAATTAATAAAACATGACATAGTTGAGTAACTGGGGGACATTGATGACAAGGTGTTTGCCTTCATGGCAAAAGACTAAGTTAACGTTAAAGAAAATAAAAAATTGGTGTTTTGATAAGTAAATCCTAATGATCTTTAAAAATAGAAAAAATTTGATGAAGGGATACTTAGTGGTAGTTACAATTTTGGTTGATTAATAATTATTAACGTATGTATAAAATTGATTTATATGAATGAATATGATGTTAATGTCTTGATTAGTATGCATACTCAATCCAAAGTGTTTAGCCATAAAATAAATAGTTTAATATGTTGTAAAAACTTGACTGATTTTTGTTTAAGGTTAAATTGGTTTCGTCAACTTAGATGCCATTGTATCATTATTACATGTTGCACGAATGTAAGTGTTATTGTTTAGATTGTTTGAGTTTGAGTTTATTTTTGTTTTTGCTTGAGGACAAGAAAAAGTTTAAGTGTGAGGATGTTGAAAGGTTTGAATTATTCTATGTTTTGATAGATGTTTAAGTGTGTTTTTGATTATTTCTTAGATGATTATCAAGTATATAGGCTTAGAATTCTGTTATTATCAGTGTTTGTTTACAATCTAAGTGTTTGTGTAGTTGTGAAAATGATTTGTATCCTAATTTTTGTTGGATCAAAAAAATAAAGCATGCACGATTTAGATAAAATGGTAGTTTTCAAAACTCTTTAGAAATCAAAATTACAACGAAAGCAATATAACCAAATCAACATGCATAGCCATGCATGATATGGTATAAGGATAAACATGTAACATCCCATTACCCATGTTAAGGCTAAATTAGTAAATGTGAGAGATTACTGAGAAATTAGGAACACATTTCATGCTCATACATTGCATGATATGGTTTTACATGTGAATATTGAATCTTTGCGCATAAAGATAATTTTACATGCATTCATTGACATTCCAGGTATAGTTTTTTTATAAATGTGAGTATATTCAGAAATGTTTACCCCCAAAATTTTCTTCTTGATGAATAAGTATGATTTGCATTAATTATGAGATCTTTATGAAATTTTGTGGAAATTAATTATTATGTTGATGTTAGAAAGATTATATGATATAGGTTGATTGAATTAAAGTGTAAAGATTATAAGAATGTTTAAGAGGTGTTTTTGGCAAGACACTTAAGGTTAAAAGAACATAAGCCTATAAGGAAGGGTAAAGGGGGCTTTTTGGGCTCATTAAGGGTAGAAATGGAAGAAAGAAATGTAGTCTTGCTTTTTAAAAAGTGGAAAAACGTGAATTGAAGAGAAAAAAGAGAGTGTGTCATGAAGAATAGAGAGAAATACGAAGAGAATGAGAGAAAGAAGAGAAAATAAGTTAGGGTTTCAATTTTCTTAGCCTTCAAAAGAGAATTTAAAGTGGTTCAAGAAGAAAAAAAGGTAGAGAAAGAGAAGAGTTTCCATTTGAGCCAAATATCTCTTTATTTGGTGAAGAATCAAGGTAAGATCGTTTTGAATCTTTTGGATTTTTGGAAGGGTTTTAGTTCATGGAGTTAGAAAATGCATGGGTTTAAATATTTTAGAACCAATTTTAGTAATTGTGCTTCGTGGGATTTTCAATTAAAAATCCTATTGAGTTGAGATTTGAGAGATTAATGAATTCAATTTGGTAGTTGAATGGTTATTCTCAGGACATTTCAAATTTTGCACAGTGCAAATTTTCAAGTCTTCCATAGGGGTAAATTTTTTATTCTGACTTCAGTAGGAAAAACTATGTTGATCTAGGCTAAAGTAGGCAAGGTTGTCTTGTAGAAAGTTGTAGTTTATCTTTCTAGATTTCTAACGATATATAGTATGAAATTTTTGGACATCGAAGTTGAAAGTTATGGTCCTTATAAGTGGAGATACTCAGGAGTATAGACTGTATCTTTTGGTGATGACATGTATCTTCATGTGATGACATATATCTTCTATGCACTATTTATCTTAGACTTTCTAGTTTGGCCATTTAGATGATATAATATTTCTTCAAGATCTTCATGAAAGTTGTAGAACTTGAAGTCCTCTTTCAAGCCATCCAAGAATGACCTTGATCCAATATTTTTACAGAAAGTTATGCTAATTGTTAAACATCTCCTGTGCACTGTTCATAAACTTCTTTTAGGTACTATTCAACTTAAATTTTCTGGTCCAATTTTGACCCTCTATATGACAGAATCTATCTTCAAGGTCTCGTTAAAGTTGTAGTTCTTGCAATCCTCTTTCAGACCATCTAATAAGGAGCTTGACCCGATAACTATAGAGAAAGATATGTCAATTTTTCCAAAACAGGTTCAATATGATTAAAGACAAAACCTTATTTGATTCTTTCGGCCATAACTTTGATATCCAACCTCCAAATGAAGTAATCCTTAAGCTAATAGATTCCTAACACTTTATTATATCTCTCCAAAGAAATCAAAAGCATTCCTAATTTATTGGAAAAATTTGGATTGAAGGAAAGTGAAAGAATATGTTGGAATAGTATGAACTGGTGTTATTTTACTAAACATACTTTGTCATTTTGAATATATCTGGATATGTAGGGCTCCATTTGAAATCATTTTTAATGTGCAGCAAACTAGACACATAGTTTTACAAAATATATGAAGAAGTTAAATCCTGATTCAGACTCTAAGATGTTCAATTTTCAGATGGAAATGTCCATAGTATGCTATTTTAGAATGAGAATAGTTCGAAAATTTTTGTAGTGTAACTTTCAAATTATTGAACCAAATTTAATGATTGTGGTGTCATTAGAATCTTAAGACAATAGAGAAAAATTTCCTAGTAGAAAGTGTTACCAAATTACTTCATTTTCTAATCAGAATGATCATGGAAGATTAACCCAAAGGTCTGGATATTTGGAAGTGATATAGGATTGAATTGAGAGTTGGATAATTGTTTGGTCTTGTAATGCTAGAATTACATTAATGAGTGAATTTTTGGTATTAAAGTACCAAAGACATGTGTAAAATGGAGATGAAGTGGTTCATTTGATTAAAGTTGTGATTCGAAGAAGAGGAGTAAAGTGTATCTAGTTTAAATTAATGAGAAATTGATAACAAGAGCAAGTAATGCGAGAAAAAATGATAAGTGATTGAATTATGAAATTTGATAATATACCTAGGATTGTAATCAACATGCATTGTACATATTCCACATCCACACGTGTGCATAAATGAATGCTTATAATTGTGGAATTATTAATGTGTGTGCAACATGTGTATTGCATAAATTGGGTGTACAGGATAAACGTCCGCATTAAGACATTTCCAAAATTTAGAAGCAAATGCTAAAATGGAGCGTATTGTGAGTAGACCTAGATGGTCTTACTTTATTGTTTACTTGTTTATAGCATGAATTCTGTGCTTATGAATGAGATATGAATGTGATTGATTGTGTTGGTTTCCAGATAGAAGGCCCGATGATTGTGAAATGTGAATGAGATATTGAAGTGTTGATTAAATGTGAATTGGACGGAATAATTGTTTTCTTAACTTAAATGTTGAATACTGGACTAAGGTTCGATAACAATGTGAATGAGAATGTGATAGTGAATATGATTGTGTGATATTGAGCACTAACAATTGACTGAATACAAGTGATGCATTTCATTACATGAATATATAAAAGATAAAGGTAGTTCTAACCGAAGTAGCCACCAGAAAAGAGCTTAATGCTCAGCATATGAAAAAGAGCCTAGACCTCAGAAAATATATAAGAACCAAAGCTCATTATGTAAAATGAGCCTAGTATCCCCAACAGATATGGAACAGTTATCAATAAGCCAGATATGGGATAGTTATCAATGAGCCTAGTATCCATAATGGATACAAGATAGTTAGGCACTCGGTCACAACAAAGTTATAAATTGAAAGTGAGTCTCATGTGCACTGTATATGCATGATGTGAATAATTGTAATGTGTTGAATGTGAAATGTGATATGAATGATCAAGTGATATATGCTTAAGTGAAAGTGTAATGTATGTGGCTTGATTTGATGAATTGATGAATTGTACGTCTTATGTGATTGAGTAAGCCATCGAGGATGGTCACTCATTGAGTTCGTAAAAACTCACCCAAAATTTTGCAATAATGTCCAAGCTCAAAAGAGTACCCCTTTAGGCAAATGGGAGTATAGCCACTGCATATAAGTGAAAGATGGAGGGCGACATCAGTTTGTCTCTGCATTTGTATTTTCTTATTTTTGTATCGAATTGAGTCTTCTACAATTATTGTAACTTGTGTATTTAAGTATTTCTGTTTGTAATAACCTTTCAAGTTAGAAAGGTTTGTAAATGACTTTGAAATGTAATGAAATAATGACTACAAGTATTTTTGTATTTGTAATGGGCCCAAAAGGCTATTGAAATCATGATGATTATATTATTGTGATTGAAATATTTATGAAATAAAAATAGGCCCAATTTGATAATTGATTTCCGCATATGATTGTGCTTCAAAAAAGATTGCTGGGAAATTTTACTGACGGACTATGTTAGCATGCCATCCTCGCAGGGCATATACTCATATATCACTCAGGATGTCAGGTACGTGTCTTATAGGAGTGAGGTGTTACAAAACATTTGCATAAACACAAGAAGAAAATTATTACCGACTCCTATGCTACAGCTTTAACTTCTTGTTGTGCTATCCTCTCCTAAGTGATGTATCCCCTTCTTGTTATTGTATCCTCTTCTCAATATTGTATTCTCGACCAATCCAATCTACCACTTGCTCTTCTTGGACAATTTGGTTAACAAGATCCTTTTGTGAGAAAGGAGAAGAAAACTTGAAGAGATTTTTTTTAGAAGAAAGAAGCCAATGTTAAAACACTTCTCATGCAATTTTCAGCTCACACATGTAAGATAGAAGAGAGAGATAAAAATTTAACAACCTTGTCTTTTTTTCTCTCAATTTCGGTTAAGTCTCAAAAGGAAGAAGTTAGGTGCATCCAATGCATCAATTCCTTCCTTTATTAATCATAAAGAAGCCAATAAATGAGACTCATCTCATTTATCTTAAGATGGCTATATGAAAAGATCATTAACCTAAAAATACATATCAATTTCAGTTTTGTGATGAAAGAAGAAAGATGGTCCATCAAATGCACCTCTTTCGTCTTTAATACAATGAATGCTATCAGGTTACATGCTATTAATAAAATACCACCATTAAACCATTTAATCATAAGGTTATTACTCCATTTAATGATGATAAAGCATCTTAAAAAAACCATCTTAAATGTAGCAAACCAATGTTAAATGTGCAGCTACACATTTAGCCCATTAAAAACGAAATTCTACCTCCATTAATCTTTAATAAATTTGCTTTATTTTAATTAATGTAATTCTAAATGTTCATATAGGCTTATAATTAACAATTAATTACAGTAAGCCTAACATTCAATCATAGAAGCCAAATGGGGAATCTAATTGGACTTATATAATTCAAGCTCCGATAAGCCCGGAATTAATATAATCTCATTATAATTAATTTCAGCTTATTAACTAAATGCCATTCCACCAAAGAAAATTTGTTAAACTCTTGAATTACTAAATATTATGACAACACATGTTTCAAATAAGAAGTCCAATTGTAAACTCTAATATGAACCATATTATAATGATCCATACAATAAAAGGTAAAATTACCATTTTTCACTTATGTTCGTTTTTCCTTCTAGACCTCCCGTTTTACACAACATGGTGATCAACACACAAGATCTCATCTTGGTGTTAAGAATTGATGGGTAGCTAGTCCACTAAACTACTGGCACCAGTTTAATCACCATTCTCAATAAATCATCTACAAGTGATGATACCACTATAAACTCTTTACTTAAGTAAATGTTTCCTGATACATGTTTCAATTAATAATTACAACCTGTAGACACTAAATTGATACTCTGTAAAAATCCGTTCCGATTATATCAAGAATTATAATGAAATATGTATGAGTTCACCACTCATCAAGATTGTGGTCAATAATAAACGAATGCTTAAGTTGTATGTTTTAAGATTAAAGTAATGACCCACTTTATTCTTTAAAACATATTTGATTCCATATTCATTTAATAGTGCCATTGTCGATAGTCAACTACTATTATAATATGAAACTCATTATTCCCTTAAAGTAAACACTTTTACTTGTAAAAAGATAAATCTCAACACTACAGTCTAAACCATAATCAAGCGAGCAACTTGATTATTCAACTGTGAATCCATTATTTTAGATTCTTATAGTATACATATTTCCCATACATCTTTATGTATATGAATATTACTTACAAAAGATGGTATCTTATGACTAGATATATAATGCTTATAAAAACCAAACTCCTTTGTTTTACTAATAATAAATATTTTATTCCAAAAGTAACTGGAAAAAAATAAGTTATTAATAATAAATATCTTTATTACAAAAGTAACTGGAAGAAAATTAAGTTATAAGTGAATATACTTGCTTTCGAGGGCACTATATTTACATAACTCCAATAATCTCCCATTTTCCCTAAAAGTAAGTATTACATATCCCTCATTCCCTTCCCTGTTAGATGACCCTCAAAACTCTTTTGAGACAGTGTCTTCGTAAATGGATCATCAAGGTTTTGCTCTATGGAAATCATGACCACATTCACCTCACCACGTTGTTTATCTCCCTTATGAGATGATACTTTCTCTCAATGTGTTTGGCAACTTTATAGTTCTAAGGTTCTTCAGAATTAGCCGCTGCCCTACTATTATCATAATAATGTGTAATGGCCTTTTTTGCCTCAGGAACCACCTCCAAATCAATTAGAACTTGCAAAGCCAGATTGATTCTTTTTCTACTTCATAAGTAGCAATATACTCAGCCTCTATAGTATAATCAGAAACATAAGATTGCTTGATACTCATCCAGACTATGGCTCTACCTCTTAAATCAAATATAGAACTAGAAGTTGATTTCCTTGAATCAAAATCTGAATGGAAATAAGAATCTGTATATCCTATCAGAATAAGGTTACTTACAGAGTAAACAAGCATTAAGTTCTTCATCCTACAAAGAAACTTTAGTATACACTTCACCGCAATCCAATGGTCCATTCCTAGATTGGACTAGAATCTACTTACCAGTCCCACTATGTAAGAAATCTCTGGTCTAATACAAAGCATGCCTTTGACCTCCTCTTAGGTCTTAGGTGCTTGCTCCTTTTAAAGTTTGATTCCATGTCTAGTAGGAGTGAAGCCCCTCTTGGAATCTTGTATGGCAAACTTATTGAGCATATTCTCAATGTAGGTTATTTGAGACAAGGCTATCAGTTTGTTATTACGATCCCTTATAAGTTTGATCCCTGGAATATAGCTAGCCTCTTGTAAATCCTTCATTGAGAACTATTTGTTCAGTCATCCTTTAATTGAAAATAACATTCCTACATCATTCCCAATGAGCATAATGTTATCTACATATAGGTTTAGGAAAGTAACCTTGCCTTCTTGTACCCTTTTATAGAAACAAGACTTATCTTGGTTTCGTATCAATCCATAAGTTTTGATAGACTTATCAAACCTAATGTTCCAAGACCTAGATGCTTGCTTCAGACCATAAATGTACCTTTGCATTTTGCATGCCTTATACTCATTAGTTGGCTTAATAAATCCTTCTGGTTAGGCCATAAAAATGGCCTCCTCAAGATCCTCATTAAGAAATTTGGTCTTGGCATCCATTTTCCATATTTCATAATTGAAATAGGCTATTATGGCTGAAAGAATTCTGATGGATTTAAGCATGACAATCGGAGAAAATGTCTCCTCATAGTCTATACCCTCCTTTTGAGTATAGCCTTTAGCTACTAGTCAAACTTTAAAGGTCTCAACCTTTCATCTTTTCCTCTTTTCCTTTTGTAGATCCATTTACACCCTATGGCTTTTACATCTGGTGGTAGATCTACAAGGATCTAGACTTTATTAGCGTATATGGAATCTATTTTTGATTCCATCACCTTGGGCCATGTTTTTACATCAACATCATTAATAGCGTATGTCTACGCAATAGGATATGTTTCTTCTTAGTCTGAGATGACTATATTGCCTTCTCCTATTCCCAGATACCTATCTGGTTATCTCACAACCCTTTTACTATATCTAGGCATTACTTGATGTTCAGGTTGCTCTTCCAATTCAACTCTTGAATCCATTTCGACATCTTGTTCTGCTATATCCAAATCAACTCTTGGTTTGCTTGAAATAGCTAACTCTTTAAGTACTACTTCACTTCATCCTTTATGATTTATCATAAACTCCTCCTCTAGGAAGGTTGCATTTGTCAGCACAAATACCTTCCTATCCTGAAGATTGTAAAAATAGTACCCTCAGGTACCTGTTGGATATCATATAAACAAACATACTTTTGACCTTAGTTCCATCTTTATGGATTTAGGCCTTCAAAACATATGCTGGGCAGCCTTAAGTCCTTAAGTTCCACAATGAAGGCATAGTCCACAACTCCCTAGGTGTTTTAGGTACCAATTTGGATGGAACAAATTGAAGAAGATAAGTTGCCGTTTGTATGGCATATCCCCATAAAGATTCTGGAAGGCTAATATAGGGCATCATTGATCATACCATTTCCAGTAGAGTTATATTTCTAACTCTTAGCTACACTAATCCGTTGAGGTGTTCAAGGAGCTGACAAGTTTGAAACTATTCCATTATCAATTAAATATTGCTGGGACTCTCTAGATAAGTACTCACCCCCTCTATCCGATTGAAGTTGTTTTAATGGCTTGCCTAGCTACTTCTCAGCTTCAGCTTTGAATTATTTGAACTTTTCAAAGGACTCACTCTTTTAATGCGTCAAATACAAATATCCATGTCTAAAGAAATCATCTATAAAGGTTATGAAGTATTCATAAACTCATCTAGTTTGTACGTTCATGGGCCCACACATTAGTATGTACTAAGTAAAATGTGGATTCAGATCTGTTTCCTTTGGAAGGAAATGAGGCCTTGGTGATTTTTCATTCAATATATGATTCACACGTGGGTAATGGATCATTATCCAAGCTCATAAGGATACCATACCTTACTAACATTTCAAGTTTTTTCTGATTGATATGACTCATTCTTAAGTGCCATAGATATTTAAAATTAATGCTAGAGATATTGGATTGTCTTGGTTTTATCAATTCTGTGGTGTTTAGTGAGCTAGTTATAGGTTCTATAAAGAACATCCCTATTTAACTATCATATTACAAATAAAATCCTTATTCTCATATATTGAAACAATATTTTCAAAATATAAGGAATAACTAGATTTTATTAGACAAAAATAGAAATCATTTTCCTTACAATCATTGGCATGTAATAAACATCCTCCAAATATAACCTATGACCACTAGGAAAGTCTAAGATAATTACTCCTACTGATTCTACTGAAACATAGGATCCATCTAGTATCTTGACTAGAAACTGGCCTTTATGTTGTCTTTGTCTTTGTTGGAATCCCTGCAAAGAGTTGCAGACATAGTTAGAGGCTCCTGAATCCAATATCCAAGAATTAGAAAAATCTACCATATTTTTAGTTCCTAACAAACTTAGGAAACCCATAGCTTGTTTGCTTTTGAGGGACTCAAGGTAGACTGGATAGTTTCTTTTCTAGTGGCCCATCTCATCATTGTGGAAACAATTTCCCTTGATTTTCTCTTTGACCTTTTTTTTCATGGGTTGAGCCTTGACCCCATGTTTGGGTCATTAGACCCTTCTTCTTTTGCTTGCCCTCACCCTTGGGCTTAGAAGAAGATGTTACATTTGTTTCTGGCTCAGAGCTTTAATATTTAATATTTCCTTTGTACTTTGAAGTGTATTCATCAACTCACTAATGATGTAATCCTGGTTGTTGAGCTCAAAGTCCAATTTAAATAGCTAAAAAGAAGAGTTTAAGCTATTGATGATCATAATCATCTGCATGTCTGCATCCATGTTTACCCCAAGCTTCTCAGTCTCAGTGACCGCAGAGATTACCTTAAGCATGTAATCACACACCGATTCACTAGGTTTTTGTTTGAGATTGTGAAGCATCTCATGTAGGTGATGGACCATTGCACTAGAAGTTTTCATACAAGTAATTTTATTTTGCAATATGATGCTAACAGAAGCGAGAATATAACACCTAATAGTCTTATCAACATTCTACCATCACTCATATTGTTGGACTAGCTCAGGAGTTGAATCTCCAGCCAGAGTTGCAGGCTCATTTTCAATTAATACCCATTTTCTAATTCTCTCCATTCATTTTGTGGTGACTTCATTTTCTAATTTGTTATTTGTTAAGAGCAAAGTGAGTGGATTCATTTTGTGGTGATTATGTTTCAAAAATAAATTATTAAATAATGAGTATACTAGTCGGTTATATTGGAACTTTGTATAAAATCAAGATGCATGTATGCATGATGATGGATTTAACAAAACTTAAAAAATTTAAAACTTTATACTATGGTTATTTTTCTTATCTATAACAGACTAAATGATGGTGGGACATCTTATCCAATAAAAGAAAAACTAGGACCCTCCCACTCAAAACATTACCAAGCATCTTCATGCCTAACATTTTGGGAAATGCCATAATTTGGTCCATATTTTTAACAATAGAGCTACGGTGGGCAAGTTATTAATAAAATATATTGAGTGTGTAGCCATTTGATTCATCTACTAAAGGTACCTGCAAACCATGCCTCGGTGGGAGGTCACATTTGCTCCCAATAAATGGACTTATCCTTAAAGAGCCCCAAACCATGCAAGATCTAGGATTCATGCCCTCCGATGGGGAGTAACACTTCACCACATGCAAATGAGCCATCATATAGAGACTGTGGACTCTCACATGAGCATCCTCTCCTGCTCAATCTTTTTGGGCTTTAAGTTTCAACAAATACCATCTTGTCTAGATGTAATTTAATATCCATCCGATATTGTTTCATTATATATCTCATACATAATGAATGCATGGCAATGTTAGAGTAGTGCCCTAAAGGCAATCCCCTTTAGCGCATTTTGTTCATAGTCATGTACAGACTTTATGAATAA
>JANZLF010000222.1:29959348-29982705 GCA_026546835.1 Erythroxylum foetidum
ACTCTTTTGTTTTATTAATAATAAATATTTTCATTACAAAACTGTAACTGAAGAAGATAAAGTTACATGTAAATACAATTGCTTTCTAGGACACTATATTTACATAACTCCAACACTAACTTAATGAGAGGCTTTATAGAATTCCTTCCCAACCAAGCATCTTACCAACCTGACCCTTCTAATCAAGATAGAGTTACTTGGTGGCCTAGAAAGTAAGAAAGATTTACTATTCAATCATACAAAAACATATCTAGGGACCCTATGAAATAAGTCAAATGGTACCAACTCATATGGGATCCTGCCTTACCCCCTTCCTATATTATTCTCCTATAGATGGCCACCATTGGCAAGCTAAACACAAGGTGCTCAATGAAATTCCAGATACAGGAAAGATCGTGCTTATTGTGCTCTCATCCTCAAAACGACCTAAATCACCTTTTCATCAATTGTATTTATTCAAAGAAGATATAGGGAAATAATCCTGTTTTCATTTGGTATCCAATGTAATTAGCACACTTTGGACAACATTATGGGCTTGAAGATTGCAAAAAATACTTAGGGGCAATTATAAACTATTTAAATATGTAATGGCTACACTAGTCAATGAAACCTTATTTGAAAGAAACTGTAGGGAATTTGATAAATAACATATAAATTAAAAAAAAAATCATAAGTAAGGTTCTCTTTAAGATTCAGCACATTACAGGTAAATTAGTCTCAACAAGTAAAGGCCCCATAGGAATTGCAACCTAAACACTCTATTTATAGCTTGTGATTATACTCTTCACATACTAAATTAGTCTTTCCTTGGTGAGCAAATTGACCTACTAAATTGCCTGTTACTTTTGTTTGACCAATACTTTGTATTTGTGCCATTAATATTAATTTATTTACCTTCTAAAAAATTTATTTTGGTGAAATGTACCTTTTTAACATGAGGGTGAACACCTTATCTTCAATATCTTTAGTTTCTCAGTCAAGTCACAATTTTAACTATCTTCTTGTACTATACATAGCTTTAACCTATTAATTCGGTAAGGACCAATGGAGAATGATTTATTTGATGCTCACTTTATTTATTTATTTATTATTTTAACATTTTTCATTGAATTTGTAATCAATATGGGAAAATCAAACACTTATAAAGCTAAATTCAAAACTTAAAACATGTCAAAATCATATATTCAATAAATATTTAATCTAAGCATCTTTTTAAAAAATGTTCAATCAAATTTCAACTAACTTTCTCATTATTTATCATGTCTATTAACTTAATGTAATTTACTTACAAAGAAATATTACATCTATTAGATCAACTTATTTACCTTAATATTTATAAGGGCTCTAAGTTTGCAAGGAGGAATAAGAACACCACTAAGGCGTTGATAGATGATGCAGGCTAGAAACATGAGGACTAGAAGGGTAAGAAAAGGGTTACATTTAATTACTTTTACAAGAAATATAGAGATGAAACTCGAGTTAGGAAAATTCCAGATAAGGTGATCATTGGAATTAAGAAGGTTGATGAGGACAATAAGAGACAATTGACCAAGGAAGTTAAAATGGAAGAGATAAAGGATGTTTTTTTTATAAACCTTACTAAATCCCTTGGGCCTGATGGATATAATGGAAGGTTTTTTCCAAAACAATTTGGACATATTAGGAGGAGAGGTTATAGGACCAGTTTAAGAGTTCTTCTATAAAAGAGCTATCCTTAGTATATATATATATATATATGTCTTACACCTAGATAAAGCAATGCAAAAAGACTTGACCAATAGAAACCTATCGCTTGTTGCAACATCCTATACAAGATGATCAAAAAGATTTTAGCTAATAGGCTGAGATCAAACCTGGAAAAAATATTCAGCCCATAACAAAATGCATTCATAAAAGGGAGGTCAGTAAGCACCAATATTCTCTTATGCGGGAGTTACTAGAAGGGTATAACTCAAAGAGGAAAATGAAGACTTGCATAGTCAAAGTGGATTTAGCCTAGGCATATGATTTAGTTAGCTAGAATTTTCTCTTTAATACCATGAGAGTTATAGATTTTCCAAATTTGTTCTAGGATTGGGTAAAGGAGTGTGTTACCATTGCTTCAATGACCATTTTGGTAAACAGTGAGCCTACCAAAATGATAAAAGCAAGGAGGGGCCTTAGGAAAGGAGACCTTCTTTCCCCTTACCTGTTTGTTCTTTATATTAAGTCCCTTACTACACTCCTAGCATGGAAGATAAGAACACATCTTAAATTCCAAATCCACTACAAATTCAAAGGTATAAAGTTACAGATGACCTGTTATTGTTTTGCAAGGCAAAGAGAAACTAATATCCTCATACATTCCTTAGAGAATTCTAGAAGATGACAAAGTTGATTTATAATCCTAATAAGATTTACTATTATCTATCAAGCAGTTCCAATAGTGAAGCAACCCAAAAAGTAAGAGAAATGGGAATGAACCAAGGAAGTTTACCATTCAATCACCTAGGTGTACCAATTTCACAAAGAAGACTTAGTGTAGGTCACTATAAACCAATGCTAGATTCCAATAATATAAGGATAATCCAATGGAGAAATAGGTTCCTAAGATATGAAGGTAGGCTTCTACTAATACAATCAATCCTTATTAATGTCACCAACTACTAGTTCAGTCATCTACCCATAACCAAAAGTATATTCAAGGAAATAGATAGGAGACTATGGGGGTTTGTATGGAAATGTTCGAGCCAAGGAAGATGTAAATCAAAGATTAGTTCAAAAAAATATACAGACTAAAGGAGCAGGGGGATTGGGATTGCACCTTCAAGAGAGTTCAATAAAGTCTACCTAGTTAAGTATCTAAAGTGGTTGTGTAGCAAAAAGGAGGACTTATGGATGAAATGGAAACATAATGTGATCATAAAAAATAAAAACATTTGAACATTGAAGCAAAAATAGGGCATATTAAGGATCCTCAAGGAAATCCTAAGCACGGGACAATGGATACAAAGCTTGGTGTTCTGTTAAAGTGGCAAGCTTACAATTTATAGCCCTTAAATACCATAAGTTTATGGGTCGTGAAATGTAATATATGAAGGATCAATCCTATGAGGAGGTGTGAACTAATCTAATCCTACGTTATCTAAGGCTAAGAAAATTAATAAAATGAAAATAAAATTGTATAGAAAAGTAAATATAGGAAAGTGATTATCAACAACTTAATTTGTAAGTTTAACACAAAAAAGGAAATAGAAATCAAGCAACACAAAACTCACAATGGAAATCAACCAAGAAAAGTTACCAAATTATGAGAGAGAGGATTCTTCCTATCATTAATGCTAACTTAGCCATTTATATGTTAATGGGGTGTCAGTTCTAGACTATCAAAGGAGGATTACTCTCTCGCGACTTATAATCACACTCCCTAATTAATAATCCCTAATTGGTTTAAGTACCAACCAGGTAATCTCTCAATTAACAATAATCCTAAACCTAACTAGTTTTTAATCTCTCTAATAGACAATTGGGTCTCACATGAGATCTCTCTCCATATAATAACCGACTAGATTGATTGTGTGGTCTATTGGATCACCTAACTCCCATTAACCTGACCCAATCATTTTACATTCGACTCACCCTCTCGGTTTGATACTGAAGCATAAAGATTCAATAACCAATCACAACAACCAATCAAAATAACACAAAAATAACTAGATTAATATTAACTCAGGGTAAAATCTTAAAAGAAAGTTAGAACATCTTAATCAAACCTAAATCCATAAACATATTTGTATTCATCTTAACATTCAAGAAAATGAAAACAAAGATGAAAGAAATACATATGGAATGGGGATCGAGACACCTTAGGAAAGCAGCAATTATGAAGACTCGATTCTTTCTCCTCTCTTCCTCTTTCTCTTTCTTCTTCTTCTCTCCTCTTGGAGTGTTTCCCAAAATGGTAGATTGGAGGCTCCCTTTTTCTGTCTTATCTTTTCCTTCTTATAACATTTTCTAATTAGGACAACTATAGGGTTATTCTCTTGCTCCAAAGGTTTGAAATGTTCTTAAAAAATGAAGTTTGAAAAATTAAAGCATATTGTCTATCACGTAAGCCACAATCGTGGCCTTTAGTTCCTGGCCCATAGTGGCTTATTGGCCACGATCTGCTTCTGTCACGATCGTGGTCCTGGGTTCAACTCCGTGTCTTCTCTAAACCTTCTGTGTTCTTCTAGATTTGCCCTAAAACACTAGCAAACATGGCATAGCACCTCAAAAACATAAAATGGAAGCTCAAACATGTGCTTTAACCAACAAAACAATCAAGACACAAATATCTAACTAACTGACACAATTCTAACCTAAACATGTGCTAATCGATTAAATTTAACCACTAAACACATCCTAAAATACCCATAAAACATGATACAATCTATGACTATCAACATCCCCACGCTTAAATATTTTTTTGTCCTCAAGAAAAAATAAAACAAGCAAAACACGCATCATAAGAAAACATAAAACACACAAATGTAATAATGAGGCAATGATATTCAACTTCACGAAACTAATTTAACTATGAACACTATCTCTCAAGTTGCTTTAGTTTATTAACTTGCAAAATTTGTGTCTAAATACCTTGGACTAAATATGTATATTAACTAAGACCTTAATATTAAAAATTTTTCACCCTTTTCATTCACACACACACATTGATAATCATTCGATTAATAAAACATGTAACTATCTTTAAGTAAGTTTTCATACAAATGCAAACTGTTCATAAGAGCAGTAAGTTTTATTTGACAAAACATTGTTTTTGTTAATTTTTATATACATGAACCTAGCCTTTTACACGAAGGCAAACATTTGTGATGAATGTTGATCCAATTACTCAACTAGGTCATGTTTTTATTAAATAACTTTGTTGGAATGCCATTATAGCCTTTTGAGGTGAAGGCACACATTTTTATGTATGTCAATCTCGTTACTCAGCTACATCATTTTTTTAACCGGCTACTAGTTCTATTCATAACCTGAAGGCCAGTGGAATAATTATTTATTTAATATTTTTATCATCATTTTTTATGCTTACCTTATTTCTTTAGCTAATCACTCTCATTAGAATATAATAGCAATGCTACTTATTCGATTGACATAAAATTATAAATGAATGTGACAACTTCCTATAGTGAATAAGCTAACATCGTATCCTAATTAACCTACATATTTAGCCAAAGTAACCTAGGTCACTAATTTCACAAGCTAATAACTTTTCACAACCTAAAAGACTATGTTCAAAGCTAAATAAATTCCATTAAATCCTAGCCATTGACATATTCACATAAATCATATTATGTAACCTATATATATATATATATATATGTATGTATGTATGTATGTATGTATGTATGTATGTATGTATGTATGTATATAAACAAACATCTATACAAGCCTTCCCACACAGGGACAACAGATTGTACTTAATATGAAAAGATTAAAAGAAACAACATATAAGATGGGAATACACATAAAATAAAACAAAACATAAAGAAAGAATTTAAAAGAGAAAGGGTTAGAACACAAAACCATCATGGTGATGGAGGTGGTGATGGTGATGGAGGTGAAGGTGGAGATTACTAGTGTTTGACGCCTGAGATTGTATTATTATCTTATAGTTAGTTCAAAAAGAGTGAGAGAATTAATAGTCCAACCCATTCCAAATTATTGATACTTATTTATGGATACAAAATAACTTTAATTGCATAACAATTTAAATCTATCAACTAAACATGTTAAGTTATGGTCATTAGCTTGACCTGACAACCCCGAAACTTGTTCAATTATCTAAAAACAAAGAGACTATTTCTTTTTCCTTTAGGATCACTCTGCCAAGATATAGTTTGCATCGATCCCCATTAACTTTAAAGGTTTCCTTGTTTTTATTTTCTGGTTTGAGGGTTCTATGATAGAAAACTCGGATGACTATAAGAGTTCTACTCCATCGCAATTTTAGCTTCTCTAGAAATAACCTCAACCTCGAATTATATAGAAACACCACATCTCCTACCTTAAATTCCTTCTTTTTAAGATGAGATTTGTGTAGCTCTTTTATTTTTCTTTGTAAAGTTTGGCATTTTTGTATGTGTTGTAATGAAACTCCTCAAGTTCATCTAGTTGTAGAAGTCAATTTTTGACCGCTTGCTTCTGGTCAAAATTTAACGCTTTTGTTGCCTAATATGCCCGATGCTCTAGCTTATCTGGTAGATGATAAGCCTTACCATATATAAGCCTATAGGGAGTTGCTCTGATCGGTGTCTTAAAAAAAATCCTATAAGCCTATAAGGCATCATCTAGCTGTAACACCCAATCCTTCCTAAAGTTGTTCACCATCTTTTCCAAAATTTGTTTCAGTTCTCGGTTAACACCTTCCACTTGGCCACTAGTCTGCGGGTGATAAGGAGTAGCAATGCAATGGTGGACTTCGTATCTTTTTAGAAGAACATCAAATGATCTGTTCTAGAAATGTGTGCCCCTATCACTTATTATAGTCTTTGACTCTCCAAACCGATTGAGTAACTGTTTGATGAACTTTTGCACAACCCTTCCATCATTGGTTGGAGATGCCACAGCTTCGGCCAAATGTGATACGTAATCCACCTCCACTATAATGTACATGTTCCCTATAAAGGATGGAAAAGGACCCATAAAGTCGATGCACACATTGAAGATCTCAACTTCCATAATGTTAGATAAAGGCATCTCATCTCTTTTGGAGATGTTACCTATTCTTTGACATCGATATCGATCACATTATGCTATGAAAGCATAAGAATCTTTAAACAAATGTGGCCAATAAATTCCACACTCGAGTATCTGAGTTGTTGTTTTGTTTACTCCACAAAAGCAGCATATTGACATTCATGACACTATTTTAAGATATCCAACATTTCTTCCTCTGGAACACATCATCTCATTAACTTGTTAGCATATGTTCAATGCAATATTGGCTCATCCTAGAGATATCAGACACACTCGTATAGGAATCTCTTCCCCTATTGATAAGATAGATCATATGGAAGCTTACTGCTGGTAATATAGTTGGTGATATCTGCGAACCATGGTGTCGCCAGACTATCAAGTAATATTAGGGTCTCATCAGGGAAATTCTCATTAATATCATCTTCTTACTTGCATTCCCATCGTTCCAGATGTGATAAGTGGTATGGGACTACATTCTCCTCTCCCTTCTTATCTCGTATTTCTATATCAAATTCTAGTAAGAGGAGCAAATATCGAATAAATCTCGGCTTTGCATCCTTTTTAACAAAAAGGTATTCTAAGGCAATATGATCAGTGAAAACAATCATTTTACACCCTAGAAGGTACAACCAAAACTTGTCACATGCATACACCACAACAAGTAATTCACTTTCTGTGGTGTAGTTATATTGAGGTCTCGTATGAGTCTTACTTACGTAGTATATCATATGCAGCCTTTTACGCTTCTGTTGACCTAATACGTAACCTATAGTTTGGTCGTTTGCATTGCACATTACCTTAAATGGGAGCATCTAATCTGGTGGCATTAAAATTGGGGCTGATGTTAGTGCCTACTTCAATTGATTAAGAGCATATAAACAATTTTTGTAAAAAAGGAAAGGCACATCCTTAACTAATAAATTTTCTAAGGGTCTTAGAATTTATGGGAAATCTCTAATAAAGCGATGGTAGAATCTAGCATAGCCTAGGAATCCTCTCACACCCTTGATGTTGTTTAGAGGTGGGAGTTTTTCTATCACTTTCTTTTTTTCTCTATCCACTTTAAATCTTTGATGCAAAATTTTGTGCCCGAGCACTATCCCCTAAGGCACCATAAAATAGTATTTCTCCCAATTTGGCACTAAATGCAATTCTTTACACCGTTGGAGTACCCTATCCCAATTTGTTAAGCATGTCTCAAAAGAGTCTCCAAAAATAGAAAAAATCATCCATGAATGCTTCCATTATGTCCTCCATCATATCTGCAAAGGTAGACATCATGTATCTTTGAAATATAACTGGGGCATTGCATAATTTGAAAGGTGTTCATCTATATGCAAAGGTACCATAAGTACATGTGAACGTGGTCTTCTCCTAATCCTTGGTGTAGATGAATATTTGATTTTACCCTTAGTAACGAAATAAGAAACAATAAAATGAATGGCCAACCACCCTTTCTATCATTTGATCTATAAATGGGAGAAGGAAATGGTCATTTTTAGTGACTTTATTAAGTTTGCAATATTCTATGCACACCCTCCATCTCATGACTATTCTTGTTTAAATTAGTTCCTTAATGTCACTCTCCATTATCGTCATTCCACCCTTCTTTGTTACACATTGTATGGGGCTAACCCTTTTAGTATAAAAAATAGGGTAAATTATCTTTGGATCTAAGAGTTTTACTATTTCTTTCTTGAAAACTTCTTTCATATAAGGGTTCAACTTGTGTTGTCATTCCCTCACCACTCTACAAACCTATTCAGTGTATACACTCATTTAGACTTATACCTCTAATATCGGATATTTTCCATCCCATAGCCTTTATCCACTTTCTAACAATTGCCACCACCTCACTCTCTTTTTTCCAATCCAGTTGATTGGAGATAATGATAGGTAAGGTTTGAACTTCACCTAGGAAGCTATATTTAAATGTGTAAGAAAAAGGTTTAAGCTATAGCGTGGGTGGTTTCTCTAAGGAAGGTGGTATAGGTGCTTCGGTTTAGAACAAAATGTCTTAATGGGTTTGAACATTAGACTCCTCTATCTCATCAACTACCTCAGTCTCAGTCTTAACCTAGTTCTCCTTCTCTAATGTATTGTCCATCTCCCTTTCAACCAAGTTCACTTCTGCAATGCAACACTCTACTAATTCTTGCACACTTTTATCCATAATGTCAATTTTCATACTTGCGTTGATTTCCTTCAGATTCTTTAAAGATTTGTTCATGTTAAATTCTACTTGGTCTTCACCAATTTGAAGCATCAGTTTCCTTTTATGAACGTCTATTAATACTTTTCCTGTGTTTATGAAAGGTTATCCAAGAATCAATGGATAGTTCTTATCCTTTTCAAAGTCAAGAACCACAAAGTCCTCAGGAATAATAAACTTGTCCATTTGACTCTCCAACTATTTGTAGTATGACTCTAAGTTTAAGGTTTTGAGCCACCCCTCTTACACATGACACGTAATAAGTTGATGAATTAAAGAAAAAATGAGTCATGAGGGTAACAAGTTAAGTCAACCTCGTAAGGGCACTTGTCACGGTGGTGACTTGTTATGTCACCTTTATGATTAAAGTCACAGTAGTGACAAATTATGTCACCACCTTACAGCTTTTTTTTTCTTTTCATGTAAAATTATGTGAACTTTCCCTTCAACCTTCATGTAGACTTCACAAAATAATCCAATTAACATTCATGCAATATTCACACAATTTCCATTTAATTTATCTCACATTTGGATCAAAACCATAAGGATTTGTAACCAAAATCAAGATATGAAGGCAATAAAAAACAATAGAAACTAGAAAACTTAAATCTCAAAGGTTGTTCGGTCTTCTATCTCGTAAGTGATGATCGTGGCACCAAATTTTGCTACTAACACCATCATGGCCTTGAGTTTTACTCTAAGTTTCCTCCAAATCTCCTTAGTTCTTCTATATTTGAGCTGAAACACTAACAAACACATCAAGACACCGCAAATACAAGAAATTTAAGCTCAATGGCATACTCTAACCCATAAAACACTAAAAACAAAAATGTCTAACAAAATAACACAATCCTAACCTAAACATGCACTAATTATTCAATTTAACAACCAAAAACATACTAAACTACCCACTGAAACATTATGCAATCTACCACTATCAACATCCCTGCACTTAAACTTTTGCATGTCCTTAAACAAAGACAAAACAAGCAAAACACAACACAATAAACAGAATTAACAACAAAACACACACATATGTAATAATGGGTCAATGACATTAAACTTCATAAAATAAATTAAACAATAAACATGATCCCTCAAGTTGTTTTAATTTATTAATTTGTGAAAACTATATCTAAATATTTCAAACCAAATATACATACTATTCAAGACCTTAATTTCAAACACATTCACTCCTTTCACTTATACACACACATTGATAATTATTCAGTCAGTCAAAATTATAACTATCCTTAAGTAGCTTTTCATGAAAATTTAAGCAATTCACTAAGATCAATATGATTTATAACTAATGCACTATATTTTTTTACTTTTAATTAATATAAACCAAGACTTTTTACGCAAAGGCAAACATTTATGATGAATATCTCTTAGTTACTCAACTAGGCCATGTTTTTGTTAAGAGGCTTGGTTAGAATGTCATTACAGGCTTTTGACGTGAAGACAAACATTTATGATGAATGTCCTCGAGTTATTCAGCTACATCACATTCTTAACAGACTTATAGATTTATTAAACAAAACACACATTTTTTTATTGCCTACCTCATTTCTTTAGCTAATCATTCTAATAAAAAGGTACTAACAATGCTACTTATTCGATTGAACTAAAATTATAATTGAATGTGGTAAATTCTAAAGTGAATGAACTAACATTATATCCTAATTAATTTGCATATTTGATCGAAAAACCTAGAGCACTAATCTAACAAGCTAATAAATCTTTGCAACCTAAAATACTATGTTCAAAGATAAATCGATTCGGTTAAGTCCTATTCATTGACAAATTCACACAAAATAACACCATGCAATCTTAAACAAAACTAACAAACATCATGCAAAATTCAAATTCAAATAAAAACATATAATGCATACAACCCCCATACTTGGAAAACACAATGTCCTCAATATGAGAAGAACAAACAAACAATATATAAGGTGGGAATAAAAACAATGAAATAACAGAAACATTAGAAAATTGAAAATAACAATAAAATAGAAAAAGGGTTAGAGTGTAGAACCCGTCATGGTGATTGAGGTGGTGACGGGGTTAGAGTCTGAAACCAAATGCACTTGATGCCTATAATTAGTGCCCTATCTTATAATTGCTTCAAAAGATTAATAGAATTAGTAATCCAAACCATTCCAAATCATAAAGAATTATTAATCTAATTTAAAACAAATCTAACTACACAAAAATTTAAATCTAACTACTAAACATGCCAAGTTATGGTCATTAGCTTGACTTTTCATTTTTTGAAACTCAGCTAGGATCAATTATGAGTGGCTTGCTTCCACCTATATTACCCATTTTCATCTTTGTAGCTTGTAAACAAGCTACATGTTGGAAGATAATCAGAAGGACAATGTTGATAAGATTAAGATAACTAATTAAGTTTAGCAATGTCCTTTCTACTAACAAACTGTCAATAAAATAAGGACTAATTAAACTCCCTGAATCTTCTAATGACTCTAACAATTTATCCTATAAGAGGGTGATCTATTCTTATTCTTCTTCAGTTACCCTCATTTCTTCTTCTTCTTTCACTTTATAAATAGAAACCTTTATATCTGCTGCAAGTTTTATTATTGCTGTCATCTGTTTTTCTTCTTCTTGCTCCTTTAAAGATTTGACCACATCAATTTTCTTAAATGAGTCAGCCTCCTTCTATCTCTTTCCTACTCTTGAGTGTGATAACCATACACTGCTCTCTTGGATGTACTTCAATGTTGTTCAGATAGTTTTCCACACTTCTCTTACAAATTTCACAGGAAAGTTGTCTCATTTAAAGCTCTAGGTTGTGAATAGAAGAGGCATGGTCTTTCGTTACTTGCTTAAAATTCTCTTATAGTCTCTTTCAAGTCTCTTCCATGTTCATAAGCTTATCCATGATCTTGTCCAATTTAGAATCCCATGAACTAGACTCATCTTGCTAAAATCCTAATAGGTCTTGATGTCCTATGTAAGTCTTTACATTATTAGACCAATAGAAATCTGGGTAGTTTTTCCAATCTAGATTGTGAATGTTCAAATAAACATGATGAATTCCTCAACCAAATTGTGCCTTATTGAAGTCTACAAAGTTCCTTTGCTCCCTATAATATGTTTCCTCCATGATCATTCTTTTTATCTCTTCTAGACATTTAACTTTTACGAATTCCTAGTTGTTGTCTTGTGATGTCCAAATTGAAGTGTCTTCTACTTTGGGCCCAAACTTCCTTCTCTTCTTTCTTTCCCTTTTTTCATTTTTAATTAATTTCTTATGGTTGGATACCACAATCACAAGAGATGGTGAAAATTCCTTAGATTAAAAGAACTAAACTAATCCTACTAACTCCTCGGCAACGATGCTAAAAACTTAGTGATGCACAAGTTTTATAATTTATAAGCCCTTAAAATATTGCAAGTGCATTGATCATGGGTATAGTATATGAGATGTCGATCCTCGAGGAATGGTGAAGTTATCTAAGGCCCTAAGAATTATAAAAATGAAAATAAAAAGTAAACAAAAAAGTAAACAAGTGAAGATAATTGGCAGACAATTAAATTTTAAATTATCATGAAAAGAAATTTAATTGAGTTGTACCAAATTTACAATGAGAAATCACACACGAAGAAGTTCTAACTTATGAGAAAGGGGAATTTTTCCTATCATTCATGCTAACCTAGTCATTTATGTGTTAATGAGGTGTCGATTCTACACTATTGAAGGGACGATTACTCTCTCTCAAGCAATCACAAACCCTAATTAATAGTCCCTAAATAGATTAAATACTAAAAACGTAATCTCTTAATTACAAATGACTCTAACCCTAATCAGTTCTTAAGCTCTCTGAAAAACAATCGGGTCTCAAACGAGATCTCTCTTTGTATAATAACCGATTTGATTAATTATATGGTCTATTGAATTGCTTAACTCTTATTAAACTAAACCAATCATTTAACATTCGATTCACTCCATTGATTTATTACCAAAGAATGAAGTTACAACTATTTATCACACACCCAAATGATTAAACATAAAATAACTAGATTAACATTATATCAAGTCAAAATCCCTAAAGAAAATTAGAACATCATGATTAAACCCAAATCCATCGACATATTCATATCCATCTCAACATTGAAAAAAAAAAGATGAATAAAATACGCTTTTTAAGGGGATCACGATGCCTTAGGAAAGTAACAGCAATAGAAGCCAACTCCTCTCTCCTCTTTTTCCTCTTCTCCGTCTTCTTCTTCTCTCTTCTTGTAGTTTTCTCAAAAGTGATAGATTAGAAAGTAATTTTCTAGGTCATTTTAGGTTTTTTTTGTACCCAAAAATTCCTTTGAAACCTTAAATCTAGAAGGTTGTGTGCGTCCACGATCGTGGCACCAAATTTTGCTTCTATCATGATTGTGGTAGATGGGGCCACGATCGTGGCACCTTCACTAGGCTTCTATCACAATAGTGGCCCTGGGTTTTACTCTAGGCTTCCTATGAATCTCCTCCGATCTTCTGCATTTGACTTGAAACACGAACAAACACATCAAGCTACCTTAAATACACGAAATTTAAGCTTAATGGTATACTCTAACCATAAAAAACTCAAAACACAAATGTCTAATGAAATAACACAATCCTAACCTAAATATGCACTAATTATTCAATTTAACAACTAAACACATACTAAATAACCCACTAAAACATTATGAAATATAGCATTATTAGATTAAAAATAACTTAAGATAATTTAGGCCTCAATGGTTTACCATGTTTGGAAAGAAAGGAATTGTAGGATTTTTACACAACAAATTAGGAGTACAAGGCTGGGATTTTAGGAGGTTACTCTTCAAACCAGACTAAACCTGCTAGCTAGGGGAATTGCGGATAGCTTATCCATAAACATGAGAAGAAGATGGGCATTGGACTGAGCTAATCACCAAAACCCATAAGACTTTGAAATTTAGTTTTTTTTTTTGTATAATACTAGAACAATTGCACACTTGGAATGTATATAATTGTTTGTTAATGAAATCTCCTATTTTTTGAAAAAAAATTATTTACCTTAATGTCATTATTTAATTTTATGAAATTCTAACTCTCTAAACTAAATATAATTAGATTAAATAATTGTAATGTTTCTTAAAAAAATTATGCTAAGGCTAAAAAGAATTACTCTCACACACATAAGTTATATGTTTTCCTTAATTGATACAAACAAAGTACAATTAATAAATAAAAGTACAAAAATAAATGAAGAAGATTAGAAATTATTTATCAAGAAATATCTTGGAGCCTCTTTTATTGATGTTTCTTGCTATATGATGTGAGATAAATTAAGAACCTCTTTATACCTAACACATAAAACTAATTAATATGAAAACCAAAAATCATAGGAAGTACTAAAAGTAAAATAAAATAAAAGGAAAATGAACAAAAGGAAAATAACATAATTTAAATGTAAAATATAGGTTTTGAAATTTACAAAGGAAAAGAAACCAAAATACATGCAAAGGACAAAAGAGTTGGAATAGAAAATCAATCTTTAGTTGTGTCTACATCATTGCTCTCTTTAATAGGCATCATCGATGTTTGCTGTGAGAGAGACAGTGGTTGCACCTTTGAAAAACATTATATAGTGGAAATAAGTCAACAATCACTCTTACATCTATCCTAATTGCTCATACACATCAAATATCAATTTAATTCTCTATAGGATCCATCTTTTTTTTAGGTTTCCAAATAAGTTGTTAATGATTTAGTTTTACATATTTTAGCTTTAATATCCTAGCCTCCTCCATAAAGGCATCTCATGCATGCCTAAATAGAATATATGTTTCCTTTACTCTTTTAACTAAAAACCTAGATCGCGGTGCCTTTATGTTAAGGGGGAGCGTTGAACGTACAAGTGTTAGTTGTTTAAGGTTAGAGAATATACCTAGATCCTTAGTTAGGATGATGAGGCATGAACTTCCATAAAATTCTCCCTTTTTCTTACCATCATATGCTTTAAATGGTAACCAAAACAACATCTTATAATAAAATTGAAAAAAATATTATACATAATAAGTAAAAAAAATATGAGTCACCACTCCTTTAATTTTTCTATTTTCCAAACTAGTATAGGAAATTACTTAATGTAAAAAACAAATGAAATTAGAGGTGGTAAAAGTAACATTGGTCCTATTAGGGTCATACTATCCCTTTTATGTGATATCTCACTCTAAAATTTGCTAGGTGTAAATATGCCATGAAAAAATAAAATTTAATGGTTTTTTATTAATCATATTCTTGTATCGATTATATATATATATATAAAACGGATAAAACCGATACTATTTGCCAAAGTTTGTATTTGACATTGAAATGGCCTACCCTCAAGTATAAACTTTATCCCTTCTAAGTAATCCATTCTACATATCTCTCTAATTCAAAAGTAGATAAAATGTCTAAGGTTTAATTACCTATAGAAATGTTCCATTTTTTTAAAGAATAGGGTCCAACCAACTTTATCATTCATAGACCTCACCTCATTCGCCAACCCTATGGTATCTTGGGCATTCCAATTCATACACCCACTTAGCTTAAAAGGGTTAGCTATTAGAGTGGCATAACTTTCTTCATGGATAGGATTTTTGAAAGCTAATATAAAATTCTCATTTGGAGGATGGAGCCGTAGTGGTTAGTTTGAAGAACCTCCACTTTTAGTTTTTACATTTATTCTACTTTTGGAATATTGCTTGCCTATCTTTTCCTTCAATTTCTTCTTCGAAAATAAGATTTTATGATGAAATTATCAAAAACACCAAAATCTTTAAATTTGAATAAAAAGGTGACATAGTGTTTAGAAATATGAATGAGAGCAAATGAGAGCAAAAGATAGAGAGAAAACTAAGTAAAATCGAAGAGAGTCATGTCTTTTGTTTGTTTAGTACTCAAACATGTTTTAAAATTTTCTAAAATATCGTATAAGACATAAGCATGTCTCTATCCATATTTTATTATGAGTATCGATTTTATCCATATATATATATATATATATATGAGTATCGATTTTATCCGTGTATATATATAAATCGATACTATTTGCCAAAGTTTGTATTTGACGTTGAAATGGCCTACCCTCAAGTCTAAACTTTATCCCTTCTAAGTGATCCATTCTACATATCTCTCTAATTCAAAAGTAGATAAAATGTTTAAGGTTTAACTATCTCTATAAATGTTCCATTTTTTCAAAGAATAGGGTCTAACCAACCTTATCATTCATAGACCTCACCTCATTCGCCAACCCTATGGTATCTTAGACATTCCAATTCATACACCTACTTAGCTTAAAAGGGTTACATATTAGAGTGGCATAATTTTCTTCATGGATAGGATTTTTGAAAGCTAATATAAAATTCTCACTTGGAGGATGGACCCATAGTGGTTAGTTTAAAGAACCTCCACTTTTAGTTTTTACATTTATTCTACTTTTGGAATATTGTTTGCTTATCTCTTCCTTCAATTTCTTCTTCGAAAATAAGATTTTATGACAAAATTATCAAAAACAATAAAATCTTGAAATTTGGATAAAAGGGTGACATAGTGTTGAGAAATATGAATGAGAGCAAATGAGAGCAAAAGATCGAGAGAAAACTAAGTAAAATCAAAGAGAGTCATGTCTTTTGTTTGTTTTGTACTCAAACATGTTTTAAAATTTTCTAAAATACCATATGAGACATGAGTATATCTCTATCCATATTTTATTATGTAACGTTCTTTCAAAAAAATATGATTTGGGATACAAGAGTTTCCCAAACCATGTTTCACAAGCCTGTCTCTTTCTATATTTTATTATGCAACTTTCTTTTCAAAAAATATGAGTTAGGATGATAGAGCTCCTAGACCATGTATCTTTATGTTCTAGTTCTCATAATATCAAATAGAAAAAAGCTATGAAATAAACTTGTCTTATGCCTTGACATTCATTAAAATTTAAAATAAACCAAAACATGGGTGTGTTAATAGGTTTGTCTCCTCTTAGATTGGTAAAAGTGAAAACATAGACAGGAGCATGAAGGTGTTATAGATTGTGTTTTTTACTAGAATAATTTTTTTATTCTTTAGAAAAACATGATTGTATGCTCTTTTCTCCTTCCAATGTGTAATAGAAAAAGAAAAATAAGGTTAAGATGATGGCTCTAAGGTAATTTTGGATCCTATGAAAACAACTATAAACGAATATAAGAATAAAAAATTATTCTTAATTAAAAATCCCCAAAAAGAGTAATGGAAAATTCTTAAAGTTTAGTTGTGCTTTTCCTCTTAACAAGCATTTCTAACTAATTGGACTCTAGTTCTATATTTAATTCATTAATAAGGCAGTACGTTTACTTCTCCTTTCATTATTTATGGTTCCCATAAAGGCTCTTCTCCTCTAATTTTCTCTTTATTTTGTTCTCTAACTATTTTCCTTGTCTTGTTTAGCACCTCAATCTCTTGCTTGATAAATTCTTACAAAAAAATTAGAATAGTTAACATAACATAAGTCATCGTTAATAAGAAATTGTTTCCTTTCATCTAAGATTAAGAATATAACCTCTTCTTCTTTAACCCTTAGCATTAATTCACCTTTTCTACTATTTATAATTACTCCAAATATAGCTAGGAAAGGATTGTACTTAGCGATTGTAAGAGAAAGATAGGATGCCAAAGAAGAATTGGGGGAGGTGATAAAAAATGATATGACAATGTTGGAACTTATTGAGGACATGACCCACAATCAAAAACTTTGGCATACTAGGATTCAGGTGAAGGATCAGTTATAAAGAGGTCTTGGCAGTCGTCTTTAATTTCTTAACTCTTGTCTCTTATAGCTAGCCTAAGATATAATTACTTAATAATAATAATAATAATAATAATAATAATATTAGTATTATTGTTCTTATCATCATCATTCTCATCACCAGCTTTAATACTATCACTAAAAATAATAATATTATGATTCATTTTCTTATTATTATTATTATTATTATTATTATTATTATTATGTTTATGATTATTCATGTTATTATGATTATTAGCATTATATACATACATACATATATATATATATATATAGTTATTATTTTTATTTTATTTTATTTATTATTTTATTATATTATATATCATCGTCATTATTATTAATTGTATTAAAAAATTTTCATTTTAAACCATTTTATTATATATTTTTTATTCTCATTTTACTTAGTACTTTTCATTACTACTATTTATTTATTCATTGTTTCCTTCCTACTTCATGTGGGTCATTTGGAAACAACCTTTCTACTAGTTAGGTATAAGGCTGCGTATTACTAGGTATCCCAAGACTCCGCACCTTAGCAAGATTTATATTTAGTGTCATTGTTATTGTTATAGCTAGGAAAGTGCTACCTAGTATTAGAGGTTCTTCATTTTCCCTTCCATAACAAGGATGTAAAATTTATCTTGAAAAACAAACTAATCAACCTTAACAAAAATATACTCTCTAATACCTTTAAGACGTCTAATTGATTTATAAACTAATTACATTATCATCTTACTAGGTTTAAGTTCTCCCAGCTCTAATTTTTTAACTATTTTATAAAAATTTAATTAATAATAATCCATAAGTCTCTTAATGCCTTCTTTATAAATATACCTCCAATGGTACAAGAAATTTAAACAATTCTTAAATCATTTAATTTTAGAAATAGAATGTTGGTTTCTTCTTCATCTAGTGTGATCTCTAACACTACATCGTTAACAACTTTCTCTGTTATCAGTTTTCTTTTTGGTGTTATCAGTTTTCTCTTCTTCACCCTTAATGTAGTTTCCATTGCATATTCCTTAGGATTAGATACTATATAATGACCCTTATGATCTATTAACTACCACATTGGATTTTGCATACAAGCTTCATTCTTGGATATATTTTTCCATTATCTCTTCTAGTCTCAATTTCTTATGTCATTTTTGTTGTTAAAATCTAAGTAGAGGTCATTTTTAGATTGCTTGATTACTTTAAGAAAATGTTAATGATTCCTCAACCCTAGATTGTAGGTATTACTATATAGGTTCTTTCATTATTAGAAACTCCTTATATAATCCACTTGCTTAACTTACTCAACCATCAAATTTCTAACTTGTCATTTATTGCTTATATGTCCTCTACTGTAAAGTTATTAACATAATACTTGAATTAATCTTAAGTGCACTCATGCTATTAAGTTTCTTTGTGAAAGCCTAAACCTAAGCTACCTATAAAGTGACAACATCCACATTATGTACTCCTGTGTGTTTGTTTATTCTCATCTTGTTAAACTACCATTGGTAGTTATTCGTGGCTTTTTTTTATGAGCTTAAGGGTAACTTTTGTAGTTTCATATTTTAGTGTCCCACTAGCTATAAATCTATTACATCAAACATTTTCATTGTTGTGTAGGCTAAACCATTATAGAAAGTCTAAATATGCATCTATATTAGAAATCCATAATGAAAGTACTTGCTAAATAGATCTCTAAATCTCTCTCACGGTTCACAAAGTGTTTTATTGTCAAATTATAAGTAGGATGATATCATTTTTATAAGTTTTACAAACTATATTCATAAAAAGTACTTTGTAAAGAACTTTTCTGCTAGGTTATTTTATATTGTGATTTAAGTGATAGATAGTGACTTTAACCACTAATTTTGTTTAATACCTCAATAAAAATGGGAATAATCTCAGCCAAATTGATTTGTCACTTGCAAATATCTCCAAAAAATGATGATATGTGGATTGAAATATTCATTCAAAAGCCTATTAAATTGCACATATTGCTACAACTTCTAAATGATGTTCAATTTGATTTAAAGTAGTTTATAAGGATTACTAGTCTTGGAATATTAGATTGCGTCCCCTTAAGTGATGGTTTCACTTATTTCAATATAGTTATGTGCTCCTCTAATGTGTTAAGGTGTAAGCTTTAGACTATTATCTTCTTTATTAGTTTTAGTATCTAATGAAGTTTTTTATCAATCTCTAGATCTTCTTTAAAGAGTTTGGACATTCAAATCCTTATCATACAACAAGAATACACCTGAGATTAAAAAAAATTAGCAACGAAAATAAAAATAAAAATAAAGAATGAAATGAAAAGAAAAAAGCACTAAAGTAAGTATTCAAGTCTCCTATATACCAATTGTTTTCCTAATAATAACATTAAAAATTTTATGAACATTTTCTACTACTTAGATTTCTTTTCTATAAAATATTACTCATAAGCTAAGGTAACTGCACCTGTAATTTGATAGTAACAAAATAGTAAGGTATTGAACCATGAGGAACTGTTACAAAAAATAAACTATCCTACTATTTTATAGTGAGATAATTAAAGAGATTGATTAATAATTGTGATTTGATAAAAAATAAATGAACCACTAGAAAACTAATATAAAGTATGATACTATTTGCTAGCTAAATAATTAAAGAGAGGGATTGTTAATTATGATCTAAAAACAGAATAAAATAAATTGAAACCAAAGTTAAATTGAAACATTAGAAATAAATTAGAACATTTAATCAAGAGATTAATGCAAGATTTATAAGCGTCTCTCCCTAGTATCATCTTTTATTTATGATTCATTTTATTAAAAAGGTTTTATAATAGAGCCCAAAGAAATTTCCAGAGTTAATGAATTGCTCTCATTCAATTAACAATCACCTATCCTTAAATTGATTAAATAGCATCCCTATTAGATTAAGACCTAAAAGAATAAAATAAAATTTGTGAAATTTCTTGAAAAGTTTAACCTTACTATAAAATAATTTCTATAAGTTTATATCTAGTGTCCAGAAAAGTTTAACCCTAACATAAAAGGATTTATATAAGTTTATATTTAGTGTCCCATTTAACTCTTAATATCAAATCATGATCCATTCATATACAAGTTCTTTTGAATCATCTAAACAAAAGTTAAAATATGCTGCAATCATTTTCTTCAATCAAATCATCAATAAGAGCACTTTAATAAATTTCTTAAACATAAAACTTCAAATTGTAAATAAAATAGAACCAATCCATAAGAAGATAATAACTAAGGTTTCCTTATATCCAAACATATGAAATAATTAACCCATCATCATATTATTTAATCCAACCAACATAATGAACATAATAAAGAAATCAAAAGTAGATGAATAGTGTAAATTGATAAGTGTAAATTGCATTGTATTTTAGGGCATAGTTTGATTTGTGTTTAGCCATTAAAGATCATTTAGTATGTGTTTAGGCAAGAATTGTGTTAGTCTGTTAATTATTTGTGTCTGTTATTGTTTTAGAGTCAATATCGAAGAACAAGGGAGTTTCAAAGGGAACCCAGGCTATAACACAGGTCCATGATCGTGGCAAGCAGGCCATGATCATGACTGAAGCACTAGGATCGGTCCACAATTGTGGCACGCAGGCCACGATTGTGGCTAGTGACAGTACAAATGTGAGGACATTTCTAAACTCAAGTTTTCATGGGAATTTTAGTCTTTTCGGACCCCAAAGAAACCTTAGGTGACTAAAAGACAAAAAAATTAAAAAAGCCTTCCTTATATATACACATTTTCGACAACCACCATTCAGATTCTTCATGGACTGTTCAAGCAAAGTTACAAGCTTCCATTTGCAAAAGGTGGGAATTGGGACTGATAACCAAGAACTTCAATCAAGCCTTCCATTTTCTAGATTTTCAGATACAAAAAGGGAATAAAGCTACCATTGTATTTGTTTTATTTATTTTTTTTCAGTATGTTTTGTAGTTTGGAGAGTATGGATATGGTTGAACTTGTTCCTATTATGAGTCGCTGAATTTATTGTAGAGATTACTTTTAAACTACTTGTTGAACTCCTACTTTGTTATTTTGAATGAATGAATGCTTTTGATAAATGTTGTGCTTAAACTTTACAATATATTGAGAAATTGAGTTGGGTAAACCATGTAGGGTTGTACAATGTTAGCACCTTATTGACCTGCATTTATCAAGTTAATTGATTAGTTAGAAAAAGAACTTGACTAATTAGTTGATTACCCATAGGATAGCTTCATAATTACTAAAATTGGTGGACTGATTTTGTAGATTGAGAGATTGCATAGTCAATTCCATTTAATTTGGCTAGGGACATTTGATTACACCTTGAGAGAGGGTGATTGAAACATTAGGACATCTTAAGTGAGGCATAATTCAATCAGCAAGGTAGGAGGGAGACAAGATAGGAAAAAAGTGATCTCTAATCTTTAATCTTGAAAATCAAAGTTTCTACATTTTTGTTACATTATGTATTCGTTACTAGTTTGTTTGATTTAGTTCATTTTTTAGTTTTTATTATTTGAATTTGAGTTTTAAACAAAACACAACCTAAATTAAGTGGTACCTAAGCACAATCTCTGTGGGACGATAACTATTTTTACTATAAGTAACGATCCATATACTTGTGGTTTTTAGTGTAAAACAAGTAGTTTGTTTTTTGCATTCAACATAGATGATTTTGATTTGTCATAATGAACTAATTATAGTTAAAAATCCTTTTAATTTGTCTCCAATTCTTCAATTAAACAATTTATATTCATATATCAAAATTGACATTTAGTAATGCATTATAACTACCCAAATGTTTAGAAATATCAAAGTAGTTTTAACTAACCTTTTTGTGCATGATTTTTTAGCATAACTCTATCCTTCATCATATAATGTTTTGATTAGATAGAGCATGAAATAATTTATACTCTTTTTTAGTTCAATCATATGAGGTCTCTATCATTAGCTATTAATTCAGTTAAAGATATTTATAAACTATTTACAAAGCATCATTCCACCTTGGCTAAAGATTTGCCAAATCAATACTAATTGATAACAACATAACATTATCCCTAATTACTTTAGGGTGATTAATCATATCTTGATAATATAACTACCTTCATATAGTTTGTGCTACATCTAAAGACTACCCACTGAACAACCTCTGATTAAATAGGTCATAAGTAGTATAAAAACATATCAATCCCTATCAGATAACTTTGAGATCTCAAGTCAAAGGATTATTTATACAATCATCATAATGAGAATTTTTATAGACATATAAGTAATGTTCCAAATGAATTTCTCATATCAAGTCAGTTTAGTGAATTTGTTCTTTAGCAAATATTCACACATTTATTTAAGTATCTCTATACTTTAACTATTGAGATCAACTACTTCCTTCATAAGGAAAAACATAATGTATGCTATCCTTTTTACGTTTTATTAATATCTAGCCTCAATAGATCAATAATTAGGAATAATTTAGGGATAATACATAAATATAATATAAATTTCAAAATTATAATCTCATTATAATTTTGTTTGCAATATATAATTATCCAATGGACTTT
>JANZLF010000222.1:30056730-30067660 GCA_026546835.1 Erythroxylum foetidum
ATGTTTTCTCTTAACCGTCAGACCTCTGTTCTTGCAGTAATGCAAATTATATTGCGAAATTGCTCCCTACTTTCCTTATATGGAGTGCATGAATCTGTGGTGAGGAGAGTTTGCTTGTTGAACACCTTTTGTTTTGCTTCCAGGTGTTTTTCTGCAAGTATAATGATCCGATTTATGTAAAGATGGAGAAGCTAGAAATCATGATAAAGCTTGCTTCTGACCGAAATATTGACCAGGTAAATATAACCACTTTTGGATTAGAAAATGAAATCTTCAGGAGTACATGTTTGGAAATGAGAATTCATCATTTTCACCAATCACCAAAATTTCTGTTCTTCCATGCATTTTGTAGGTTCTGCTGGAGTTCAAAGAGTATGCTACAGAAGTAGATGTAGATTTTGTGAGGAAGGCTGTCCGAGCTATTGGTCGCTGTGCCATAAAGTTAGAGAGGGCAGCTGAGCGATGCATTAGTGTTCTGCTAGAACTGATTAAAATAAAAGTGAATTATGTGGTTCAAGAGGCCATTATAGTTATCAAAGATATCTTTAGGAGATATCCTAATACGTAGGTTAAGTTTGTGGTGAAGACGTGCAATTTACAAATTCTGATTTTCTTCCTTCAGGGATAATGTGTAATCTGCTATTTCTTCTACAGCTACGAATCAATAATTGCAACACTTTGTGAAAGCTTGGACACTTTGGATGAGCCAGAAGCTAAGGTACATGGTTTTCAGGTTTAGTCATTTTGTAAGATGTTTTATTATGTCTGAACTTGGATACAATTCCTCCTATCTTATCTTCTTCATCTTAAGGCGTCAATGATCTGGATAATTGGTGAATATGCGGAAAGAATAGACAATGCTGATGAACTCCTGGAGAGCTTCCTGGAAAGTTTTCCTGAAGAGCCTCCACAAGTTCAGTTGCAATTGCTCACAGCAACTGTCAAACTTTTTCTGAAGAAACCAACTGAAGGCCCACAACAGATGATTCAGGTTGTGTCATTTGAACATGCATAGACATTGAATGACTGTGCTTTTTATTCTTGTTTCTATATTGAATTTTGAATGGTGCCTCTCAAATTGACATAGTAGAAATCGTAATTCTGATGGGATGTTGTTGGTAATTGGATATGCATCCAATTTGTTTCATAGGTTTATTGCTTAGAGCTAATCATTTTTTCTGAGTTGTTGTTTGATATAACCTAATTAGCCAAGTTAGTGTTTTATTGCAGTTGCTAAAATTTTCAATGTATGCTGAGACTTTATATGCATGTTTGAATATATTCTCACTGCTTATGGTCCCTTCTCACAGGTTGTTTTGAATAATGCAACTGTTGAAACAGACAATCCAGATTTGCGAGATCGCGCATACATATATTGGCGACTGCTGTCAACTGATCCTGAGGTGCGGTTTCTCTACAGAAAATTCTGCTGTCTACTTTTGTTAGTTTAAGCCCTTTTCCAGTACTTGTGGATTTATTCTCTTATTTATTTATTCACCTTTTCATTTGGAGGGGGTATTGAGGGTGATGTACACCTGGTACTAGATCTTGTTTGACTTCTCATTTGTAAGGTGTTATCGTTGGACAAATTCCGTGTTTCCCCTTAAGTCTCTTCATCTTATGCCAGCTTGGGCTAGTCTTTGCATCTCCAAGACGTATTCCCAAATTGGGAAGGATTTGGTTTTAGCTATTAGAAAATGTTGAAAGGGACACTTTTTTGGCTACATTCATGTTAAATAAATGACATTGTTGTACAACATTTATATTCTACATCTAATGGACTGATACGATACCTAGTCCTAATAGATTTAAGTTTACTTTTTCAAGAAAGGGTAGACGTGGCAGATAAGAATTAGATAGGGAATAGTTGTTTATTATTAACAAGTTTCAGTTGTGAAATAAGTGGGATACCCACTAACGATTAGAGTTAGTTTCAGATTTGCATCCTTTCTGTAATCCATTATAAAAAGGCTTATCAGCCTCATTAATAAGACACGACAATTTTCAGAGAGCTTATTCATATTGGAGATTCTCCTTCGGTCTCTTAGAAAGTATTGTGAGATACTTGCAGTCCTTTCTATTAGAATTTTCCCTATTTCTTCTGTTTTGTTATTTTCTAACCCTGTGTCCTACCATGGACGGACTTTACATCTTTCAGGCTGCAAAGGATGTTGTTTTAGCTGAGAAGCCTGTGATCACTGATGATTCAAACCAACTTGATGCATCACTTCTTGATGAGCTTCTTGCTAACATTGCCACATTGTCCTCAGTGTATCACAAGCCCCCAGAAGCATTTGTGACACGAGTAAAGACTGCAACACAGAGAAGTGAAGATGAGGAATATCCTGATGGGAGTGAAACACCTTATTCTGAGTCACCGGCCCATCCCGCTGATGGTGGTGTTTCATCACCACCCCCTACTTCAAGTGCTGCTCCTTATGCTGGAGTAAGACAATCAACCCCTGCACCAGCTGTGCCTGCTGCTCCGGTGCCAGATTTGCTGGGTGATCTGATGGGCATGGATAACAGTGCTATAGTCCCTGTTGACCAGCCGTCTACTCCTGCTGGGTAAGTGTGTTCAAATGCGTGAACTGTCATCTGGTGCTTATGGTAGCTTTTGTTGCCTCTTTTCATCTTTGTAGTTAGTTTGCCTAATCATAGTGCTTGTATAATTTTTAAATCTGAAGTGCACACCCATGAATAACATTCATTTATCACAGCCCTCCACTGCCCGTTTTACTGCCAGCATCAACCGGTCAGGGTTTACAAATCAGTGCCCAGCTAGTGCGACTTGATGGCCAAATCTTTTACAGCTTATTATTTGAGAATAACTCACAAATTCCCCTTGATGGGTTCATGATTCAGTTTAACAAGAATACATTTGGTCTTGCAGCTGCTGGATCTCTTCAGGTAGTTATGAGTCTCTTTCAAAGGATTTGCTTTTCTTTTCCCAAATTGATTGTGACAGACTCTTCTTTGTCAATAAGGTTCCACAACTGCAACCTGGGGCATCAGCAACGACGTTGTTGCCTATGGCACTGTTCCAGAATGTGTCTGCTGGTCCTCCAAACTCACTTCTGCAGGTTGCAGTGAAAAATTCCCAGCAACCAGTATGGTATTTCAATGACAAAATTTCGTTGCAAGTGCTCTTTACTGAAGATGGAAGAATGGAACGTGGAAACTTTCTTGAGGTAAGGAGAAAAAAAGGCTTTATCTTCTTGTAGAACTTTACATGCTACAAACTTCGATGAAATACAATAACCATGTTGGTCTTGGAGATATCTGGTTACTTTTATAGCTTGCTAAAGCTTTTTGAAGAAGAGGATCGAGCTCTAAAAATTAATAGAGCCCTGTCTCCAATAAGAACTTGGGAAATTAGTTACATTTTCTGTAATTTACTGCTTATTTGTGTTTTCTGTAATTGCTTATTGTCATAGTTTCTGAACGTATGAAAAATTCTTCACCGCAGCGACTGCCGGCTAATGTTTGTATATTCATGCTGAATGTGTTCCTTGCAATTGGGTCTGGATGAGAATTTATTAGTTTTATGGCTCAGCCATCTGAAAGACTCAGAATTTCAGTCCGTTTTTTGATCTCTTGTATTTCTGCTGTATTCATCAGGTTGGCGGTGTGAATAAATCAGCAAGTTTATTTTCACCTTAACTGTGCAAGGGATATGAATCAAGATATTATTTGATTGTTGTTACTAGAACTCATTCTTTGTGGCATTTTTTTTATGGTAGACGTGGAGATCCCTTCCTGATTCAAATGAGGTCTCGAAGGACTTCCAGGGCATTGTGGTCAATAGTGTGGAAGCTACTATTGACCGGTTGGCTGCGTCCAACATGTTCTTTATTGCAAAGAGAAAGCATGCAAACCAAGATGTATTCTACTTCTCTGCAAAACTTCCACGCGGAATTCCCATCTTAATTGAACTTGCCACGGTTGTTGGAACCCCTGGCGTGAAGTGTGCGATCAAGACACCAAATCCAGAGATGGCACCACTTTTCTTTGAAGCCATTGAGACTCTCCTCAAGGCTTGATTTGACTGCCTTTTCTTTATTCTTATACTCTTCTTCCTTGGTAATGGACAGGATCAATTTTTGGTTTACGTGTAAAGTCCATATGTGTAGTGAGGCTTTGATTGGTTAACCTGGTTCACGTTTTTTTTATGTCTTGCACTGCTATTCTGTAGTGATCCAAACTCTTGATTTTCATTTTGGAATATCATGATTGTAGCAACTCAAAAGTGAATGTATATCGGCTTGAACCATTCATTATTTCAAGTACCAGCTAAGTAGACACCCTAAATCAGATTTGGAAGTTTTAATTCTCAAGTGCTTTCAAGGTTTTTGAGTTTTGAATTTTCAGTTAGACTCGTATATTTCATTACTGCTAATTTGACCTAGCTATTTATATTTTACTAAATTAATGATGCTCCACAGATTAACAATGATTTTAGGCGGAAGTAAACAGGGTTAACAACTTCCCGAAACAAACAACAAATTACAGCAATAAGCGTACATTTCTTAAGAAGAGCAATTAACAAGGTTCTAGAAAAAGGATTTGATTTAAAAAATGATGTGGTTTCTGAAAATAAAAAAGAATTATTTGGTTCCTATAAAATTCTATCTATATGATTGAAGGTGTTCAGAAGGAGTGATAAATTTGTAGTCATTGTGTGTTTTTTTTTTTTTTTGGAATTTCTAGATTTTGAGAGCACGACATTGTCTCCAACGTGTTTTGTCTTTAAGGGCTTAAAGGTCTAGAACTTTTTCATATGAGATTTTTCTTTAGAATTTGGGGCATAGGACTTTTTCGATACTTGAGAATATGATATTCTCTCAAGCGCATCTTGTTATTCAATCAAGGGTGTAAAGCTCTCTTAAGGGTTTGGCGTTTGAGTGCATTTTATCTTTAGAATCTAGGAGGTAAAGTTCTCCAAGGACTCGAGAGTGTGACTCTCTCTTAAGCACATCTTATTGAAAAAGGAATCTGTTGCCACTTGAGTTGATATGTCCATTAAATTTTTCAACACACGATCACTAGGTCAAAAAAAACTTATATGAGTGCATTTGATTTATTTATTAAGAGACATTATACGTTAGGCAAAAAGAGATAATAAAATCAAGTTGGCTAAAAGGTACATATAATAAGTTGTATAAGCTTATTTGGTTTGTTTGTTATTGTGACTTATTCACTCTTCTATATAATAAGTTGTATAATTAGCCATCAAAATCCCAGTGTCTGCATGGGAATTTACCTTACTTGGCTTCTTCTAAGTTCTCAAAGAATTTTTCTTTGCCTCATTTTGTTTTATCCCATTTTTAATCCTATATATGTTATTTGCAAGCCACTTTTTTAAGTCGGGTTATATTGAAGCCTTCATCTCTACTATAAGCCAATTTTTTTAGTCGGGTCATACTAAAGCCCTTATCTCTACCACAAATCGTAGTAATGACCTCAACATGTTTGACAACATCATCCTCTTTTTTCTTCTTTGTTCTTAGGTTGGTCCTTATCTTGATAGTCTTCCTGCTTATCTTTGAATTAATTCTCTCTGTACCTATCTTTTATGAACTCCATTAAGTGCCTTTGCTCTAGGAGATTATTGATCACCTTATGCAAGTGATTGTATTCTTAGATTCTATACTAAAAGCTAGGAGTGATTGCTAAGCAACACATTCTAATATGATTTAGGATTTATTTATAGATAGAGAAAATGACGGAAGCGTAATTTGTTCTCCCTTACTTGAAATCTCCATATGCTCTTTTTTTCCATTTTTCTAGTTACTCAAACCATTTTACCCTTCATCATAAGTTCATTTTAATCTTCTTTGATCTTTCGCATGGTTAAGTTAATATATTTTCTTTTCTGTGGAGAAGATTATAGCTATTGATGAGTACATAAGCTTTCAACGAAAGATAGCATAGTGATTATATGATCTAAATTTTGGAATTTAAATTGTTTTACGATCAAATCATAAGATAAATTCTTGTAGGAATCTTTTAGTTTTTATCCAACGATAAAGATGATAGTTGAGCCTCTTGGTAATTTTTGTTCCCGGTGAATTTGGCCAAGAACATGTTTATATTTATTAGACATCATAGATTGTAATTTTTAGAAGGACATGATACTAGACTCTGGTTACTCTTAGCATTATATATCAGAAAGCTTCCAATTTTATAACCTTAATGCCTCCATATAGATCTATGTGTTCTTTAAATGGTGAAAATGGTCCATCATGTCCATATGAATGACTTTTATGGTGGAGTGATTCACGCTTATTTGATACCTTCTCGTGTTTATCTCCTTTTATTAATCCCTGATTACATTCTCTATCCCTTAAGAAGTGATTAAGTCTACATTATTGTACCAAATCATTGATTATCCTATATAGATGTTTGTAATCCTCAATTTATGGACGATATCATTATGGAATCTTTAATATTGGTTTTTTATTCTTTTTTATTTTTTATATTCATCCTTCTAAGCTTTCCCACTAAATTATTATCTAAGACATCATTAATCACCTTGTTAAGCTATATATTGAATCCTATTGGCCTTTCTTTACCCCATCCATTTTTCCTATTTTTACGTTACTTCCTGTGAGATTTCTTCTCATATTCATGTATAAAAGCTCCCTTTCTTTGTCCTATCATTACCCTTTCTTGTAAGGTTATGATTAGTTTTGATATGGATCCATAATATAGGTTTATGTTGTACTTGTATTAGCTTAATAACTCCTTAGTTGCACCTCTAAGGGTTCATCTTAATAATACAATTCTAAAGGCAATAAACACAGGTTCGTATTCAGATTATGTTCCTTTATGTAGTAAGTTCATCAAGAAATAGAATGGACCAATAACTAACACAACGTAGAATATGAAACCATTGTTGACTCATTTTTTAAACATGGTCCATATTTATCTCATGTTCATCCAAATTTATGCAAATTCTTCTCTAACTTATCTCCGACTTCCTAAATTTGTTCATTCTTTATTGGGGAGCTAAAACAAGGCTTATAAATAAAATATAAGCTATATTGAGTGTAAAATCATATAACAATCATCCAAACATAAGTTAAATGCTTTTAAAATCATGTTAAAAGCATAACCTAATTAGCACTTATCAATTATCAAGATTCTTTAAATTTTGCTCCACTTCTCAATCTAAATATTATTAGACCCTAGTTTAAACTTCCTCAAATCTTTAAGGCCTCTTCTTTTATATTAAGTTCTATAGAGGGCTAGATCAACCGTACGTCATTTGTAAAGGTTAACATTGCCATCATGCTTATTTGAGTAACCTTTATGTTGAAACATTATATTTAATCTCTAGGTCCCTTCTCTTGCCTTTGGTTGATTGATACTAAATAGTACAAATCTTTAGGAATGCATTTGTTACTTATAAAATTTTTTATAAGCCTTATTGTTCATTTTTGAAAAGATGAAATAAATGTAATACGAAGGCTCTAAAATTAAGCCTTCCCCTCTAGTAAAAGAAGGCTTTACATCTTATATCAATAATTGTCCTAAACAAGTACATGAACTCCCTATACTTATGGACATGGTCAACTAAATCCTGTATACTATCATCAGTATCAAATTTTGATAACTTAAAATTGAATGAGAGTGCTTCCACTAATGTTTTCAAAGTAAGATTGTTGAACCCTGAATTTTCGGAGCCCAACTCAGGGGTCATAAAATGTGAGCTTATTACTCTGTAGGTTTATTTCAAAGAATCCTCATTAGCCCACTATCTGGAATCATATAACGTGGGCATAATCCAATGAAATCATGAAGCTTAAAGTCTCGTACCATTCCGATATTTTTTTTGGATTTGATCAATTGATAAATGACAATCCATTCTTATGATTATGTCCTCATTCATATTATACCTGCCAAAATTCTCTGAGAGAAACTCCACTGCCCCTTCAGGAAAAATTTGTCGCGGCGACAAATATAACTTCATTGCGGCGACCTTAAAAGACTGACTTTTCCGCGACAAAGCCAAGGAGTTTGCCGCGGCGACTGGACAGGAACTTCTGTTGAGATCCTTTGAAAAAAGTTCGTTGCGGAGAAACCCCTGGAATCTCAACCCCTAAACCTAAAATTTCCAATGGTTTCTACATCACTCTTTCCTTGCTTTCAATTTACGTTGTCCCAAATTCACTCCCTCTAATGCATGATCATTTCATAACAATTCAATATTATCTCATCATACTCTCTAATCTCTTTTCATTTAATTCATTTCTTACGACTAGTTCTCATTATTCATAATTCCTATCTTTCTCTCACAACATCTCACTTATGTATCAATAATTCATAATCAAAATTCATCATCTCAAATCAATGAATTTCTCAAGTATACCTAATTTTCAACTCAACATCATCCATACATAATTCATAATTCACTAACATAAAAAAAATAGAGTTTTACAAGCTCTAATGGTATTTCAAGCCACAATACATCAATGTCACAAATCTCTAAATACAAAAGTTATATGAACTAATAATCCTTAAAATGTGACTAAATCTTGTATTTTACAAAAATAACTTAAATTCCAAAACATGCAGATTTTGAACTAGTACCCTTATACTCTTGATCCCTCGATCTCTTCCTCATCACCTGAAGATGGGACATAAATAGGAGGTGAGCTTAAAGCTCGTGGGTAACAAGTTTATAATGGATAACAAGCAAAACCATTTAAAAAGCTCATTTTCATTGAACATTTTCATAAACATAGTCATTCCGCATTAAAATCACAAAACACTTATTTCTCAAAATTCTCAACCAATTCACAATAATGCAAATCATTTATGCATTAACTTGTCGACTTATCATAAGCACATAAGCACATCAAAATAGTTTGGGTGGATTCAAAACAGAACGTACTACACTTTTTCCATAAGGGTCCTATGTAGTCGTGAATAAAATGTACTAACATAGTCCCACATAATGGTTTTACGTAGTTGTGAACTTATGGGAGTTTATGAAGGAGCTGCATGCCACTAGCGGGTAGGTGAGAGAAGTCTTTTATCATAGTGCATTTGACTTAACTTAGGGGACCACTACAAACCCACATAACATGTATTTCATGATTTAAAAGCATATTGCCCAAATGGCACATTTCGAAAACATGATTTTTCTTGGCATTTTGTCACAAAGGCATATTTTGAAAACACAATTGTTCATAAACATAAAATATCTCACATTTAATCAACAAAATTCACACATCAAACATATAGCAATTTCTCAAATCATTCAAAGAAATAACGCAATAATTATGAAGCAATTTGAAATCATTTTATTCTCTTGCTTTATAAGGAAACATTTATGACTCATTAATTCTATTATAAACATGAAACCCACCTTAATTTCTTTTCTTAAGAAATTTGCTTAAGGATGTCCTTACTCCTGCTCCTCTTGCCTTCTTTGATTCCATTTATCAATGAAAAAATTTCTCATTCAATAGGAATACAATTTGAGGACCTATATATAGCATCACCACTGAGATAAATCCTAAATACTCAAACTTTTTCAAAAGTCCCAACCTTTGATTAATTTTCCATGATCATTCAGATTAATTAAATGATGAAATTTGATAACACTTTCTTATATAAAAATGTTCCTCATTGTCTTAAGTTTCTAATGACACCAAAATCATTCAATTTAGTTTAGCACTCTAAAAGTTATACCCCAAATATTTTTGGGTTGTTCTTATTCTAAAACAACATTCTATGTTCAACTTCCAATCAAAACTTGAAATCCTTAGAGACTGAATTAAAACTCCATTTCATCATAAAATTTGTAGCCCTATGTCTCTAGGTTACACCAAATCAAAAATTACCTCATTTAAATAGCTACACAAAAAGTTATGCCCAAAATACTAAAAAATGTTCTGTGTAGGAAAATTAGAGTTCGCCACGACGACGCCAGGAGTTCGCCGCGGCGAACTTGTCTAGAAACAAGTTCCGAGAGCATGTTTTGCTACATTTTCAACCTTTTAACCTCCCCTATTTCATATATCACCCATCTCAAACCTAAAATATCTCTTCTACTTCATTTTCAACTTCATTTCAACCCAATATCACTCAAAACAAGTTCATAAACTACATTTGATCATTTACCCTAAAAGAGAACACTTGCCTATATCATTCATCAACAACTTTCTACCCATATTCAACTTTCTTTGAGTTTCATTTAACCAAACCCATGAAATTTAAAGCACAACTTACTTGTTGAAGCTTCAAATTCTTCAAACTCTTCGAGAATCTCCAAACTCTAGCTTTTCTCTTCTTTTTCCCCTTTCTCTTCTTTCATTCTCGTGCTTCTCTCTTCTCAAACAAGCCAACAATTTTTCTTCTTCTAACTTATACCCTTTATGGTTGCAAGATGTCCCTTTTACCCTTCCATACAAGCCTTATATCTTTTAACCCTAAGTGACTTGCCAATTTTGCCCTTGATACATTCTTGCAACATTAACACTTAAACTCCATCAATCCATACAATAAAATCCTACTAACCTTGACATAATAATTAACTCCAAAAATTTAATCTATCAAAACCTCATATTTCTTTTAAATCACGCTTAACTAGAGAAAAAAAATTCGGGGGCCAACAAAGATGGTTATTAATGATCATATTAGTTGTAACATCACACCCTCAATTAGAAGGGTAGAATAGTAAATTGGCATAGGATGGGCTAGATTGGGACTTTATAGGACTGCTCATGTATAATAGGGTTGCTGCATAGTCACAATTGTGCACAGGAATTTACCGCGCATGCATACATGACATTCCCGGTTTTCGTGCCTAATGTAATTTCATTGTGATTAATGGGGTTATCGGGTGTGAAAAATTATTCTGAGTGCGCCATAAATTGTTTTCTATTTTAAGGGATTTTTAGGAATTTTTCTGGATTTT
>JANZLF010000222.1:30078078-30092981 GCA_026546835.1 Erythroxylum foetidum
ATATAGTGAAGAGAAAACAAAACATATATGAATATCATCTTTCATGAATTTCTGGACTCATCTCATGCACGTTTTCATTGATCTTTCAACTCCAAAATTCAATTTGACACTATCTTATAGCATTTTGATCCTCAAAACACAAAAACAAAAATATCAATATTATCATCCTTTATCTACAGTGTTCATAAAAATATCCATTTTTCTCTTGTTTATGTTAATAAAGCACCAAATTTATCTCCTATACCAACAACTCATAAGGATTTACATGTACTTACTTCATAAAACTTCAAAGTCTTTAAAACCTCAAGAAGCCCTAATTTTTCATACCACCCACATACATCATCTCGAAGGTGGATTGGTTTAGGTTTTTCTTGTGGTAAAAGAAAGAGATAACAAAGTGGGAGGGGTAATAAACAAATGAAATCAAGATGTATCTTTGGTGAAGGTTTGATGAAAAACTCTGTGAAAAAGAAGAAGCTTGAAGAAGGTGGCTACGAAAAAGAGAACTAGGACCAGAACAACAATACTTAGTCTTTCAAGTTACAAGAAACATGACTTGGTGTTTCAAATGAAAAGAATAGTAGACTTATTAAGGTTTGGCTTGGCTTGGCTTGGCTTGGCAAGTGACGATTGTCACTTGTCCATTTGTCCAATTTTTAAAACTTTAAAATAGGTTTTCTAATTAAACAAGTCTAATCATCTCCAAAATTTTACTCCAATTTGTCTCTAAAGTTTTCAATATCATTATCTCACCAATTCTAAAGTCATCTATAAAATTCCTTCATTATTATTTATTCTTATTTCTATTTCCATTTATCACTTGACTTGCCATATGGTAAATTTTCCTAGTTCAGTAATGCTCAACATTTTCAGAATTTCCTAAAGTTCACCAAAATTCTAAATCAACACTTTATAATCTCCAATTCGGTTTTCAACATATAACTAAACCACAATTCTCAACAAAATCATATATTACATATGTAAATCAATTATACCCAAAAATGTCAATGAATGCATGTACATTTATTTTAATGTGCAAAATTTCAACAATCACGTGTATGTGTATGCCATATATGTATGAACGTGAAGTGCACTTTCTAATCTCTTAGTAACTCTCATATATACTATTCTAGCCTTAACATGGTTAATGGGATGTTACATGCGAATCCCACTAGCTAACATATACAAATGATACAATATTTGAATTCAACCAATAAAGGGGGTGTTCATCACTATATAAGTTTTATTGGACACAAGACCCAATATTGATGCTCTTTAGACTTAAAGCCATATCATAAGGTGGAAGGTTAATGTTACTACTTTATCTTGCTATCCAAATGTTATAAAAGTATCAAGACTAGCAAAACTTATGTAAGAAAATAATAAATCTGAGTTAATTGGTTTTGACTTTAAAGAAAAAATGACTTAACACTGAATACTTTTGGTTTGTGACTCATAGCTTGAAAAGCTATAATCAAAATCGTGTTTAATATAATCATTAGTTCAAGTGCACAATGAATTAAGTTAAGACATGTTTTATATTTATTCGAGGGATTATGCATGCTTTATCTTGTGCTGTTATATATTTTGGGTATATGATATTTCTCGTTATTTCAAAAATGTTATGTATAGAAGATTTTATGTAAGATGTGAATATAATATGTAATTAAATAAATTAAGAGTTAAAATTAATATTAGTGGAATTCAAAAATACTTTTATCATTATATAAGGAAAAGGAATTTAAGGCATTAAAAAATTCTTTTTGTGTTTAAAAAGTATATCTTTTCTATAAAAAATTTTGTGAAATCATCTTATATTTTAAGTTTTGAAAGCTCTAATTACAGAGTGACTTTAATAATCTTCATAAACTTTGAGATTGAAATCATATACAAATTACTATAAGATAAGTCTTGAAATGTTTTGGTTATTGTTAGTCCCTAATAACATCCAAGAGGAGGGTAAATTAGGTGTGATAAATATTAAACAAAATATTACTATGTGTGTTAGTGAACATAATTTATAAAAGATGAAAATATGATATAAAATAATGAATTTTAATAACACACTTAAGAAATAATGTAAAAAGGATTAGGGAAGAGAAATGCAAAATAATTTGTAGTGGTTCAATAAACAACCCTTGTCTATGTCAACTCCGAAGGCTATTCTTGTAATTCCACTATAACTCTTCTTTCATGGCAAAAGAATAACCTTTGTAATATCTTTTCTCAACAAAAAGGAAACCTTTTATGATCTTCCTTCACAATGAAGAGGAACCTTAATGCCACTTAAAACACCCCCAAGTACAATATGGAAAACCCAACAAAGAGCTTACAACTTAATATATCTCACTTTGATAATATTAAAGAAGCTTATAAAAATGTGAGACAATAGATGCTTACATGTTTGATAAATGCTTAGAAATATATGTATAACACACCCAATTACTTTAGACTGAAAGAACGTATAATAAAACATGTATTTATAAGCTTTTGGCACCCTTAATAGCCATTAAAGCTAAAAACTAGTCACGTAATATCTAGTTCTAGTATATTAGTTAACCATTAGGTCATATGATCGACTAATGTGCATTTAAAGCATAATAGTCAGTTGTCATTGCACTTTCATCAATGACTAGGCTATATTGGTTGACCATTATGTCTTCTTAAGGGAAAATAGCCAACCACATTATCATATTGGTCAATCAATGCATCAATAAACATTCTAATTACACATTTAACTTATATTGATCGAATGCTAACCTATATTAATCGACCAATCCTCCTAAAAACATAATTTTAATAACTTTAAATGCTCAAACTGAATTGTTTAAGCAATTATAATTATAAAATATTTTAAAATGTCCCCCAAATAGTCAAATAAATCAAAATGCTTTCTTTTAAAAACAAAACTTAAATACCTCTTGATGAATGAAAAGACTAATATAGTGAAGTAAGATGAAATTTCTATATATGGTAAGCCTTTATGGTTACACAGATAACAAAATGAGATTATAATTGACATTATAAAATATAAAATGACCTTGATATGGATTGATCTTCTTTCATTCTTAACTTGATCTTCATTTCTATAGTTACAAACTTTAACTATTTTTTTATCATCTTTATGAAGAATCTTATTGAGTTATGGCTAGATCTTGTTCTTATAATGCTACTCATCAAAATAGTAAATTCATTAGTAGTACTTATATTTGTTATCATCAAAATATCGATTAAACCAACATTAAGTTAATAATTATTAACTTGAGATAATAAAAAATATTTTATTTAATATTTTTTAAAAAACTAAATATCATATGATTAAAAAGAGGAGTTCAAACTTTAAAAGTTTAATTACTATTACATTGATAAGTAAAAATTTAATATAAATATAAATGCATACCTAACATTAAGTATTAATAGTAAATAGTTATAAAATTTAAAAACAAACAATCAAAATCTTATTTATTTTACTTATAACGACATGGTTCTATATTCTTCTACCAAAATTTTGCTCTAGCTTCTCTCTATGTAAAAGACTTTTTTGCCATTGAATTACTTATGGTTTCTTGCCATTTTGGGAAAAGATTCATGGTAGCTCCTACTAGTTTTTTTCTACTATTTTGGGTATTCCTCATAAAATTTGCCATTAAAGGCAGCTCTAGTTCGTTATAGGGGCAGGAGCAAGTGTGGCAAGCATAAGGGTTATGAGCAAAAATGATACTTGTTGCTTAGATTATCTAATAGGAGGTTCACTTTCCAAATTTACAAGAATCCTTGAAGATTATGAAAGCAGGTTCCAGGGGATTTAAAGTAAATAAAGGAGCTATAAGGGATATGAGGGAAATAGAAAACAACAATAAAAAAGGAGCTCCCTTAAAATCCTAGAGAAATGTTGTAGTTATTACTCCTCCTCCAGTTAAAAAACCAACCCACTTTCAGACTACAATGATTGATGGAGTTGTTACTCTTCTAATGGAGATGCTATAAGCAGGAGCTAAAGCTTGGTTTTCCACTCTTATAAGTTTCTTTATAGGAAAGAGACCCTCCTATTCGCAAGTCCAAATCTAGGCATAGACTAAAATGGGAAAGTAATGGCTTAGATTAGATACTTTTGACTTAAGAAGACACCCTATTATTCAAGTTTACAAACTAGGAAAGATTGAATGAAATGATGGAATTAGGGCCATGGCACATAGGTAGCTAGCCAATGTTTGTGTAGAAGTGGAATCCAATAATGGATCTTGACAGAACTAGGATTGAATCCATTATATTATGGATAAATTTCCATACTATCCCCTAAAGTATTGGACTTTTGAAGGCTCAACTTACTTTCAATTTCAGTTGGTAAACCTCATCATTTCAATTCTATTATTGCTAGAATGGAAGAATATGCTATGCAAGAATGTGCTTAGAAGTTAAGGCCAATGATGAGCCCCCTGATTACCTACCTTTAATGAAATTAAATGAATTTAGAGATCTTTGCAAGCTTGAAGTCTAACTTACTTATAGTTGGAAGCCTAAACAAATGAACAAAGTATAGAGACGTACTGGTATTTTATGTGTTTTTGCTAGTTATTTAAGAATCTTATGGTGGCATAGAATGGAAGAATTGAAGCAACCTTGGAATTATACGGTCGTATATAGTGACCATGTAAGTCATTATAGATGTGTGGAGCTTCAAAGATGTTTTTGATGCCTGTGCGAAGATATCCACCCATATATGTTTATATACATGACCTTTATGTGCATGTGTAAGATTCTGTGACCATATAAAGTCATAATTGAATCAAGGTATTGAATCGAGCTATTTGTGTTAAGTTGCGTAACAAGAGTTAGTACCTTAATAGACTTACAAATATTAGGTTAATAAAATATTAGGTTAAATAGTTAGTACCTTAGGATTGCTTCAAATCCAATTAAGTAGTTAGTAGTAGTTTTGAGAAATCGAGGAATTGCAATACAAATTTTATCTATTTCAATTGGGATTACTTGATTAGATCATGAGATAGGGTAATTGAAACTTTTGGATATCTAGCATCAAGCATAGTTAAATTTACAAGGTGAAAGGAAGACAAAACAAAGACAGAATAATCCCTAAGTTTCCATTATTGAGTACTTACAATTTCATTAGTATCTTTTACTTACTAGCTAATGTGATCTAAGAATTTTGTACTAGTAGAAAAATGTTGAGAGAATTGAACTCCATCCATCTTTTTTCTAATCCCTAATGTCTTTAATCCTAATAAGATGAAGGAATTTCATCCTATTTCATGTTGCAACACTATGTATAAAGTGATCCCTAAGATAATTACTAGAAGGCTAAGGGATACTCAAGAGCATATAATACACTTCATGTAAGGTGCTTTTATTACTAGAAGATCAATCTCTGATAAGATATTAATGTTGAAAGAGCTAATAAAGGATTATGAGACAAAAATCCTATCAAAATTTGTGTAGTAAAGATTGAGTTCTCAAAGGCATTTGATACTTTGCAACGAGACTTTGTCCTCTTTAACCTCAAATAGTTTAGCTTTCATGTTGAGTTCATTAGATGGATTAGAGCCTACATTTTAACCTCTTCTTACAACATCCTAATCAATGGTACTCTCTCTAAGATGTTTAAAGGGTTAAAAGGAATAATTTAAGGGGATCCACTATCCCGCTAACAATTCACACTCTTTGTAGAAGTGCTTTCCATGATGATATAAAATAGAATTTATAGTTATTCTAGCTTTACCTATCACTACAAATGCAAGAAGATCATACATCTTGCATTTAAAGATGAATTCATTATGTTCTGTGGTGCAAACCAAGGCTTATTAGGATTAATGATCAACATTTGACACTTTTTATAAGCTTTCATGGTTGAAAATAAAAGAGCAAAATATATATCTCATCAGAAGTGGAAGATCCTAATTGGATTAGATTCATCTCTAGACTGAATTCCCACAAAATTCCATTCAAATACTTAAAGGTTCCATTAACCTCAAAGAAACCCAAGTTTGAAGATTGTTAACTTTTTTGGAAATGTTTAAGAACAAATATGTGCTTGGTAAAATGTATTTCTGTCAAATGTTAGAAGATTAAAACTTATAACTTTAGTCTTAAGAAAGTTGCATATATATTGGAGCAATTACCTATTCTTACCTAGGAAGTTGACCAAGGAGTTAGAGAAATGCATTAAGAATTTCCCATGTTCAAGGAAAGTAGAAAACTCGAAAGGAGCCAAGATATAATGGGAGAACTTTTCTGGAAAAAATAAGAAGGAGGACTTGGTTTGACTTTTCTTTAGTTAATCCAAATAGTTTTGGTTGCAAAGAGGATTTGAAGACTATTTAGTAATAAGGAAGTTTTATAATCCAAAAGGGTGAATGAGTATGACCTTAACGATAATAGCTTCTAGCATATCACAGTAAAGAAAGAACAATTAAGGAGCTTTATTTAGATGTTAAAAAAGAGGGATATGATATATCTTCACATTAAAATCCTAGTGGGAAATGGTAAGGATTCATAGTTTTGTTTTAATAATTGGAAAATCAAATCCCATTAATATTTAGAGGTTATTTGATCCACTTTACAACTAGAATTCTACTTAAAGCAAGGTTAAGGAAATGATACATGAGGATAACTGGCTAAGCAACTTTAAGGGCTCAAAAAGGCTAGAAAATCATTTTCCTAATTACCATCCTAATCTTAATAAGTAAGAAAGAGTTTTTTGGTTAGCTGATAAAAGCAACAAGGTCAGTAATTCGTCTTGTCTTAACCTTTTTAGGCCTAACAATTCAAGTAAAGGGTATAACATAGTGTTAATGAAAACTTTATCCCCAAAGCTTATTTTATTAGTTGGCTTATAGCTAGGGGAAAGCTGAGGAATAAGGATAGAACATATGGATCTTTTAACGATCCTGTGTATCATTTGGAAAATAGCTCTAGAGACAACTCATTTATATTTCTAATGCCAATTCACTTGCCTAATTTGGTCCAGAGTGAAACATACCCTAGATTTGTTTTGTCTATAGACATAATGGGATAATATCTTAAAATAGGCTGATGAACAATACAGGAAAATTGGAAGGGATAGTGTTTGCTTAGTCTTTCCTTCAATTGCACTATATACTCCATTTGGAGAAAGAGGGACAATATAATACTTCAAAGGAACCTCAATGGATTTGTATGCCTTGGCTTACATCATTAAATGCTAGATTAGAGAAATTTTGGTTGCTCGTAATGCAAATGAAGAAATTAGCTCTTCAAGAAAGCAAAGATGGCATCTTTAAATGGATGTCAACTATAATACTAGATCCTAACCAAGGAGGGGAATGATTTATCTATTATTATGATTTATTCTATAAATGATCAATTTCTCTATGTTAAATTTTGTATTCAATATGAAAACAAAGACTTTTTGTAATGATGTCCTTAGTTAAGTCTGTTAATGAAATTTTTAATTTAAAAATCATATTTATTTATAGAAAAGTTAAAGATAAGAATTTCAAAATACTTGATTATCAAATATCAAATCATGTGATTGAAATTCATAGAACTAAAAAGGAGAAGAAAAGGGAAACAAAAAATCAAATACTTATGATATCTTACAAAATTATAACTCATAAAACAAATAATTATTGATAATTAAATCTACTTTAGAGATATTTAGTTACAATTATGAGTCTTGTATTTTTTTATAGCTTTAAATTTGGTTTTATGTGTTTTATTATAGCTATCTATATAAAAAGGTATAAAACTAAAAGGTCCAAAATTTAATAATGAAAATCAGCTTCTTTCACTCTCCTTTATACCTACCCAAAAAATCATCCCTTTCTGAAAATTGAAAATGAATTGGTTAAAGAAAGACCCTCAAAGGGGAAGTGCAAGACTATAATCTAGAGTGTGGTTATAGAGAGATAGTCCTTGAAGGGAAAATCTTATGAATAACCTAATAAAAAGACTAAACAAAAACAATACGATTATGTTAAAGAGAGGGGCATATGAACATATCTTGAAGGGACACGAGTGTGTCTACCAGATCAACTATTGCTACATGAGTGAGCTATATAAGATTGTTTCTAAACTTGTCATATGGATACACTATGACAATGTCTATCTATATAGTTGTTATTTGTTGGTAGTAACCATTACTTAAGATGTTTAAGAGTATAATGATTTTAATTAATAGGGATATTAATAGAGGTAAGTGATTGTTTATTTATCATAACCATATGATGTATTTGTAGGTAGCACTAGTGAGTAAGGTTCAATCCTAGGAGGAAAAAAATTACTAGTACTAACCATCTTCCTTTCTATTATATAGTCTAACAAATTATGGTGATGGAGATTCATCAAATTCAGAATTAGAATAATTAAATAAGAAAATCAATGTCATTGATTAACTAGAATAATGATTAAACTAAAAAACAATTAATAAATGCAACAGTACGCAGATTTTGAATCCTCTTTAGAACTTATCATGCTATTAAGACTTCATTAATCAATTTAAACTTAAGTTTATTAAACAATTCAAATTCTTCAATTGTGCTAAATTTTTTAGATTAGTAATAACTAATACTAGATTGACTAATTGAAATCTTTTTCTTATTAAAACTCCTAGAATTGTATTAATTGATTTTGGGATCTCACCATTAGGTTTTACCCTAAATCAAAATATTTATGCTGATCTATCTCTAGGTTTGCATATAATTCCTTTCAATTATGTTAGATATATTCAAACAAAGGATTTCTGAATCTCAATTGCATGAAGTCAAACATGAATTAACATATCGATAATATTAATTCAAAAATAATATATAACACATAATTGAATCTCAATAAAATTAAAGAATAAATTAAAATAAAATAAAATTAGTACAAGGTCTATCCTGGGGCTCATCTCATTCAAATAAAATAAAGGATTTAATTCCTAATCATATTAATCATAACATCAAAACTAAAGGAAAAGTAGAAAACTAAAAAAGCATGATGGAATCCATTTTAATCTTTATGAAATCCACTTTAACTGATGGAATTCACTTGAAATAAGTCTTCTTATTTTCTGGGTTCATCTCATTTAGGTACCATAAGGAATTTAATTCCTAATCATATCAAACATAACATCAAAACTAAAGAAAAAATAGAAAACTAAAAAAATATGATGAAATCCATTTTAATCTTCATGAAATCCACTTTTACAGGTGGAATTCACTTGAAATAAGTCTTCTTATTTTCTGAGCTCATCTCATTCAGGTAACATAAAGGATTTAATTCTTAATCATATCAAACATAACGTCAAAACTAAAGGAAAAATAGAAAACTGAAAAAATTATGATGGAATCCATTTTAATCTTTACGAAATCCACTTCATTTGATGGAGATTCACTCTAAGTAAGTCTTCTTATTTTCTCTTCATTCTTTGTATTGTTTTAGGTCTTCTATTTGTGTCTAGTAAGCTTCCTTTATGCTCTCCCTTTAAATTATGCATTTTATAGTTCTAGGTGGTACACGGGCATTTACACAAGTATGTTCATGTTCGTGTACTTTAAAAATCATGAGATCTTAGAATCTGGAGCAAACATGAACAATTACGTAGGAGTGTTCACCTTAAACATGAACTTGTTCATGGCTGTGTAACTCTCTAAAACTTTAAAACAAATTTTCTTGCATAAAACATGGCCATGTGGAAGTACGTATGGAAGTGCACAAATAAGTAAATGGGTGTGTTGATGCCTATGTACTTTTCTTGTCTTGAGCTTTATAACGTCACCAAATAGCTCTAAATCACCTTAAACTTATATGAACAAATTATGACCTAAAAATGAAATATGAACAAATTAAATACCAAAATTAATTAAAAATTCTTAAAATACATTAAATATAAACCTAAAAATATAAGCAATTAAGCACTTATCATAGGCCCTCAAAGATTATGCTTTAAATTCAATGTATACTACTACAATGATGGATGAATGAACATGCACTTGAACTAATGTTATATCCTTGAGCTACATATAATAATTATAACTATTGAGACTTATACATTAACTGTCTACACCCTCAGCTTCTGGTTAATGATGTTCCACTTTATGACTATTTCACCGCTGCACTCGGTTTGTATATTATATATAATAATAAATTCCTCTATCTAGTTAATTGAAACTTGAAAGAGATGATTAATTATTTTATTTGTTCCTTAAAAGGACCTTATATTCCTTTCTCTCCATATTACATACCCTATAATTTTAAAAGAAATCTTAAATTATATAGTCATTTTTACAAAGTTAATATTTCTATCTGTTCAATTCTATAATATTAGACCAAGCTGCTAGCATCAAAGGCTGTACAATTGTTAAATTTTATTTTATATATTTGTTTTGTAATGACATTGAAAGAACAAGTGCTTGATGGTTTCAAGTTTTGATTGCATAATTTTCATGAGAGATTAAGACCATTTAATTTTATCCATTGTATTCAGCTTAAACATGATTGCTAGCCATAAAACAAATAAAAATTTTGAGAGAGTTTATTTTAAGTAGACTAACATGTACTAAGTAACTTTATAAGTAGGGGATCTAAAGATTGTCTGAAAAGATTTGTTATTGAGTTCTCTTGAGGCCATATCTCATCCATATGATAAGATTCATCCAAATTGGAATTTAGGATTATTATTAGGCACACTTTCAATTATGTTTGAGAACTACCTTGATATTGCTTCCCTAATCTTTCCCTTTGATTAACTCCTTTACATTGGGATGGTTTGGTATCATATGTCTGAAGTTACTCAACTCTTTAATTATGTGAAGAGGCTTTAGTTCATTTTGGTTGTTATATTATAAACAAGTGTTTACCATTCTTAAGCTTGTACTCTATCTCTTTGTATAGGTATTCTCTTCGCTTTAGGGTTTGTATGATAGTCCAAAAGGAGTTAGCCTTAGGTTTGGCTATCTTAAAGTTCAATTATTGTGTACGAATCCATTTCACCCACAATTATTCCTTACTTCTATAGGGTCTCCATATTCCTTTTGCAATCAATACTTCATTCATCATTTGAATAGGAAAAATGCCAAGGCTTCCCTCATCTTTAAGTAAGCACACTTTAAATCGTTTGATTTTTTCTATTGATTTCTTTAATGCCTCACTAGACCACTGAAAATTTCTCATCATTCTTTCAATTGCCTTAATTATCTTCTTAGGGTGTGTTAAATAGGAGGACCAATATCTATGAAAATTATTGAGTATAAAGTTAATAAAATGAAACTTTCATGTATATAAGATAATCATATTACTCAAATGACCAATCCTACTTTGAACATTTCCAATCAATGGCCTTTTGGTAGTGATTGGCAATTTTAAATAAGTTAATGGAAGATTTTTAAGCTTTAGGCCTAACGAACTAGAAAGCCATGTCACCATATGACTAGCATTTACTAAGACAAACATGTGACTTTTGTCTCTCGAGAGGTATAAGAGATTGCTAAAAATTTATAGGAATCCATTAAAGAACAAACTAAAATATAGTTAGCATCATAATGAACAACAAGTCATCAACAAATGATATATTATAAATCTTCAACTACATGTATTTTTTATGATATTTAAGTTTCCCTTTTGATTGATGGCTAATTAATATGGTTAGAACCTCAATACATAGTATAACAAGTAAGGAAAAAGGGGATCATGACTCAATCCTTTAGCTCTCTTAATTAAGTGAGTTAGTTCATTATTTATCACAACGCTATATAAGATGGTTGAAATGCATTGTTTAATAATAAATTATTAAAATTATTAAAATCTTCAATCTCTTCATCTTTGATATGAATTATTTTTTCTTTCTCCATTTCTCTTTGTAATCACTTTTTTATAATTTTATAAACATAAAATTTGAGACTCGTAAGAAAAATGCAATAATAGTAGCAAGTTGTTTCATAAATGAGCTCTTAGACAATTCTTTAACATAGCTGAAAAAGATGTGATGAAAGTACAACTAGCCACAATAGAAGATCCAATGCATATAGTTTTGGATTAATTACAAAATTTAGCGTTAAAGAAAATTTGAAACGAAAACACAAAAGTTAGTGTTAGAGAAATTTTGAAACTAAAATACTCATCTTTGGCTAAACAAAGGCTCACATATAAGCGTGTTTTCCCCTCTTTGGATGCAAGAATCGCCCATACTATGTCTAACTTAACAAAGTTACAATATGATCTACAGCATCAAACACTAGCATGTCCTACATTTTATCTAACTTTAAAGTGTTATAAGAAGATTCGTCGTAAAAATGGAAATATTCTAGGCAGTGTCTAATGGCATCAAATTATCTGTAACCAATATGGCTTAACCTATATTTGTGGCTTAGACCTTACCCAATTAAAATCCCAGTTTTTAGTTAAGTATTAAAATCCTAATTTTTGTTATTTAGTATTTAAGCATGTTTCTTTTTAGTTAGAGGAGTTTTGAGGTATTTGTTATTTGAAAGTCAATAGAGCTTCTTTTCCTTTTTCTTTATAGAACTTAAACCTTATTAAACAAATTTTCCTTTATTACGTTTAAAAATTTTATGAATTTGGTTTTCCATTCTTTATAATTAACAAATCTATTTTTTAATACTTTTATTTTGGTTTTATTAGGCTTAATTCAATTTTTTTCATGGATTCATTAGGATATACTACTAAGTGGGTTCACATTAGTTAGTATTAGAGTTTGGGTATAGATCAGGTATGGTTATCCGTTTTCCTTTTTATATCATTCCAATTATATTATATTCTTTTATTTAAAAAAATAAAATTTTTCTTTATTCCTTTTATCTTATTAAGTCAAATTCTTGTTTCAAAATTTCTAATAAAAATAAAATTTTTGTCAACATTTTGTTTTTAAGTTTTTCTTATCTCTACATTTGTGTTAAGGTTTCTTCTTATTCATTCCCTTTCTCTTATTTCTTTTATACAAATTTTGTGTGGTTATAAAATGAATAAAATAAAGTTATGTTGATACAATTTAAAGTTCTTGTTAATCTTTCTTTTTTTATGATTCCTTGCTTAACATGTTAGTTGTTTTCTCTTTTTGACCAATAATTATTAGAAGAACTAGATAAACTTAAACAAGAATTCATCATTGTAAAGTCCCAAAACCCAATAATTATTGGTCAAAAAGAGAAAACAACTAACATGTTAAGCAAGGAATCATTAGAAAAAGAAAGATTAACAAGAATTTCAAATTGTATCAACGTACTTTTGAAGGAGTGAAACATAAATATATAGTTTATCATCTTTTAGAGTAAATTTAAGAGGGAGAGAATGGGAATTTGCTTTACTAACCTTTCTTGTAGCTTTTAAATATATCCACTAAATGAGTTCCAAAACCATGGGAGGAGAAGGAGATTTTGTGCTTTATACAAGCTATGCTACATCATTTTAAGAGGATGAATATGATGCTTAATCAGGTGAACAATACGAAAATTGCAAAGGAGACAACAACCTCAAATTCTAACTTGCTAGACACTACAAAACCCCTCAAATGAAAGTCATTAAAGTTGATAATGATCCAAATGCTAATGAAATTAATTTGGCCGTGTTTGATTAACAACTTTTCAGTTGTTTTTTGGATGTTTGACTTAAATTAGTTATTTGATCCATATCAATAAGCTCTTTATATGTTTGGTGAGGAGCTAGTTGGGTTGGTTGATCCAACCCAACCAGCTATTTTTTCACCAGTTCCTTTACTGAAGCGTTTAAAGATAGCTGATTGATTTATGTCGGTATTGCCCTCTTTACTCCCTGCTCTCTGCTCTCGGTCTTTTCCATCTTCTTCTTTGTGTTTGACATACTGATTTCGAAGATTATGATTAAAGCTTTTGCTGATAATCCTAAGGTTTACATCTTGCTCCATCTTTCTCACACTCACCAAACATCCATACTCAACTTCTAATCTTATGATCTTTTTGGGATTTAAGAATCTTATGTATATGAGGCAAGAGAACTACACACCTCAGAAGAGAGCCAGCGACGGCCGCGGGGGAGCAGGCTTACCCACGACCACCGCCAACCTAATTGAAGATACCACAACTGTTGGGATTTCTCCAAGTTTTAAGGAAAAGATAGGACCATACTTCTCTGCTAAGTGCTGAAGAGACACGAGGCATGCACGAAGCTGGTGGAGGTTTCCGATGAAGGGTAGCTTTGGAGGGCTCGGTGGATAATTCAATTTTCGCTTCCTAAAGACAAACTTCAGGGATATTATTGCTATTAACAAAAAGGATGAGGAAAGGTAGAAAAGTTTCAAACTTTGCTTCAGCAACTGAAGGAGAGCCATTGGTGTTTCTTTCTTCTAACAGGTCGTGTGTGTTGTTGGAATATCAACGTATACGTAACAATCTTACGAATACCGTATCGAGTTTGGTATCAGATTGAACTCTGGAACGAAATTGTACCGGTATCAGTTAGTACCGGATATCGTTTCAAAAAATTTTTAAAATTTATAAAATAGTTTCTAAATTTTTTAAAAATTACAAAATAGTTCATATTGGTATATTATATAGTTGTACTGTATAATATCAACCAACAACCATGCTTTGAAAAATCTTAATAATATATAATAATGACAATTAATATGAAATAACAATAATTTTTAAATATTATATATATAAATAATAACTACAATTAATATAAATATAGACAATTATCATCATACAATTATAAAATTAAGAATAAAACAAATTATTTTACCGGTACTACCTACACCCGTATCGGTATCGAATTTGGGCTAGTACGGTATGTTCCGGCCAGTACCGGCCGGAATGGAACGGAATTAAAAACACTGCTAATGATAGATCTTACATATCTGTTATTATAAAATAGATATTTTATTAAATTATTTTAACAAAAGATACTATTAAAATTAAAAAGAAATAATTATA
>JANZLF010000222.1:30093081-30109037 GCA_026546835.1 Erythroxylum foetidum
TAAGTTTTATTTAATTTATAATTATTATTAGTAATAAAATATTTATTATTATTTTAAAAACTTTGAAAAAAAAAGGGAAGAAGAGATAGGAGGGAGGGAGGGAAATTTTGAAAATTTTGAAAATTTTTGAAAATTTTGCAAAAAAGTCCTTCTTTTTTAAATTTTCGATACCGGTCGGTACGGTCGAAATTGGCCGGTACCGAACAAAATTTATTTCCGGTACCATATGCACCTGTACTGGTACTGACCGATACGGTACGATATTCACGTCAATGATATGTAATATCAGAGCAACTTATAATGCATGTTTTATGTGGATGTCTTGATTTCATTAATTTATAGAAAAATTTGTTGTATCTTTTCAAATCTCAAATTGATTGCTTTTTGCGAGGAATCAACATCTTGTTCTAAGTTCTTGGAATGGATGAAATACGAGAGACAAATTTGGAGTATTATTTTGGTAATGGATTGGAGGTTTAAACTTATCAAATTGTTGTTGTTGTTGTTGTTGTTGTTGTTGTTGTTGTTGTTGTTGTTGTTGTTGTTGTTGTTGTTGTTTTATGTTTTTATTAGAGTTTTAAACTTAATTTTTGTATAATTAAAATTTTAAAATCTAAATTATTATTAGTATATTCAATGAAATACTAAGATATATAATATTCATACCCTTATAATTTTTTTTAAAATTATGCCCTCGTAAGTCATTTTACATACAAATACTGATATTAAACAGCTAATTTTACCAAACATTAAATGACAAACAACTAATACAATTCGTTGATCAAATCAACGGATAAAATAAGCTATCAGCTAACACAATCAACTAATTGTCAAATAGGCATTTATCTTTTGAGGTTGAAGTAAAACATTTTAAGAGTAGTTCGATGTGAACAAAAGGTTAGGGGGAGTTTAGAGTTCAAGATAGTGTGGATTAAAATATAGGTAGTATAATTATAAAATTACTCTATATCTAAGTAAAAGAAATCTATACCAACACTTAATGACTTTAGTGACATTGGAGTTGAGTACGTTGTCAAAGGTAATGTTCTTATTACTAGGAGATCACTAAGTCTTCAGATTCAGGAGAATGAATTAAAGCATAATATTAAAAAAAATCTATTTATATACTAGATGCCATATTCTTAACAAGGTATATAGCATGCTCATTTATAAAGAAAGTTGTTCTAATATAGCTAATGTTATTCTTATAGAGAAATTCAGTTAGCCTACTATAAAGCATCCAAAGCTCTATGAGGTATAATAACCTAAGTAATTAAGCTAAAAATGAATTAATCAGTTAACAAATTACCAGTAAAATTGGATGAACTGATATTCAATTTTGAAGTGATTAATTATCTTCATTTGATATGATATTAACGCATCATTTAATTCTTCCAGTGTCTTATCATTGAATTGCAAGTTACAAGTTTGGGTTAATGGTTTCGTTCGTGGAATGAACCGCATCAATTCATTTCGCACACATGAACATAGGGATTTGGAGAAAAGGAGCACAAAGGACCTATTTTGAATCCAATCCTAAGAACCCGACCGATTTGCTTCTCCTCGCTCTAGTCTAGGGTGTTGTACGTTGGTCCGCAAACAAAGGAAACCATGGATTGGACCCTAAACTAACCCTACCTCTCCAATTCTGAAAACCTGAAATCCGGAAGCGGGAATGGTATGGGACGCATCTGATATTGCAGTTGCAATGTATATGTTGGAAAACAGTAAAAATAGGAATACCGTGTCGTATCAATCTGACCATACTGATAAAAGGTCAATATCAAACGAAAACATTTTGCGGTTAAATTCATCACCTTTAGTGCTGGCATCTCTGTTAAATTAGGGAAACTTTAATAATATTTAGTTTTATCTCTATTTTTAAGTTATTTTTAATAAATCCACATACAATAAATATAACATGACATAAAAATAATTATATATATATATTTGAAAAATGTTATAATTAAATTAAAATTTTTCCCATAAGAATTATAATTACATTTACATAAATACATTTTATTTAATAAATAATAAAGATAAAAATAATATATTAAATAATTTTTATAATTTGCCTAATACAAAATGATTATAAAATATAAAATTAAATCTATCTGTTTCAAATAATTTAAAATTTATATATTTTATATTGACATACATATGAAAAGTTATTATAAAGAGAGAGGGTTGAGTCAATGGCAGTGAGGTGGTAAGAGAGAGAAGAGACCATTAGTGCGGTCCAGCTGCTTACTCTTGTCGGATTTGAAATCATATTTCAAATATCCCCAATTTCTCTCTCATATTACTTTTGTAACGTAAGTTGCTACTACAGTGCAGAGTGCAGACTGACCGGATTTGAAATCATATTTCAAATACCCCCAATCCCTTCTCTCTCATATTACTTTTGTAACGTAAGTTGCTAGCTACTACAGTGCAGACTGAGTACATTCTTGCTTACAAACTTGGATAAGATCCGACAGCTGTGTTCTGACACGTGTACGACATTGCATCATTTTTATAAGTACTTAGACTAGGCTAGGCAAGGCATGGCTTGGCTTAACAATTGTTTGACAAGACTGCCCCTGACGTCAAATTATTTGTCACTGTTGGACGCAACCCCCAATTACATGCTAATTATCTTGCACCTGCACCCCATTCATTGTTTTAATTTATTTTATTAATTAATATAACTTCATCACAAGAAAAGTGCAAGAGAAAAATAGGACTGGAGCCAACGTACAGACCAAGATTTTCTAGCATCGCTTAACGACAAAAACTTGAAAAAACAAAAAACGGTGGGGGTCAAGTAGTAACTAAAAGTGACGGAAGGCGTGAGCTTACACATGGGCGGGTCGTTTCCTACGGCAGTTGGTAAGCATTTAGTGTGCTTTTCTTCTCTTTCTCTCTCTCGTTACTCCTCTGTCCTCCCCCCTCCTCTCTGTTTCCTTCCCATTGCCTCCTCTCCTGTTTTTCTACCATCATTTCTCTCCGTTTCCGATCAATTTTTCAGGTTCATAACTACTCCTTCTCACATTGCCTTCTATATAATAATATACTGTTCTCTTCTTCTTCTTCTTCTTTTTTTCCTTTTTGTTTCTTTGTAGGGGATTAGCTCACTCTTTTTCATGACTATTTTTATCGTCTAGTAATCTTTTTGTACTCTTCTTTACTACCAGTACCTTGCGTACAACGGCCACGTGCACCCCTTTCTTTTCTGTCTGAATTGTTTATCGTGTGTTTTTGGTTTTGAATTCTCTTGGGATTCCTTCATTGATCTGATATCGGGTTCCTGTTACTTTACACCCACAACCCAGTTATCAAGTTTCTCTTTGTACGTTTTCTGTAAAATTATTTCTTATATCAGCAAAAGTCGGTATTTATTTTCCCTAAAATTTCTGTTGTAGAGAATGGGAGGACAAGGCATGCGTAGTCTTAAAAGTTTTTTTTGTTCCTATACAAGAATTCAAGCCCCTGTTCCTGGACTTTCTGTGGATTTGTGATCTTCAATTTTGTTGCATAGACATTCTCTTTTTGTTTCATTTTTTATAAACTAAACTTCGGCCTTGTGAACGTGAAGTTGGTCAGGTGAATAGGATTGTTAATGATTAAGTGCATAGGTTAGTCATAGAATCTTCAGTTTAGAGCAATATTTAGAGAGTGAAGCAGTTACTTAAATAACTGCGGGCGGAAAGACGAGCTTTTAGAATATGACCACTCTTTTCATCTGAATTTATTTATTGTATTCGATCTTAGTCCGTGACTCTGAGATTACGCATTCAAATTCTGCTTTCAAATCGGTCTCCTCTCTCTCTTAACTGATTAAAGTTACTATCTTTTGGTGTTTCTTTTTGATGAGCCATTTCCATATTTCTTATTTTCAGATATTCTGACTAAGGCATGGAAATTTTGCTTGAAGAATTTAGACACCTCCTCAATTCATTTAACTGAGAAGTGCAAGGGAAAATCGGAACCCTTTTGACCAATTTGTGATGGGATTATTTTAGTTGTCCAGTTACGTGAAAAGGATTTCGGGATTGTGAGTTCTGTTTAAAAATTGCGAGGCTAAGAATGCTGGAGACTGATCTATGTGCTGCTCGGATTCTTTCACCTTTCCGAGAGGAAAGTGGGGATGAGGAGCTCTCTGTTCTTCCAAGGCACACCAAAGTGATTGTCACTGGAAACAACAGAACGAAATCGGTGTTAGTGGGCTTGCAAGGCGTGGTCAAGAAGGCCGTTGGACTCGGAGGTTGGCATTGGCTGGTATTTTACTTTTTCAATTCTTTTGATTTCAAGATGAGTTTCTGTCGTGCTAAATGTAAATAACGTGAAGTATCTCTTTTGTCTTGTGCACTAATTTGATGTTGTTATACTTTTTGCTCTCTCTGTGGCGGAACATCTTTGGTCCATAGTCTATGGATTAAATGACCTTCATATTTGTCAAAGATTTTTGGGTGTAACGAGGGTCTCTATTTTTTATTTAGACTTAATAAAGATGCATTGGTCTCTCAGAGCAAATTGCCTTCTTTTTCTCAATATTGAATAAATTTGAAGATTTACTAATGTCTTCGATAGTCCTTTCTTTAAATTTTAATATAATGAAAGAAGGAAGACCCCTTACCCCTTAGACATTTTGTACTAAACCTCTGTAGTTTGTTTTAAGTTCGAACTGGATTCTTGAATACACAATTAAGATGCAAATACCAGGATCAGGAGAGGTCCAATCCTGTTCTTAAACACCCGTGCGCATTGGCTAGATATATATATATATACATATATGTTAATAATGATGAAGTATAAACTATAAATATGCGATATTTTAATGATAACATTAAATATTAAACTTGGGTTTGTCGTGTTGAATTGTAATATTAGAATATTAATATATTATCTTCTTTGCTGCGGTATATGCATTAAGGTTTTGAAGAACGGGGTTGAAGTTAAGCTCCAAAGGAATGCATTGAGCGTGCTGGAGCATCCTACAGGGAATGAAGTGGATGAGGATAATGATGTTGATACCAGTAGTGGCTCTGACATATGTGAGGACCATGATCTTTGTATTTGATGGTTGTAAATACTAAATACTAATCCTCATATATATGCATGTATAGTTATTTGCTTTTCCCCTTTTGGGCAGCTAGTGGAAGTGAGTTCAACAGAGTCAGGCACCCAAAAGTTCGACCAACAAGGCCATTGGTTCCGGTGACATCAGGAAAGTCAATTAGTCGGAGCAGTTATAGAGATGTTCAGTCCATTGTTCATGCACCTCACTCGGTATAGTTCCCGAGTTTGTATCTTAGTGCATATCCTTTGTATTCCAATAATGCAAAGAACCTTCTCTCATTTCTTCTTGAAAGAAGTTAATTACAAGACATGCATGTATAGAGTTTAGAATATTAATGTACTTTTTGTCTTCTTTTTTGTTATACCTAGAAAGTAAACTTGGCAAAACTGAGTACAGAATCCTTGTCAAGATATTGCCGGCACTTCAGAGTTGTAAGATTTCAGCTCTTGTTTTCTTACGTATATGTAAACAACATTCCTATTAATTCGTATCAGATCTTCATCACTTTTTCTTTAACTATGATTAGGTGGGCATCAATTCTGATTCACCGAGGGAACTGATGCTTACTGCTGTCCGACGACATTTCGTTACACAGGTTTTTTTTTCTCCTCTTCTTTCCTTTGTTCTCTCATACATAAATCTGAATTGTCATATAATTGCAGCCACCATTGGACGAGGTACAAGTGCTTGCTGAATTTGCCCGTACTGCCAAAAGATCGAAAAAGTCTAATGGACCAACAGATTGACAATTATTGGTGTATTTTGGTAGTTGTTCTTGTGTAATTGTATAAATATTAGCCCTAACCTTTAGATCAGATCTAACTCTCGCTCTCTCTCTATATATATATATATATATATAAATATACTACTGATTTGAGATAGTGGTTCGATTGCTAAAACCTGTCCTGCGCCCGAATTCTAACTGTGTGAGGATGGACTGATGCCCTGCTTAATTTCCATTTGAGAACTGTGCTTTTGGATTGATCAAGATAGTATTATAGACTGTCGCAGTTTCCATATAGAGTTCCCAAGGCAAAAGGGGGTGGGCTGGAATTGGATATCCACGGGATTTTGCGATGTGGATGTGATAAGTCGGCCGAACCATTGCAGTTTCAACGCCCCCCCGGCCCCTATGCACCGTATACGACTGGTCAGAAAAGAAAAAAATATGTATACATAGAGAGGTTGAGAAATGTATATTGGGTAGAACTTCCATTATGTATTTCAACATAATGGTGCTGTACATATATGCAAGTACAATGTCTCTTAAATAATTATGGTAGTCAATCACAATTAAGACGAATAACATACTAAGACAAGTCTAATAATGAACTAGGTCAAAGACATACAATGAATTAAACCAATCATCAAAGACATACAATGAATTAAACAAAATATATGCTAAACAAGTTGTATTCGTAAGAGCTTTAGTAAATAAATCAGTGACTTCATTACGTGATTGAACATGAGATGTGCATAATTTACAGCTTAAGATGTGATTGCGTACAAAATGACAATCAATTTTAATGTGCTTAGTGCGTTAATGAAAGATATGGTAATGTAAAAAGCTACTTGGTTGTCGTAATTAAAGTCATTGGTGCAGATAAAGTCATACTTTTTTATCCATACTAGTTCACTTAGCGGCATTCTTTGTGGCCCTATACTTAGGTCCAATTGAAAAACGAGAGAATTTGCCATTTTTGTATTTCCAAGAGACACGACCATCTCCAAGAAAAATAATATACTTTATAGTAGGGTATCATGTAGTGTCTGTTTGATTGAATTTTGGAGGGAGAATAAGCAAGTTTTTTATCGCAAAAGTTTTTTAAGAAAAGTAAGTGTTTGACTGTAAAATAAAAAAGTATATTTTTAGTAGATATAATTTTTTTGGCAGCTTAAATCTGGAGCTTTTAAAAAAACTTTTTCATGTTGATTTTTCAGATCAATTAATGAACTTATTTTTTAATTCTTTTTGTTTTTATGTTTTACACATAATTTTTATAATATTCACAAACTCATCTTCACATTTATTTTGGAATTTATATAACATTATTTCGCTTTTTTATATGTTTTAATATTTATTTTGGATATTAGTTTTACTTATGTTGTAATCATATGAAAGACTTGGTTAGATATATTTTCATTCATATTTTATATGGTTTAAAATTATATAATAATTAATATATTGTACTTTGCATATTGTTTAATATATTTTAAATAATTTTTATATAAATAAATAATTTTTATTATAAAATAAAATATAGCTAAAATTAATAAAAGTATTTTTTATTTTTATGTTGTCAAACAGTCTACTGTATGAAGCTCTTTCAAAATAGTTGTTTTTAATTGACAGTTAAATAATCAACTGGTTTCTTTGAAAAGCTTTTCCAAAAAAACTTCTACCGACAAAAATTCAACTAGTATAAGTACATTCAAACACACACGTAGTCAGGTAACTTGGCCAATCAGAGTCATTATGTGCATTTAGTCCAAGGCTCCTGGATGAAAGAAGAATACCTTTCCTAAGAGAACCCTTATATACTTGAGAACCTAAAGGGCTGCATTCATGTGCGCAGCCACTGGATATGTAATATTTGGTCAAGTAATAGTCAAATAAAGGAATCTTCCAACAGGACGATGATATTGACTTGTTTATGCTACTCTCTTAAATTTTCACTCAATCCATGCTTTGAAGCCATTGGAAAAGACATTAGTCAAACTCTTAACAACCTAGATTCTTCCAACTATTCTAAAACATATTTTCATTGGTTCAACACGATGCCCCAAGCCACTTCAATATGGAGAAAATATTTAAGATTACCAAGATCCTTGATGCCAAAAGTGGTTACGATGATGTTTGATGTCAATAATAAAGTTAGAATCAGTCCCTGCAATTACAACATCATCCATAAGACAACAATTTGTTATAAGACAATCATAGATACAAAATCGTGACTTATAGGTCACAATTGTGACTCATTTTATGACAGGTGGTACAGAAGTGAGTTCTTCACTTATGTACACACGAAATTAAGATTAAACACACACAATTGAGAGACAAAGGGTTCAGAAAAGTTTTGGAGTTTAAAAGGAGTGATCTTCATGTTTGTTTATGCAATTTGATACAATTGTTGCATGAGTTTCATTGCATAACTTGTTTATGATCTAACTCTCAATTGAACATTTACTTGAATTCATCGTGTTTGGTACTTTAACCACCCTTACACATTGATTTTTCTTCATCTTTGCGTGTTCTTCATTGGCTATTGAAAGTGTTTGGAGTTTGCTACAACCCAAACAAGTAGATGATTTAAGAAAGGAGGAGCATTTGCAAAGCGCATATATTGTAATTTCATGTTCTTACATTCTGCTTATACATACATATGGATTCTGGATTTTCTGGGGATGTCATGATGTTGAAATTTTGATTCCAATGCTTCCACTGCATAGCCATGCATGAGATACATGGACCTATGGCTCCCCTACAAAGACTAACCAATTAAACTATTGTTTATGCATTTAAACTGCTTGAACTTCTTCCTAACATAAATGATGTTGTTTTGTTTATATAATAAAATGATATCATTTTGGATATTGATAAATACTTACCCTATTCTTTTTTTTTCTTGTCTCTCTTTACCTGACTAGTTGTATATCTCTCTCCTTTTCTTTTGCTTTGTTAGGTTAGGCCCATTTTACTTTGGTTTTAGATTTATGTCATATGATTTTTTGGATTTTAAGTTTATGTTTACAACTGTTTGTTTTTGTAACCATCGCTGATGTTTTGTTAGGTTTGAAAAGATTTGATGAACCATTCTTAAGTGTGAGGAATTGTGACCATCTCTATTGTGGCTCGATCAAAATCAAAGGTTAAAGGTGATGTTGATGAATGTTGGTGCATTAGGAAGGTCTTATTAGTGGATGGCGTATGCTTCTTGTCCAAGTAAGAGAATTTGAACAACCCACCAGATGCTCTATAAGAATCCATCTCAATTCTTATTCTAAAGATCCATAGCATTATGAAGCACTTGAAGACTCATGCCAGGTATAATAACGTAAAAATGATTCTTCTCTCCTTTTTTATGGGTGTGGGTGTGGGGTTAAAAGAGAAAGATAGTTGTTTTAGTTCTACATTTAAGTGTTGACAGTCCCTCCCATCTCATATTCTTTGATTTGTTTAAATACAAATGTTTGTCATTGGAAAATTTCTTTTCTAATTTAGAGGTTTTTATGGGTCAAGTTTTGAATTTGGTCCCGCTCAATTAAGCTTCAAGTTGGTAAAGTTTAATTAATTTAATCTTGGGTAAAATTTTGGATTTGATTGAACTTTGGGTAGCCCAAAGCTTAATTAGACTTAAGCTTAGGCCATATGATTCAAGTTTGATCTAACGAAGCATATTGATGTGAAGTATCATTTCATTTAGGATACTATTGTTGAGAAGAAGGTCCTTATTCAGAAGATTAACACTAAGGACAATCTTGCTGACATGTTTACGAAGGTTCTTCCAGTTTACAAGTTCAAGCAGTGTTTGGAATTGATTGACATTTATAGTTGATAATATAGCCATTTTGCGGCATCATTGAAGAAGGTGGAGCAGATCATTAATTGTTTGGGACCAAGTCAAGGTGATTTGTTGCATGCTTTGGCCCTTCCAATAAGTCAAAAATAGTTGGCTATTCGTTGCATGCTTTGGCCTCCTTCACTAATTCAAAAATAGATGTCACTGTTTAGAATTTGTCATAGATACTTTTTTTTGGTGCGCATAACATTATTGTCAATTGCTGAGATTGCACACATATTAAAGAAATTTTTGACAGAAACTTGAGACTTTAGTTATAAATAGAAGGCATGATTTGAGACATAAATACACTATTTCCTTCCTCTCCTTCAGTCACCAAAATAACACAAATCTCCTTATCTTGTTTCAATTATTTTCTCTATATTTGATGAGTTTTAAAAGCCTTTAGTTCTACCCTATATACTTGTATACATTTTTCATATATTAGTAAAATTGCTTACTCTCTAATCGTAGATGTAGGTCATATTAACCGAACTACGTAAATCTTTGTGTTCTATCTCATTTTATTTTGTCTATCTTATTTTCGTTACTATTTTTCATCTTATTAAATTCAAGCAGTAGTTGACCAAGGGCATTTACCTTAATAATATCGATATAAGTTAACAGCAACACCAACTGCGTACCAATTATCTGCGTGTGAAGAAGCAGGAAAGCTAAATCCAACGCAGACTAGAATCGACAGGTAGAAAAGAAAAGGAGACTTTCTACTAGTCAAACTGTTCATGAAAGTGGAAGACATAACACTGACATCCATATGTATAATTGACCTAGCCTTTTCTTCTGCTTTTATCTGTCCTAATTGGCATGAAAAGACTTGAGTTTCACAAGTTGTCCATGAATATGCTATTCACGACATTTAAGGTATGATGCTGCTGTCCTGTGACTCTGTAGGGAAAAGATTCCATTTACTATCATGCAAACCAGGTAAGGTGCGAGTACCCATAAGAAGTTTCTAGGGTATATTTACGTGATTAGGCATGTCTTTTAGATTCCAAAATCTGTACAATACTTAGGAAGACCGTGAAGCCAACTCAATTAAACCATCAGACAAGCAGCTGAGCTGACAAGGGGATACATGTACTCTTCTCCAACTAATCTCCCAAGACTAAACCCGTAATTTGCTAAATATGGTTAGTAATCAGAAGCCCAATCAATTGGACCAATATTTCCAGAAACAGCTCCTCTTCCTCCCATCCCATGTGCTGGATGTGCATATCAAAGTAGTATGATTATAAAGAGCTTATCTGGAGAAATAATTATAGATTCGAGTTGGTGGTCAGTCATTGCGGATCATAATTACAATAGCACTTTGGACTGTTGGTGCTAATTGTTAAACAATTCTACTTTTTCTACCCCATGTGGATGCGTCACACCAAGCATTGCAATGTGCATCCTTTTGTCGTGCCCAAAATACTATGATTTCCGTCACTACGCATGAATGATAGAATAAATTCTTTGCCATAGTTTCTAGTTTAGACACCTGGTATTTCGATTTATCATTTAGGTTCTCTCGAGTTGAGCCATCGTTGCTGCAGCATACAATGTGGTACATAGAGCGAAGTGGCAATTTGAGATTTTAAGTGAAATATTCGAGGTTAAAAGATAATTAAGAAAATAGAAGTTAAAATATTTGATTTCTGTCATCTCTACCTTCATGTCAAGCGTATGTAGTAAGAGGAACTTTCGGATATTCCAGGGGAATGACAATTCAGAAAGAGAAACAAACGAGGCCATTGGCGACTCAGGGACAAAACCAATTCGGAAAAAACTAGAACCGACAATTGCCCATCTCGGTACTATGGGAAATTTCACAAGCGGACTTATCGATTACAACAGCCCAATTTCGATTGTGTTACAGCTCATCAATTGGCACTATCCCATTAATCAAATCAAAATCAGGGGTTAGACCAGGTAACAACCACTGCCAAACATGACAACCACTAGTAGCCTCTCATCATCCTAATCCGAATTTTGGCACCACCACAAATTACACCTTCAACCCCTGTTCTTCCCCAAAAAGAATATTACGTGAAGCTGCCGTGATTTCTATTCTAAAACCACAACAAAAACAATCAACCACCACACTCAAAATTCGTCAAAACTTCCCCTGCTCAAATTTCCATGGAAAATAAGAAGACCATCAATAAATTGACACTAGCCACCTATCTCATTACATCAAATCCCTACTCCTCAGTCCTCTCACTAAAGCCAGTAGAAAAGGTAAAAAAGAAGAAGAAGAAGAAGAAGAAGAAAAGAAAAACAAGTACTAGTTGACCATTACAACCTAACCTTTATCCATGGGCTTCACTACCATTAAGCCCGTCATTTGTTTCTGCTTTCTCATCTCCAAAACCTTCCTGTGAGAATTGGAGTGCAATTCATTACAGAAGGTCGGACTACTCGCCGGCCGGTATTCTGGTACCAGCCTGCCGGATTTATACCTCACCCCACATGCGTTACAAAGCGTTTTCGGCCCCAACGGGCCGGCCCGCCATTGCGGTGTCTTCTCAGCACCGCAATGCTGACACTTCCTTCCCATTGTCGACACTCTCACACCCGGCTTCGAGCTCTTCTGATTCTCTTTACCCCACCAGTTCTGCTGCCCCTGGAGGAGATTGTGGCGGCGCCGGCGGTGGCGCTTGCTCCTTGCTTTGACGGGCACCCGGAGGCTCCCGCAATAACTTGTTATAATGCTACTGCAGCCGCCAGCCGTGGTGCTATTTGCACTATTGCTGGTGGTGCTGGTGCTGGTGCTGCTTGTGACGCTGTTGTCGAGTACCGAGAAAGGGCTGTGGTTGTCGGGTTGGCTCCCTGGATGGTCGGAGAGAATGCCTACGAACGTTTCCAACGCCGGAAAAGCGTCCTTGTTTGATATCCACTCAAGCTCTTCCTCAACAAATTCCTGAACATGGAAAACAATATTAGATTTCAACTCACCTGGTTGACTCGGTAAGTAAAACAAAAAAGGTGTAATAATGCATGAACATGTTGGACAAATTGGTCTTTCGACGTGCACAAGTTGCATGACACCTAATGCCAACAACTCCAAAACATTGCGAACAATAGTTCAATCAAACAAAGGCATCCAACATTTTAAGTGTCCAAACTACCCCTAACATTGTCCAGTGCACGTGACTATGGGGCACCATGTGCTCGAAATTGTCAGTATTGTCCTTTTCCCAGGGTCCAAAAATTAGGAAAATTTAGTGACCGACCGACCCTTTTTCGAGAAAAGGAATTAAAAACTATTTTCCCAATGCCGTCTATTTAGACTCGGGCGAGTTACCACAACAAGGACTCGTTCCTTTTAAAAATCGGAATCATCGCCCGAGTCAACACTGAAAAAAGGCCGGGTCATAACCGAGTCGAGGAGAAACCTACACACGGAACGGAAACACCAAAGTAGGGTTCTTCTTCTGTACGCACCAAAGGCCCCAAAGTGAAGGAAGGAAGAAAGAAACATAAACTTACAGGCAAAGAAGACTTAAGATGATGTGGTTCGAAAACGTTGAAAGACGCCGGAGCACGGGAAGGAAGAGGCTTTCCTCCGGGTCGGCGGTCCATTTCGTCGTCATCTTCCTCACCTATGTCAGAAGCGAAGTCCAGGAGGTCGTCCATGAAACGGTTTCCTGCTGCTTCCGCTGTGTGAAGAGTCTCCATTTCCAAGCTTAGAGAGAGAATAAACAGAAGAGGGTATATATGTTTAGAGGGAGAAAAATAGGTTAAAAAGTAAAAGAGAGAGAGAGAGAGGATTTTAATTATTTTAGAGATGGTGGTGAGCCTAACAGAGGACGTTGATTTTTGTAATTTTATGCCTTTTTTTATTTTATTTTTTTGCTGGGGGGTATAGTATAACGTCTATTAGTGGGCAAGTATCCCATGCATTCATAACTCCCCACGTCCTTTTCTTTGCACCTTCATCAACCATACACGCCTGTTAAAATAAAATTATAATTTTGAATACGAATAATGTGTGGAACTAAAAGCCACCCACCTATCCCCTACTTGCATCCACCATGTTTTTGCTTGCTATCTTAATCTCTAAGGTAAGGCGTTAATTATTAGGACACACAAATTTCCACGTAAAAATAATAAAATCTTTTTGTTGGCACCAAAACTGGCTTGCATATTACAAAAAGTTGTTTAGATGGTCACAAAGTTTCGTAAATAACAAGATGGTAGTTCATGTAAATATAAGAGTGAAGTAAGGGTAGGGGTAGAATAAAAGGATAAGTTTGAAGTATGGTGAGGAAGGAAGGGGCGGCCCGCTTACGCAACGGGCGGGCCGGCGACGACCATTATTATTCCCCAAAGGCAACGTCACTCAACCAATAAGACACCGCCACGTCGGAAAGGACAGTCTTTTGACCTCTCCGACACCGCAAGTGGCGGCGAGGATTTTCCTTTTCCGGGCCCTGCCCTCTACAGTGCATCTGTATAAAGTATAACTATAAACTCTAGTTTCTTAATTAAAATTAAAATTGATATAAAAAAAGTAGTAATTAGTTGGGGAAAAGCGGTGTAATAATGGAAATACAATAGGTCCACACAAAGATGGAGCGTTTTGATTTCTAGTGTTTTTATTTAAGCGGGGTCCATCTGCATGTTCTACTTAGGCGTTTGCATGTGCAGGAAGCGGGGTCCACCAGCCCATTTGTGAAAGGTTAGGAGGAGTAGGTGTGCTGTGTCAACTCCACGCTACATAATTCCACAGGATTGCGGTGGAAACGAACGTGAGTGTCACGTGCTATGCATGAAAGTTATTGCCTACCAATTAAGGCTCATCAATTCTCGTCCGGCTTAAGCGTTTGAGGAGCCACATTTTCGTTTTACCACATAGTAAACGATAGCGATAGCATAATGAGATTGATCTTTGATTCACATGGGAACTCGAAATAGCAGATTTTTAAATTGATGGGTTGCGGTCAATGACTCTGAACATTCATTTAACCAGTCTTGACTAACATGAATTTCTTAAATCAAAGTCCGGCCCAGAATTCAGACTTACTATTTGTCAATTCAAACTCATCTTACATTTAAACATAAATAAGTTCAAATTTCAAGAATACGGATAAGCTATTTAAATTTTGTATTGGGTTTCATTTTTCAACCAGATCTGAAAGCAATTACGTAAAACCTTATTCTGTCACTAGAATCTAAATAGATGCAGACATACTTGTGGCTTCAAACAACCAAGTTGGTGTGAAGTGCCATTTTGCATTTTGGGCTCCACAAAAAAGCATTGAATGTAGTGTTAATTTTAATTCTGGTAAGTATTAGATACTATTTCAGACAATTTTTTAATTTATAAAATAATTTCTAAATTTAGTATATATTAAAAAATGCCATTCATATTACATAATTATTATTCTTAGTGCTATTCAATTAAAAAAGTTTTATTAAAAAAACATGTAATCCCATTAAAAGGGATATAGTTCTACTCAACCGAAGTTCTTGAAGTCTACTACCTATAATATAACTGCAAATGGAAGAATGCAAGGCTTTTTTAAAAGAAGCTGTTTTCAGTTTTTATATTACTTCTAGGAAAAAGGCATGGACTTAGTTTCTTATAACAATTAAGATATTAACACATTTTCGCTTACTCACCAAAAAAAAACTACAATTTTCTTAGTACATTTTAGACAAGTCAAACTAATTTAATCAATGCCATAATCTATAACCTATACACTTATGTTATTGAATCAACTTATATGATTTGATAACAAAAAGAGATAAGAACATCCTAGAAAAGCCCTTCAGATTGTCTGTCTCCCTTACCCAGTACACCTTTGCCTTGCATATCCTCTATCATGCTCTCTTTTTGTTTTGTTTTATCGTATGTTTGAATGATATGTTTGACGAAGAGCTAGACGTTGATGTGTATGTGGGGCGTCATAGTTGTGTTTTGGCACATCATGTTGCACGGTGCACCAAATGGAGGTGTGATGCATGCTAGGAGGATGGTGTAAAGATTGTAATGAACGTGTATTCCCTCGATTGTTAACAAGATTGAGTATATGTTTAAATAGATACAAGTAAGGGAAATAACAAAGTGTAACATAAAAAATAACAAACTAGATTACACCTAAAGAATAGGAAATAGCTTCACTCAATGGAAGACTTGGTCATGTTCTCATCCTTAATACGCCCCCGAAAGATGAAATCGATACCAACGATATTTATCTTGTCTTGAAGTTCCTCAAACTTTGTTCGAGGAAGAGACTTTGTTAATGCATCTGCAATTTGCTTGTTGGTCGAGATGTGTGTGACTTATAGGCATTTTCATTGAACTTGTTATCTGACAAAATGATAAT
>JANZLF010000222.1:30120415-30138060 GCA_026546835.1 Erythroxylum foetidum
ACCTGCTTCTAGTTCTAGGCCTTCAAGCTCTAGGGGAAAAGAAAAGGAAGTTATACAAGAAGAATATGGAAATGAAGAAACTGAAGAAGAGGAAGAGGAAGAGGTCTACAAAAGTAGTGATGAAAGTGAAAATGAAGAAGAGATGGCAGATCTCGGAGATGATGATGATGATTATTGTTAGAAAGCTTAGTTATAGAAAGCTTATGATGTTGATGATTACTCTCTGTCTCTGAACTTATTGGTGTATTGTATTCAATTGTTTTCCATGCTAAACCTCTGGTGAAGCTTATATATATATGTGTGTGACAGTGTGTGTAGAAAGCTTATATGTGTGTGTAGAAATAGCGGCCGCTCCGCTATCCGCTATTCCGCTATAGCGTTTTCGGGGTCGGCCGCTCCGCGCCGCTATCCGCTATTAACTACTATGATGAGTAAAGATATCTGGAACTAACTTCCTCTTGTCGTTGAGCATCCTATAGTTGTCTCGCTATAATTCTTGTGAAATATTCTAGCGTATTCTTCTCCTGTTATGTTAGTTGTTCCTTTCAAGCAATATTTCTAACTTCATAAAACATTCCCAGTACCTTAACCATTCTTTTGTCTTTAATTATTGGTTTAGACCCTTCAAATATCTAGCAATTTGTTGGCCGTCAGTCTCCATCAAGCCATTTCTCTCTGCTAGACTTATAAATATGAAGTATATTCATGTATAGATTTCTAACCCTAAGGAAAAATTATTTTTGTAATAGTTTCTTCTTCGTATACTAAGTTTTTGCTCGGTACTTTCCCCTGATTGTTACTTCTGCACTGAAATCTTTTCTGCTTTGCAGATGCCCCCTTAATTTGCATGTCACAGTTTTCATGTCTTTTTTCTTCTAGAATCTCTATATACTCAAAAACCTTGTCTACTTCTACAATCCAATCCAAAGATTCTGTAACATTTAAATTATTCTAAGAAAATGATGTTTGTCATCATTGCCATTCTTTTTGTATCCAATGTTTCTCACAGGTTTAATGAAGAAATCATCCTCATCTTAATCTACCAGATAGACCTATTCTCTATGCCCATGTGCAAGAATTGGTCTACAGATAGACTGTTCATGAGCTAGGCTTCTTTGATACACATCCTTTTGTTTTTTAAATTTTTGTTGGGACCAAGCTTAAAGTATCAAATCCATCTGCAAATTCGAAACGCTAGAATCCAAAGTTCTCAAATGTAACCCTTTGATCTTGTACATCATGTCGGGAGGCCTTAGGTCCCTGATTTATACCATGCGAGCTGCCGCCTACCACATCTATGTCACGTACCACCATTAGATTGGTCAAATCCTCCTGATCTCATACAAACTAATGTAGAAGATCTGATACAACCTAATGTAGTGTATTAACATGAAACAAAGGCTAGCACTCAATTATGCATTTAGGATTTAATAAATAAGTTTTAGAATGGCGAAAAGTAAAGTCAAATTGAGGGGAAAGTCTGTACATTATTAGGATTGTTGTTTTCTAAAAGAAATAGAAAATACATATTTACAGGATAGTATTCAATAAATAACAAGACTTAAATAACCTTAAAATAACACTTACCCTTTAAGTTGAGATCATTTGCTAGACATTCTACGTAAGTTAAGTAGTTTGCTTATACCTTGAAGGCTTGAACAGATTTTTTAAGTTGATATATGCGGTCCGACATACACTACATTAGTCTGGATCAGGGCTGGGATAGTGGCGCCCATTTCTAACCAGTTATGAAAAGGTTCACCATGCTACATAAAAATTCTGATATCAGTTGGTGTCTTAAGATATATGACTGGCCATCAGAACATCTACTGCTTCATTTGCTTTTTTGGGATAATGCTTACTGGCATCACCAATATTTTTGTTGGTTTTGATTTCATGGGAGTTAGATGGCGGCATTGAATTACATCAGATTTGTATATTTAGTTGGGGGCATTGAATTACATCAGATTTGTATATTTATGTTTCCTTTCGAAGGCAAGGGGAGCCTTTCCTAATGCTGTTGAAAAATATTAGTAGAATTTGTTCTTACTTTTGTTTCTTTCATTGAGTTTATCTAGTTGAATGAAGCCTTTTAGTTAGGAATTCTAGATTGGAGTGAATTGATTGGGATGTGTCTAAGTTTAGTCGAAGAGGTATTGATATTTCAGCTAGAATTTCAGTATGTGTTTTGATTTTGATGTAATTCAAACTTGCAGAACAATCAAAAGATGCATCCTGCTATGTATGACGATGTAACTCTTCTCACTGATAAGTTGTCGGACAAATTAAGATGCAGAGAGTGCCTTCCTGCTATGGATAAACCTCATCCGTGCTCTAATTGCATGTCTGGAAAAAAACCAATGAGCCCTTCCATGAAAAATACTGAGAAAGACTTCAAGGACCAAACACTTGTGAATGTTGATTTCTCGGCCACAAACGTAAAACTTGGCCAATCTGGGGATGAACATTTTAAACTGCATGTTCCATTAGGGACTGGCTTTCAAGCTGAAGTTCCTGAATGGATTGGCATCCCTTCTCAGAGTGATTCCAAATGGCTAGGCATACAAGTACTGCCTTTGGATAATGGAGACCACATGGTCCCGCTGGAAAGGGATCCTATTGGAAAGGGCAGACCTGAATCGTGTCATTGCTCATATCCGGGTTCTGTTATATGTGTTCGATTTCATATTGCCGAGAAAAGAATGAAGTTAAAGATTGAACTAGGCCCATTATTTTACCGCTGGAAATTTGACCACATGGGTGAGGAAGTTTCACTTAGATGGACTGATGAAGAAGAATTAAAATTCAAGGATATGGTAAGATCTAATTCCCCATCACAAGGCAAGTGCTTCTGGGACTATGCACACAGGTATTTTCCTAAAAAGCCAAGGACGGACTTGGTAAGCTACTACTTCAATGTACTTCTTGTTCAGCGCAGGAGCTACCAAAACCGTGTGACTCCAAAAGATATTGATAGCGATGACGACGAATCAGACTTTGGATCTTTCAGTGAAGGTTTTGGGCTTGAAGCAGTCAGGGTTCCTAGTGATAATTTACTGATATGTAAGGAAAACAAGCAATATACTGACTTTGAACAGATAGGAAGCTTAGCTAGTTTTCCTTCACTTTGATTGCACACATTTTGTAGAACTTTCGGACAGTTCTTGTACTCGTATTGAAATAGCAGTTTGGATGCCTCTGAAATTTTTGGTAGCTTAACAATCACTATTCGAATAATGAAAATTGAGCAGACACAGCAAGGAAGTGAGGCTAGTCAATTTGGGTTAATGATGACTGGGGGAAGGTGCATCTCAGACCTTGCCCCCTCGTTGCCGTAGTTCAGAAGGATTTATTTTTATTTTCACCAGTTGCTGGGTTCGCCTGGGGAATAAGCAGGGCGTACTTCAGTTTTCTGTGCGTCGTTAGGTTGGGAATGTGTTTCTCTGACATTTCAAATCCTTGCAAGATGTTTGAAGGATGAATTGATCATTGCCTTGAGGCTGGCCATGCTGCTTATGTCACAGCCCTTCTAACTTTTTTCTGATCTATATTCATAGCTTAGTATGCCACTTGGTTTACAGGTGGAAGATGAGGATCGATGTATTTTACAGCTTATACTGTTGACTATGAGTGTAACACTCCTTATAAGGAACCAACAACCACCCACATACATGTCAACCAAATTCTTGTACAAACAATTATGACATATATTTCTATTCATTTAGAGGAACTGTCATAACACATTTGCCTATTCTATGTTATACATATACATATTACAAAATTTCATATCACTTTTATCATTTAAGAGTATTATATCTTTGTATTTACGTTATAATCCAAAAGAAATATTACATATAACTTAAATTCTTAGTTACAAACTGTTACATATATAATCATCTTTAACCAAAAAGATACATTCCAAAAGTACATTTACTACTAACAGTTGAACTTGGTCTTTGCAAATGATCTATGTACTTCAATCTTATTACTTAGACCTACACGGAGTTAAGCTTGAAAGCTTAATAGGCAAATGCTTAGTTTAGAATATCACTCACAGTAGTCATTCATTAAGCAAACATTCATAAATATCACAAAATGTATAAATAGTGATGGCATAAATAATATAGGTACATAATGCAAATATGCTTCAATGTATTATTCATATATCGTAAGTTCACATTTATAAGCCAAACGTTGATATTCAACGCTTATTAATACAAATTATCAATATAACTGCTCATCAATACCAATTATTCATATTGTAATGATGTATCTCTTATTTATAGCTATTTAATTTACTTTTTATGTTAGACTTGCACAGTCTTGTAGGTGTGGATAATTAGAACTGTAGATATCTGAAGATATCAAAGTGTAGATATTTGAAAGTATTGAACTATAGATACCCAAAGGTATCGAACAATAGAGACACTATAGTCTCGAAATGAAGACACCATTGGTATCAAATTGTACAAGCTACACTATAACCCTATAGGCATGCTTATCTATCCACCATCAAGACAATAAAACAGACATTGTAATGTTTTTATTTAACAGTTTGCCAATTTTATAATTCAGATATTGATAAATTATATGATATTTATTTGAAATCATAAAATCTATATTTGATTTTATACATGCAAGTCATAACATACCACCGTTAAAAGGGTGTCGAAATCGTACTTATATAATCATACTATACACGTATAAGCAATAAATATGTATATAAATCATCTATATACATGTAAATTGCCTTTGGCATACATTATGATCAATATTAAATTTCAATGTTTAATCACCAATTTTACATATGATAAGTCATATTTCATTTATTTCTAAATGTTTTTAAAGTTTCATAAACATCTGAAAAGGTTCGGAAATGATTCGGTAAAAATTAGAAACAAAAACAAACTCAAATAGTGTAGTTTCCTTCTTGTCATGTCCTCTAGCTCTAATTCATACCTTCACTTATTCCGTAATTTTCATATAGAAAGCATTCAAATTATATATAGCCTATTCTTATACTTAGGAATTTTAACTGCTAAATTGAGTCATCATATGAGAATTCATAAAGTGTATTTCATTTGAAGAAATCACATTTGCATATACATGTGAATCATGATCTAGGGACATTGTAAAAATAGTACAGGCACTCATTGATATATCCCAGGGTATGAAAGATCTTAAATGATTATGATGTGCTTGTGTGTTGATTATGGCTTTAATTTTGTTTGATGAATTATAATTAGTGAATTGGGAATTTATTGTTCTAATTGAGTGATTGAGAAAGTGATATGTGCATTTAGTCTAAGAAAAGTGTTAAAAGGGTAAGGCAAAATGATACATGGGAATTTAGGTTGAATGAGCCTATGAGATGGTGTCAAGTGACATCAATAATAGAGTGACCATTAGTTTGAATAAAAGAGTGAAAAATGGAGGTATAGTTGAATGAAATATGGTCTAGAGATTAAATGACAAATGGACTAATAAGGGACTGACAATTGGGAGTGTAGGAGAAAAACACGTAGCATGGCTTTTAGGTTGACACTTGGCATTACACATGTATATCTTTTTTACCACACACCTTACCCATGTTTCTTACTCTTGTAAGATCACCATCTTTTATGTTTTGGTCTATTGTTTCTCCTTATTTCCTCCCACCTATGAAACTTTTACACAATCCCTATAACCCTTAAAGTTTTGCTAAAATTTCATAATCCTCATCTTCTAAATTGAAACCCTTTAATCTCATCTTGTTCTTAATGTATGTTTGATGCTTGGGAGACTTGCTTAGCTTATTGATTGAGGAAATCTTGAGACAAACAAATAAGTATATGATTTTCTTATTGAGTTATATGTGAACATAACATCTATAAAGATTGGTTAGGGATGAATTGAGATGAATTGCATGTAAGGTTAATGAAGAGGTGCTTGAAATATGATGAATGAATTAGTTTTGTTTTGATGTATGAAAACCCTAGGTTATAGATTGTTTTGAGAATGAATTAGATTGAGATTAGAGGTATGTTTAAGATGAATTGATGCTAAAGAAAGGTGCTAATGTATTGTTCTTAGAATGGAAAAGGAACTAGGTTGTATCATGTAAGATAGTAAATGATAGCATTTGTTTGATTGATGATGCCTAAAAGATAAATTGTTTATGAATTGGCAATTGAATGATTTTAGCTTAAATTTTGAGATGAAATGATGAGAAATTGAAATATTCTTGAAGTATAAGTGAGGTGTAGTTGAAGAACTATCATGAAGTAGTTAGAGCTTGAAAGAAAATTTAAAGAAAAAGGAAGGTGGCTTTTGGATCATATATCAAACGATCGTGGAAATTGTATGGTTCCTTCCCATGATTGTGGAAATGCTTGGTAGAAAGGATAGTTTTTGTTCTGTGTTCTGGTTGAGTCATATAAGGATAAAACAATATCCATTAATCATTTTAGACCTGATTAGGGCTTAAAATAAACTTAGTTTCATGTTGAATCAATTGATTAAGTGTTTGACAATTTTAGGTTCTTAAATGATGTTATAATTCAAGAACTGAGTTTTTTTTATATCAATGCATATGAATTTGGAAAGTATAAGATGTCAACAATATAAGGATGTTCTTATGAACACAAGATAAGATAAATGAGTGAGTAAGATTTGTGTATAGGGTTACATACCTAGGATAGTCAATTGAGCATGCATTGAACATAACCCATATACATGTGTAAAATTGAGCACTTATTTGATTAAATATGTTAGTGATGTGTAAAAATGTGTGTATTATATGATATAAAAGCACAAATTTACCGATAGCATCTAAACATTGCCAGATCGTCAAGGCATTAGCTAATCTGGAGTAAACTGTGAGTAACCTAGATGTGTGATCTCAATTAGATATATGTTTCTATTTGAAATATTTTTGTTTAATCCTTATATGTATATATAATGAAATGATTTGGATATAATTCTGATGTTGATGATTCTGGACAATTGTGTGATCCCAATTAGATATGTGCTTCTGTTTGAATTGTTTTTGTTTAATCCTTATATCTATATATATTGAAATGATTTGGATATAATTGTGATATTGATGATTCTAGACAATTGATTTTTCGAGGAGTTCAATATTTGGGACTGTATTAGGCATGTTATCTATATGCATATTAATGTGGAAAATAAATGCTCAACTGAATGTTGAATATTGAACTTGGGTTCGATGAATGTGATAAATGACTATGTACATGGATGAAAGTGATTGCTAGCATATTATGTGAAATGATGTATGTGATGACATTGATATGCATGATTAGATAAAGAAGTTGTGACCGGAGCGACCAAAGTGAAAAAGGAGCTTAAAGCTAAAAAATGTGCACATAGAGTCACAGGCTCAACGATTAATGAGTCCATTACCGGGCTATATATATATATATTGAATTTACTGAATTGTGTTAAAATAGTAATATAAAATATTTGTGTACCTAATCTGTTTGGTTAAAATGTGAGATGCATATATTGTGATTTGGTAGACAATTAAATGGTGTGATAATTGGGATTTGATTTTAAATAATGTTATGTGTTTGAGAACTTGGATTATATGTGTTTGCGATATTATGCCTTGATTTGAGTGAACACGTTGATGATAATTCACTCACTGAGTTCACAAACTCATCAAAATTACATTGTTAATTTTCAGGTATAGGGACAACCTAGTTTCTAAGACAATCTAGTAGCAACCTAACATTGTCCTTTTTGGGAATCAAGAATGGTTCAAAGGTTTGGTCAGCTGATACTGAAGAGTCTAGATAGAATATTTTGGTCCACTACCTAGTTTTATGTTGTACACATGGTACATAGTTGCGAACTTTGACATGTCATGTATTGTATAAACAAGGGTTATGAGTGTAACAACACAATGGATATTTATATTTATGAATCAAATGCAAGGAATGTAATGACAATGTATGCTTATGTTCATGAATGAAACGAGAGAACTTAGTTTTTTTTGAAATGTTTATGTTCTATATGATGGCACGATAAGTGATGTAAATGCTCTAAAATGCCATTTTTGTGGAGTATGTGCTCGAATAGTCTCTAGTATGTCAGGTATGTGTTTTATGGAAGGGCGATGTTACAATTTTTGGTATCAGAGCATGGTTTGACATCTTTAGAGACATATAGGAGTCGTTTAATATAATATCTGGCGAGAAATTTGCGTCGTGATCACAATTGTTGTTTGTTATAGGTCGTCTACCATAGGGGATAGAGTTATTGAATCAGCTAACCTTAAGTCAATAGGAGCCAATAAAGAGTCTCTTATACCCTAGTCTGAGCCAATGGCCCTGAGAGTACTTGAGAGGAGAGAAAGGAGGTAAGACAAGCTTAGGAAACAAGGAGTTGTAGGCTTCTATAAAAGCATAGACCCTGTTGAGGCAGAGATCTGGTTAGAGAGGACAGAAAGAATATTAGAACAAATGGATTGTGAACCAGATGAGAGGTTTGATAATGTTGTCTTGTTATTACAAGGTCCAGCTAAGACCGTTCCTAGTAGTTCTGTCTGACAATGTAGATTGACTTGGGAAGACTTTTTGAGGGTCTTCAAAAAGAACTATATGCCCAAGATCTACTTGGATAGAAAGATGAATGAGTTCTTCAATTTGAAATAGGAGAATCTCATAGTAGCTGAGTATGAAGTATGGTTTAATGAATTGATGGGGTATGCTACCACCTTGATTCTGATTGAGGAGGACAAATGTAGATGGTTCGAAGATGGGCTGAGCATGGAAATTAGAGCAAGTCTGACAATTACCAATTTGAGCAGTTTCATTGAGTCAAGAGCTGCTTCAATTAGAATTGAGCATCTACTAAAAGATGGACAAGTAGAGTATAGGCAGGAGTCTAGAATGAAGAGGCATGGAAAATTTCAAGTTGATTTTGGCAGAAGATTTAGTAAATGCTAGAGTAGATCATCACGATCACAACCGAGATCAAGACAGTTAGGGTTTAGGCCGGTAAGTGGTTTTGATTATTTTGGTAGAGGTTAGGCGTATGGAGTAAAACTTATGGTAGGCCACCACCCCAGATGCCTAGTTGTGCACACTGTGGGAAGAGACATGGTGGTGAATGTTGGAAATTATCAGGAGCTTCTCTACACTGTGGCTCCTTAGAGCATCAGTTTAAAGATTGCCATGCTATTATTGGAGCATAATCGGGAGTGGGAGCAAGATCAGTAATTGAAATGATTGTTCAGCAGAGTAGAGCTAGTGGTACAAGACAGAGAGACAAAGGTAGAGTCAGAGAAAGCTCTGCAGGTCCTAGTGCTAGGCTAAGATCTATGCTATCATCAGACAAGAGGCTCAGGACTCCCCAGATGTCATTGTAGGTGTGTTACATGTCTTTCAATTTGAGGCATTTGCATTGCTAAATCCAGGATCTACGCATTCATTCATTGTACCACATCTAGATTCTAGACTACATTGTAAGAGAGAAATATTGAAACGTGGCCTAGTGATGAGTCCTCAAGTAAGCAGTGCTATAGGAATTGGGGAAGTATGTAAAGAGTGTATTATTCAGATTGACCAGGCCAAATTTAAAACTGACTTGATAGTCTTGCAATTGAGAGAGATATATGTTATCCTAGGTATAGATTGACTTACCACACGCTATGATGAACTGCCATACCAAAGAAGTGATTATTGAATTCCCTACTCAGTCAAGGGTGATATTTCGAGGTATTAGTCAAGTACCAGTTAGATTAATTTCCTCGAAGAGTGCCTTTAGACTGATTTAGGGTGGTTGTGAGGCTTAATTAGTCGACATGTGTTGGCCCTCGAAATTTTTTTCTCTAGTTAAGCATGATTAAATGAATAATGAGATTTTGATAGATTTAATTTTGGAGTTTAATTGTTATGTCTATGTTAGTAGGATTTATTTCATAGCTTAGTTGAATTAAAAGTGATAAAAATGTTCAAGGGCATTTTTGGCAAGTCACTTAAGGATAAAAAACATAAGGCATATAAGGAAGGGTAAATGAACATTGCACACTCATTAAGGGTAGGATTGGAAGATGAAAATATTGTCTTGCTTTTTAAGAAGAGAAAAATGTGAATTGAACGGAGAGAAGAAGAGAAGAAACGAAAATAAGAGAGAAAAAGGAGAGGTTTCGGTGGTTGAGAGAAAAGACAAGAGTTGAGGTAGGGTTCATCTTTTCTAAGCTTTTTAGAGAGATTTTGAGGTTATTCAAGAAGATAAAAAGGTAGAGGAAGAGAAGAGCTTTCATAAGGGCCAAGAAACTCTTCATTTAGTGAAGATTCAGGTAAGATCTTATTTAATCTTTTGGATTTTTGGAAGGGTTTAAGTTTTCTAGAATTGATTTTAGTGAATGTGTCTTGGGAGTCCTCAAATTGGAATTTCTATTGAATTAGGAATTTTTTCAATGTTAAGGGAATCAAGAGAGGCAAGAGGAGAGGCCTTTTAGAGTAAGTTTATGAGCAAGGATTTCAAGGTGGGTACATGTTTATAATTAGCTCATCTTTTCAAATTTAAGAGCATTAAATGATTTCAATTTTTGTGAACATTACATTATTGCTCTTTGAAGGATTTGAGAAAGTGCTATATGTGTTGTATATGTATTGGATTTATGAAAAAGATAGAATATGAAAATGATTTTGAAAAGATATTATGTTTATAAAAAATCATGTTTTCGAAAATGTGTCATTTTGGGCAACAAGTTTACAAGTTACGAAATACATGTTATGTGGGTTTGGTTTGGTCCATTCTGTATGTTAAGTGCACTTCGACTAAAGACTTCTCCTACCTGTCTGCTAGTGCCATGAAGCTCCTTCAAGGACTCTCTCATGTTCACGACTACACAAAACCACTATGTGAGATTGCGTTAGCTCGTTCTGTTCACGACTATACAAGACTATTTTATGGGAATCTGTTAGTTCGTTTTGTTTATGGACCACCCAAACCATTCTGATGGGCTTATGTGTTTATGATTTGTGACAAGTTTGGTGAATTCATGATTCATGATATTTATGAATTGCTTGATAAGTTGTGAATTTGGGAAATATGTGTTACATGGATTTCAATGTGAATTTTACAATGGAAATAAATATTTCAAAGGTTTTGCTCGTTTGTTATTATAAACTTGTTACCTACTAGCTTTCAAGCTCCCCCCATTCCTTCTCATCTTCAGAGTGATCAAGAGTCGAGGCATCACTCCAAAGTTGCATCTTTTTGTGTTTTATGTTAGTTTATGAGAACACAAGGCTTTAGTTACATTTCAAGTATTATTTGATCAAGTGTCTTTTGTATTTTGAAACATTAATGTATTGTGGCTTAAAATGCCAATTAAAGCTTCGTAAAATGCTTATCTTTTGATGTCAATGAAATATGAATTGCGTATGGATGATTTTGAGTTAAAATTAGGCATAGGTGAAGAAGTTATCAACTTGAGATGATGAATTTTGAACATGAATTGTTATATATATATATATATAAGCGAGATGTTATGGAAAAGAAAGATAGGATTTTTGTTAATGATGATAATTAGTTGTAAGTGATGAGTTAAATGAGTAGGGATTAGAGAGTTTAATGAAGAAAAGTCGGTAGTTGAATGGTTATTCTCACGACATTCCAAGTTTGAACATTGCAAATTTCAAGTTTTTCATAAGGGAAAAATTTTTATTCGAATTTCAAGGGAAAAATTGGATTGATATAGATTGAATTAGACAAATTTGTCTTCACGAAAGTTGTAGATTATCTTTCTACCTTTTCAACGGTATATAGTATGAAATTTTTGGACATCGGAGTTGAAAGTTATGATCATTTGAAGTTAGTGATGTCGCAGAGGATGTATATGCAGGACAGCTTCGGTCACGATCACATCAAGCAACCTCGTGATCACACCAAGTGCCCTTGCGATCGGACCTTCCCTCCTCGCGATTGCACCTTTCTCCTTGCGATCGCACCTGCCTTCCTTATGAGTACACCTTTGTTCCTTGCGATCGTACCCAAAGGGTTTTCCAACTCTGAACATGTTTGACTCTTTCGGACATAACTTGGTCGTCCGACATCCAAATGACTTAATTTTTAAACCAATAGATTCCTAACACATTTTTCTATCTCTCCATAAAAATAGGTAGTCTTTGGAGTTGTTTTGAAAAATATTTATGGAAAGAAAGTGAGGAAAATTGTTGGAAGAGCATGAATTGGTTATTTTACTAAACATACTTCTGTATTTTAATCATATCTTGAGCTACAGATCTTAGAATGAGATGATTATTGTTCAAATTAAACTAAAGACATATAGATAGAAATTATTTGAAGAAATAGAATTTTAGTTCAATCTCTAAGATTTTCAATTTCTAGATAGAAGTTGAGTACTATTTTAGTACAATAATAGTCTGAAAATGATTGGGATATAACTTTCAAATTTTTAAACCAGATTGAACGATTTTGGTGTCATTAGAAAGATCAGAAAATCTGAAGAAGTCAATTCATGTTTTGGTGACTGGCTGGTGTAAGCACGCCATAGGGATACGTGTTCAGATGTTGCGTAGGATGCCAAGCACGTGTCTTGTGAGGGTGAAAACGAGGCCTAACACTTATAGTATCGGAGAGTGAAGATGAACTGTTGATGGTTAAGGAGATTTTATGAAAATAACCCTACAGGAGAATACACTCATGTCTTAGGATATTTTGCAAGAGTTAGGCTCGAAAATCGGGATCCAACAGGTTTGGTATCAGAGTAAGAGATGGACTTTAGATTCGGGGTCCAACAACATGACTAACACTTGTACTAGGAAGACGATCTAGGATATTCTTATTTTTAGGAATTTTCCAGACGTGTTTCCTAGTGAATTACCGGGTTTACCCTAGAAAGAGAGGTGAAATTTACGATTGACTTAGTTCTAGGTACTGCTCTTATATCGATTCCTCCATACAGGGTAACACTTGTGGAACTTAAGGAACCTAAAACTCAGTTGTAGGAGTTGTTAGACAAGGGCTTTATTAGACTTAGTGTATCACCTTAGGGAGCTCCATTATTATTTGTGAAAAAGAAAGATGAAACTTTGAGGCTATATATCGATTAGAGGCAGTTGAATCGGGTGCAATGAAAAACAAACATCCTTTACTGAGAATTGATGAACTACTTGATCAACTGCAAAGAGCTCAGATATTCACTAAATTAGATATGATATCAGGGTATTATTAGTTAAAGATAACAGATGCTAATGTATCGAAGAGTGCATTTAAGACCCGATATGGACATTTCGTGTTTTTGATGATGCCTTTTGAATTGAGCACTGATAAATAAGGTATTTCAACCTTATCTAGATTGTTTAGTGATTGTTTTTATTGATGACATAGTGGTATAATCAAGAAGTAGTGACGAAGATTCCGAACACTTTAGGTTGGTCTTGCAGATTATGAGGGAGAAGCAGTTGTATGACAACTTTAGTAAATGTGAATTCTAGCTTGATCAAGTAGTATTTTTAGGTTATATAGTATCTGGATAGGGTATATAGGTGGACACAAAGCAAGTTGAAGCAGTAATGATGTGGGAAGCCCCGAGGAATGCATATGAGATTCGGAGTTTTCTTGGATTAACTGGTTATTAAAGGAGATTTATCGAGGGGTTTTCCTTGATCTTATCCCCTTTGACAAAGATTCTGAAGAAGAATGTACCATTCAGGTAGATTGATGAGTGTCAGAAGAGTTTTGAGGAATTAAAACACCGATTGACTACAACACCGGTGTTAGCTATTCTATGTAGAGCAGGAGGATATGTAATATACAATGATGCTTCACATCAAGATTAGGGTGTGTTTTAATGCAGTATGAAAGAGTAACTACATATGCATTAAGACAATTAAGACGCTATGAATTCAACTATTCGGTCCATAATTTGGAACTTGCTGCAGTGGTATTTGTTTTGAAAATTTGGAGACACCATCTATATGGTGAGACATTTAAGGTATTCATGGATCATAAAAGTTTGAAGTATTTGTTGAGTTAGAAAGTGCTTAATATGAGACAAAGGAGATGGGTTGAGCTATTAAAAGACTATGATTGTATGATTGAGTATCATCCTAGTAAAGCTAATTTAGTAGCTAATGTATTGAGTAGAAAATCTAATAGTACTATGGCATATATTCAAATTTTGAGGATACCAAGCCCAGTACAATTGAGAGCACTAAAATTGAATAGTAGTGTGGCATAGATTCAAATTTTGAGGTTACCAAGCCTAGTACAATTGAGAGAACTAAAAGTTGAGTTGAATTTGAAACATAATGAAACAGTAATAGCTACATTGAATCTTAGACCGGTATTACATGAAAGGATCAGAAAAGCCTAAAGTAAAGATCTAGAATTTGAGAAGCTTATTAAGAAGTTGAGAAAAGATTTGAATTCTGAGTTTAAATCAAGAAATGATACTTTTTGGTTGAAACAAAGATTGTGTGTACCTGATGTTGATGATCAGAGGAAAGAGATTTTAGAGGGAGCTCATGTGGCAGTTTATGCTATGCGTTCTTGTACTACCAAGACATACAATATGTTGAAGCATCATTTTTGGTGGCTGGGGATGAAGAAGCAAGTAGCTGAATATATTACTAAATGTTTAACTTGCCAACATATGAAAGCCAAACATCAGGCTCCAGTTAGGAAGTTACAGTGACTACCTATTCCAGAGTGGAAATGGGAGAGAATCTCTATGGATTTTATTATGGGATTACTAAGGAATCTAAGACAATATGACACCATATGGGTTATTGCCAACAAATTGATGAAATTAGCATATTTCTTACTTATGCGAGAGAATAATACATTAGACCAATTGGCCTGGAGATATGTGAATGAGATTATAAGATTGCATAGTGTTCCATTGTCTATTGTGTATGATCGGGATCTTAAATTCACTTCTAGATTTTAGAATAGTTTACAGGTAGTTTTGGGTACAAAGTTGAACTTCAGTACAACATTTCATCCTTAGACAAATGGATAAAGTGAGAGGACTATCCAGACTGTTGATGATATGCTTAGAGCTTATGTATTAGAGTTCCAAGGAGCATTGGACTAATATGTAAGTCTTATTGAATTTCCTTACAATAATTATACAGTAGCATTGGTATGGATCCTTATGAGGCGTTATATGGCAGGAAGTGTCAATCACCTTTGTATTGGGATAAAGAGGGTCTAAGAATTATTGAAGGTCCAGAGTTGATTCAAAATACTATTGAAAAGGTGAAGCTGATTGTAGTAGAGTCAAAGCGGCTCAAGATAGGCAAAAAAGTAATGTAGATCAACATCAGAGAGATATCGAACATCAAGTGGGAGACAAAGTGTTCTTCAGAGTATCGCCTTTGCGAGGAGTGATAAGGTTCGGTAAAAAGGGTAAGTTGAGCCCTAGATACATTGGTCCATATGAGATCATAGAGAGAGTTGGACCATTGGGTACAAATTAGCACTACCAACAGAGATGGCTCAAATTCACAATGTGTTCTTGATTGAGACCAAGTTTATTATATAAATTGGCGACATTTTTATTATTTTTACTACACTTCTTGGCTCCTATTTCTAGATTTTATGCTTAATTTGACTCTTGAGTGTCCACCTTTATTCTATGTAGTTTGAGAGTAAAATTGTCACAAATCAGTATTAATTGCATTAATTAATTTTCTGAGAACAATTGATACTGCAAACTACCATTTGTTCATTGCAGGGGACTCAAGGAGAAGAGACTCAAGAAGAAGAAGTAGAGTCAAAGAAATGTTGAAGTCAACAAGTTAACAGGTGCAACAGGAAGTTCGCCACGACAAAAGGATGATGTGTCGCTGCGGCAAAATATGAAGAATTCCGAGCAAAACTTTTGGGAAAAGTTTGCCGCGACGAACCTTTAAATACTTGAACCATTTTCGAAAGTTTACCCACTGTGCAACCCAAACCATAAATCGTTTCTTTTAAAACCTATCTATTTTAAGTTAAGTGAGGAGAGCTGACAGAATTTTTTATTATCACAGTCACTCTCTCTACCTTCGGACACACCTTTATCCCCTCTCATCCATTCCACCGTCTGCTCCTTCACTGACAACTACTAATAAGACAAAAAAACTCATTACTATTTTTGTTTGTCAGTTTCAATGTATATATATATATATATACATATGTTATATACATTTGTGGTATAACACTTATGGCTATAACAAATTATACATATAATATAAAGAATTAGAAATTAGTTTTCTAATTTATACTAACTAATTAAATAAGTTAAATTAGTTTCTAATTAATATAAAAAATTATTAAAAAAGAGGGAAAGTTTATTTTAATACAAGAAAACTAATTTGTTTAGTTAAAGTTAAAAATGAGGTTTCATTAGAAATTAGTTTCTAATTAAACCAAAATAAATTGATTAGTTCAATTATACTTTAAATTAGAAGTAAGTTTCTAATTAAATTTTAATAATTCATATTTGAATATTATAAATAATTTTCTAATTAATTAGAAAGTTTTTTAATTAAAAAACAAACTAATTTGTTTAGTTAAAATAACCTTAGAAATAAACTAATTTCGTTTGTTTATTTTCTAATTAAATCAATACTAATTTGTTTAGTTGAAATTAGATTAACCTTAGAAATAATCTAATTTAGTTGTTTTTTTAATTGAATAAATACTAATTTGTTTAGTTAACATTAGATAATAGTTTTATTATAAATTAGTTTCTAATTAAACGAAGATAATTGATTAGTTCAATTATAAGTTAAATTAGAAATAAGTTTCTAATTGATTAGATATTAAAAGCATTTTTTATTAGTTCAATAAATTGTTGATAAACAAATATCATACAAAATAAATAAATAAATAAATTATTTCCATATATGAGCATAAGTTCGCTATGTGTTAGACAAAATAATTTGTTATTTTTGTATACTCTTCTGATTCCTCAAAATTTATTTTTCAGAAAAATGCCTATTATTAAGCAAACACCTAAGCTTATTCGATGTGGGGCACAGAAGAGACGAATTGACAGCATGTATGTACAGTTAGTCAACATGCGTTTAATGCCTGGAGATGGTCTAACACAACATGTTGTTGTAGTTAATAACATGATGCAAGAGTCATATTTTGGAGGTTGTCTAGCTTACACAGATGTTGAAGTAAAGTATATGACTTTGCTTGCGACATTACCTCAACCTCAAGGCGAACTATTACGAATGCTCTAGAATAATATGCCTGAGAAGACTTATAATTTGTTAGTAATGACATTTATTAAAAAGATGCGTACAAGGGAGTTCATTAGGACTTTATATCCTATAGGTCTTCCAATAGAAATGGTAAGAGCTATTGTAAATCGAGCTTCGCGAAATATGTCACGCGAACTCGTGAACTCATTTCTGCGTAGGGTTCGTTACCTATAGATTGTTCATAGGTTGAAGCACATTTAATACAATAGGTTGTTTGTTTTTATAAGAACAACGTGTTAATATTTATGTAATATGTTTACATGAATTTTATATAGGAATTCATAAAGAGTAAAGTAATTAGGATTCGATTATTGTATGAATGATAATTGAACACATTTGTGGACTTTTGATTTCATAAGCAATTGTGATCGAATTATTTGCTCTATGAACGATTAATGTGAC
>JANZLF010000222.1:30186965-30197301 GCA_026546835.1 Erythroxylum foetidum
GAACAAAATCTGATGAGTCAATCGACTACAAATGGAAAGAAAATAATTTTGCAACGTCTATGAGCAATCAAGCAACGGCTAATAGACTTCTCCAACGACTACAATCATCCTAGAGTCTGCAAATAAATTGAGGAACATCAAGGGATCAATGTACTGAAGTCCAAAAAGCTAAAGAATTCCACTATTATTCCAAACTTGCTCTATATTGCTCTTAGCTTGTTTCAAGTCTGTATTAAGCATTATTCTTTCATCTTTATCTCATTATTATTGTGAGTTGAGTGATTAGTGAAAAGTCATTTGTGAGGTAGGATTTGTGCTGGAAAACAAATATATTGTAAGGGTAGCCTGAGCCAGAAATCAAGTGGTATTGTAAGAGTTCACAGTAAACTAAAAAGTGTGTAGCAAAGTGGTTTGTCAAATCCTAAGTGGGAGCTTAGGTAGAGGATGTAGGTTTTAGCACCGAACTTCTATAAAAACAGTGTTTGTTCTTCTCCCCTACTCCTTGCATTTAAATTTGTTTAAATTGTTTTGTGTGAATTAACTTCTGATTTTTTATTGTAGAACTTTACGAAAAGTTTTATAGATCTATTCAACCCCCCTTCTAGATCGTTTACAGTAGTGATGGTGGTAGTGGTACTGGTAATGTTCCATCTCAGGATCGTGAAGAATCTGATGTGAGAAAGAGAAGAAGGTAAGTGACTAGTTTCTTTGCATCACTAACAACTCCTAGAGCCCAACCTTCAATTCGTAGTACAATGCAATCAAGAGATACAACTCACAATGTTGATATGGCAGTAGCGAGATAGTGGTATGATATAGGTTCGTCATTCAATGCTTCTCAATCTTATGATTATCAACCTATGATAGATGCAATAGCCTCTTATGGTCCAGGATACAAAGGGCCATTGATTGATGACTTAAGAGGTAAACTTTTGAGTTATGTTGTTTCTAAAATTAGAAATTATTTTACTGAAAGAAGAGTGAGTTAGGGTACTTACGGATGTTCAATTATGTGTGATGGTTAGACAAATAGGAGACAAGAACCCATTATAAATTTTTTGGTTTATTCTTCAAATAGCTATATATTTTTGAAATCTATTGATGTATCTGGCCTTATTAAAAATATCGAGACTTTGTTTGGGATATTTGATGAAGTTATGAATGAAGTAAGGCTGGAAAATGTTGTTCAGTTTATTACTGACAATGATTCTGCTTATAAAGTGATAGGAAAAAAGGTTACAGAATACCTATAATTTATTTTTTTGGACTCCTTATGTTGCACATTGCATTGACTTAATGCTGGAGAATAAAGGTGATCCTAAGAATTTTTATGTTATTAATGAGACTGTGCAAAAGGCTAAAAAGGTAACAAAATTTATTTATAATCGTGCATAGGCTTTGAATTTAATGAGAAGGGAATTTACCAATGGTAGGAATTTGTGTTGTCTTCTGTGACAAGATTTATAACAAATTTTTTATCACTTTAGTCTTTTGTTTCGATGAAGAAGGAGTTAAGGCAAATGTTTACAAATGATAAGTGGATTGCAACTCAGCATGCTAGGTCTAATGCTGGAGTGGAGGTTTGTAGTATTATACTGAAAGATAGATAATTTTGATCGCAATGTCATTTTGTTATCTGAGTTTGCGAGTCTTTGGTGAGGGTGCCTCGGTTGGCTGATAATGAAGGAAAGCCAACAATGAATTATATTTTTGATGCCATGGAGAGAACGACAGAAGCAACCAAGGCTAATATGAAAAATAAGCCTTCATTATACACACCATATCTCTCAATCATTAATGAGAAAAGGGAAAGACAACTTTTTTCTCCATTATTTGCAGCTCGGGCATTTTTAAATCCTAGTGTGTATTTTAGACTGGATCTTACAAAACAAGCTGAAGTTAATAAAGAAATGCTTTTAACAATTACAACAATTGTTAGACTTGACGCGATGCAAGATCTTTTAAGCTCACAAATAGAGCTTTACAAGTTGTCTTATAGTGATTTTGGAATGTCGATTGCTATTCGACAAAGAGAAAAACTTTCTTCAGGTATTAGTTATTTTCTATTTCTTATTTGTTGAAAATTAATTATCACTTTATTTTATTTATAACACTACTTATGTTATCTTATAACTTGCAGTTTCTTGGTAGGATCAATTCGGAAATGATGTTCTAAAATTGAAAAGGTTTGCGATTCGGATTTTAAGTCAATGTGTGAGTGCAACAGTCTGTGAACGAAACTATAGCACATTTGAATTCATCCACTCAAAGAAAAAGAATAGATTGAAGCATAAGAGGTTGAATGGTTTGGTTTTTGTTCGTTACAATTTAAAGCTTCGGAAAAGGGATGTTATTTTCATTATTATCATTATTAATTTCGATATAATTTCGAATAATTTTCTAATAATTAAATTTAATTATTTACTAGGAGTCTTAATAGTACAAGTAGTTGAACCGATCCAATTGTCATTGATAATAATCTTTTGGTGGGTTGAGTTTCTGAAGAATTCAATTTGGTTGCTGTGAATGATTTAGATTTGGAAGATAATCTTGGATGGGAAAGCATTAACATGTCATTTAGTGCATTAAATTTGAATGATAAAGATGATGAAGCTCTTCTTAATGATGAAGATTTTGTACCAAATGATCACTGGGGTTAGTGCAGTTCTAGTGGATATCCTACCATTGACGATTGAATTCCAGGTTTTGTTTTTAATTTTACTTGTATTTGATGTTTATGTTAAATTCTATAAATGTAATGTAATTGTAAAGTTTTTATTTTAGGTTTAACTTTTACTAGATTGTTTCTTCATCATCAACTCTTTTTTAAATTGTTTAAGGATATTTATTGTTCTTTTTATTGGATGCTTTGAATTTTTTGATGTAATATTATTTATTAAAATGATGAAATTGTGTTATTGTAATATTTTAAACACTTTGTATTATTCTTAATTTTATATTTGTATGATGATGATTGTCTTTGTTTATATTAATTGTGGTAACTATTTATATGTGAAATATTTAAAAATTATTTTTATTACATATTAATTGTCATTATTTTTTATTATTATGATTTTTTAAAGCATAGTTGATGTAAACAGTAATCTAGTTAAGTATATGGTACAATTGTAATATACCAATGGACTGTTTTGTAAATTTTAAAAATTTTAGAGGCCATTTATAAATTTAAAAAATTATCCGAAACGGTATTCGGTACTGTACCAGAACTCAATCCGGTGCCGTGTCTAATACGAAATTCACAACATTATTTTAAGAAAACAAAAAAAAACGTGAGGATAATATTGGCCCCACTTAATTGATGCGGTGATTAAAAAATATGTTTAGTATTTTTCCTGGTGAGATGGGCTACTTTTTGTAATATCATTTTAAATGTCTAATTAATGCCAGTTTGGGTATCAACAAATCTGTGACAACTTTAGTGAATCAGTTGTAGCTGTCGGATATGGCTTATGGTCTAGTTTAATACATACGCATGGATGCAGATTCAGCTATTTTTAATACAAAACACACGTCTCTTTTCCGAAGTCAGGTTTTGCTGCTTCTTAGCTTTACAAAGTCACCTCATCTCTTTAGTGTCATTAAATTTTAATTTCCATTGCAGTCCTTTTCTTTTTAACAGTTAGAATAGGTCAATGAATAGTGAAAGCACCTTGGTAATGTTGTTTCAGAAAGAGTATGGGACACTACAAGAGGATCCGAATTGATGATTTCCAGCTTGTAACCTAACGGGTTGGACTAAGTAGAAAATGACATTTACCATCTCATACTCGTATTCATCAATGGTAAGTAACCAACTATGTATTCCATTGTCCATGCTCCAACTATTCCCAACATTCGCGTGTTGATAGATATGATACGTACGCGGCTTGCTAAGAAGGGCAGTAAAACCCAAGCCTAGCTTAGGGATTTTGCTGCGTTAGAGTGGGGACCTCATAATCTATTTAGGTGATTGGGGATCCTTCGCAGGCGTAGCGTAGGTGAACAATAAAAGTGAGCAACTTTTGGCCAGATGAAATCCGAAGTTTGTGATTTAGATGACATGCAATGGAAAGGGCTAGGGTCAGGGATGATGATAAAAAGGAGTTGGATTTGTAAAATTGCAAAAGCACTTCTCTTGTTTGTCAAAAGGGAGTCAAGGTGGACATCAATTTCAGAATGATTATGTGTAGGATGGACAAGAACTCTTTTAAAATTAGAATCTAATCATTTATATTGTTTATTTGAAGTTTAAAAAATCATCAATTTCAGAATGATTATGTATAGGATGGACAAGAACTTTTTAAAAATTGGAATCTAATCATTTATATTGTTTATTTGAAGTTTAAAAAATCATTTCAAGTATTTCATATTTTAATTGAATTTTTTTAAAAAGATATCTTAAACGATTATAATTATAAGAAGATATTTTTAAATCATCAAATTTAAAACTATTTACTAGTAAAACAAATATGAGAGGTAGGGTGAGAAATTTAAAGGACAATTATGAGAAGATACTTTTAAACCATCAAATTTAAAACTATTTACTAGTAAAACAAATATGAGAGGTAGGGTGAGAAATTTAAAGGGCTACGCAATCTAGTGAGGAAGATCGTTGGATAAAGTGGGGAGAATTAGAATCTTCTCGTCTGGCGTATGTGCAGGGTGCCCACCCACACGTGTACTCTTTTGACAATTACTTAGAAGTTAACAACTCAATTATTTATTTATATTTATATGAAGTATTTTCAGATTATTAATTACATAGAAATAAGTCCCAAGTCGTTGCCGTGTTTGACCTCAAAACCGTTACTTTTATGACCAAATAACACCCAACGCTTCTTTCTTCCTACAATTTTCTTAATATTGCATTTCCCTCCAGCCCGTCAAACTATAGATTATCACAAATCAATTTTAGTTTCATACACGAACTTTCTCTTCCATTTCGTTTTCCTTTAAGGAAGAAAATATCTACTGGGTACATATTCAAGCTCGCTCACTTTCTCTCTCTGTTTTCTGGTTGGATTCGATTTCGTTTCCGGGAGACTTGAAGATGAGAGGTGTTAACGGAGAGTCCAGCACGCTAGAGACGATAAACGCCGCCGCTACTGCGATCGCGTCCGCAGAGAATCGTGCGACGCAAGCTAGGGTTCAGGTGGTTATTTGTTTCTTTTCTTAATTGCCTTGGGTTTATAATTGTTCTTCATCTGCTTTGAATTTTTTTCATTGGTTTGTCTGTGTGTTTTTATTTTAAAAAGTTATACAGAAGGCAGACTTTTTGTTTAAAAGATTTTCTTTTGGTTGTCTCTCTCGTCGCGAATATGATCAAGCGGGAAAAAGGACTTTAATAAGGGATTTAGAAAAGGGATCAGATGTTATTTAGAGTTCGTTTCTTGCTTAGATAATCTGAGTTTAGATGGAGAATACAAGTTCAAGATTCGGTTAAAAGGGATTCGATTATTTGAGTGGTGTGTCTGAGGGAGATGGTGAAAAGAGCAGAGATGTTTTAGTGGTGACTTTCTGACATGTTATTAAATTAGTGGATGCAATAAGTAGGGATAAGCTTACTTTATGGGAAATGGTCCTTGGTGCTGGAATAAAACTGAGAATCAGTTAATATGCAAATCATCTTTTGCATTTACTCTGTCTTGTTATATGTTGGATTTTAAATTTTATTAATGTAGCAAAATGAAATATAATATTATTCTATCATTTAAGAAAAGAGTTTAAAATGAAATGAAATAGGATGGAAGAGGAAAGTTTCATATTACATTATATTTCATTCTAAATAGTAAAAATGAGAAATCTCTAATTTAGGAGGTTTAAGATGAAATGTAAACTAATAAATAACTTTTTACTTTATTATCGTATAAACCCTGCTTTTAAATAATATTTTACTATATTACATTATAAACTCTCTCGTCTCTTCTAAATAATAATTTTCTAATATTACATTCCATTTCATTCCATTCTATTAAAAACTTTACGTTCAACCAAACATAACCTCAAAGTTAGGAACTTATTTGTGATAGTATCGGACATGTCAGTTAAGAGCTTGAGATTTTTGTGCTATTAGTTCGATTCCTGACCCACCGACCAAAATTAGAAGAGACCTGTGGTGATTTCTGCACCAGACCAATGAGTTTGACTTATATTAGTTACTACTTTTATCCCAAGTGTATAGCAAGAGTTCATCTTGTCCTTCCATGCCTTAATTGGTACGAGTAATGATTCCTTTGTGTTCATAAAGGTTCTGAGTGTGCTGGTTTTGGCTGCAGCATAATTGAAGTGTGTTCAATACCCATAAAGATTTGACATAGGTCTTGTTCATATGCTTATATATGGTTGCGGCATATATTTAAGAATGCTGCTAATTTGCACATTTCTTTATAGTTTGGTTCATTTACTAGCAAATTGGCTTCTTGTGGTTGCTCTGGAAGAGATTTAATGTGATCTATTGTTGTCCAACTATTTTCTATGTGCAGAAGAGAAGATGGGGCAGCTGCTGGAGTGTTTATTCTTGTTTTGGATATCACAGACGCAGGAAGCGGATTGGGCATGCTGTTCTTGGTCCTGAAACATCAAGTTCCGGAAATAATGTTCAGGCTGAAAATTCTACCCAAGCAACTGTTACTCTACTCCCCTTTGTTGCACCTCCCTCCTCTCCCGTTTCTTTCCTGCAATCTGAACCTCCTTCTGGGATACAATCACCAGCTGGTTTATTGTCGATTTCTGCCAATATGTACTCTCCTAGTGGTCCTGCCTCCATTTTTGCCATTGGCCCTTATGCCCACGAAACTCAGTTAGTCTCACCACCTGCTTTCTCAACGTTCACTACTGAACCATCAACTGCTCCTTTCACCCCTCCTCCAGAATCTGTCCACTTGACTACACCTTCTTCACCTGAAGTACCTTTTGCCCAGTTATTTGACCCATGCCTCCGAGGTGGTGAAGTGGGTCTTAGGTTCCCACTGGGTAACTATGAATTTCAATCTTATCAGCTTTATCCTGGAAGCCCAGTAGGCCATCTGATTTCCCCTCGCTCCGGTATTTCAGGTTCTGGTACTTCATCGCCTTTGCCTGACAGTGAGTTTACCGCTGGTGGTCCTCACTTTATCAAGTTCCAATTGGGTGATCCTCCACAGCTGTTGAATCTTGACAAGCTCCCCACCCATGAGGGGGCATTATGTCAAGGTTCGGGAATCTTGAACCCGAATGCTGCAAGGCCTTGCAACTTTCTTCTGGATCATCAGTCTCCTGATGTTGCATCGCATCCACAATTCGAAAATAAACCTGGAAGCAACCAACTTGTTAATCACAGAGTCTCTTTTGAACTAAATGCCGAAGATGTATTAAGATCAGTTGAACAGAAACCAGCATGTTTTGTTAAAGTTCTATCAACATCTCAGGAAAGTGGAAGTCCAGGTCAAAAGGGTGTAACTTCTAATCAACTGGAAAATGATTGCAAGTGCCGTGTTGGTGAAACATCTTATGATGCACCAGAAACAGCTCCAGTGGATGGGGAAAAGACACAAGGGCATAAGAATCATCAATCTATTACCCTCGGCTCCATTAAAGAATTCAACTTTGACAATGGAGGAGATTCTCTTAGAACCGAAATTGAGTCAGAATGGTGGGCAAATGGCAATGTTGCTGGAAACGATGACACTGACGCTAAGAATTGGTCCTTCTTCCCTATGATTCAGTCAGATGTCAGATAGTGAATTACATACCTTGTAACTTCCACTATTGTGGAGCAATGTAGGATTTTTCATTAGCAGACACCAAAAATTGCAGTCATTAAAGCCAATAGGACCGAAAACATCTTGTTTCCTGGAAGCACTCCTAACTGACCCCAACTGAAGGCTGTTTTTGTGTCCTTCGTGACTTGAAAACAGGGAAAATGACTACATTTTTACAAAGGTTGTATGAATAATGTGTTAGATTCTGTCTATTATACGCAGAAATGTGAAGGAACTGTATTTCTTGCACTGAATTGTTCCTGATACTCTCATGTGTAATATAGATGGTGAATTGAGGCAGTTTCACCCATGATGCCACTAAGAATGGCAATGAGCTCTTGATATGTCAATTTGGAACTTGTGGCAGTGAACATATATGATTGCTGTTTCAGCGTTTCTATGATTATTTGAAATCGGGGGATGGAAGTTGATTTCAAAATACTGTGCATGATGATGGACCTAACAAGAGAAATTTTGGGACCTGAGATCATAAATAAAGTTGGCAAATGATCCAACTAATTGCATGGAAAATACTTATGCTTTGTGGTTCGGTGTTGGTGGCCATATGTTGTCAGCTATGATAAGAATATATAAAGAATGTTGAATTTCGTAATGCCAAATATTTCAGTTATGATATAATGAAAAAACTTCCCTCCGTCTTAATATTTTTTTCCTTACGGGAAACTCTGGATTTGTTAGATAAATAGCATTTATTGTAAGAAAACCTAGCCGTAGCATGCATTTCATATAAACATTTATGTACAAAATACATGTATATAAAGACCATATATAACCATATATATATGTGAAGTAAGGAGCGGAAATTTAACCAAAATATCTCCAACCATTGCCTTCCACCGTAGATCTGAGAAGTTTGGAGCTTCTATCATCTTCCTTAACACAACGATGGTGTCACAGATGCTTGGGTGAAGATAGGGACCAAACCAACTTGATTTAAACTCACTAAAACCTACTCAATCTTTGGCCATCACAAAGACAAAGGGTTGGATAGATGCGCGATACCGTTAGTGGGTAGGGTTAAAGCATTTAAATGGATCACACATAATAATGAGGATGGTTAGGTAAATCGTAAAATACTTACATTCTCCTACTTGGTTCATTTAACCCAACACCACATATAACAAGAAATCAAATATATGAATCATGGCGATAGATCCTCTTATAGTGAGTAGTATCTTCCATGTATTACATATACAAAATTTCTCATTATTAGCCTTTCAACTTAATGAATAAACCATACGTTTATTCTAGGTCCAAATTAAACGACATTTCTCAAAACCAATCAAAATATGTGTGCACAAAATTTATGAAAAATATCAAACTGAATAAGAGTTTCATTGAATCAACAAATATACAACAAAATCACATTGTGGAACCAAGTCTCATATGCACTACGTGATACTTAAACTGCTTAAGTGACATGCCTTTAGTTAAAGGATCCACAATCATCAAATCAGTGCTAATGTGCTCTATGACAACTTTATTTTCCTTTACACGTTCTCTTATGGCTAAATACTTAATGTCGATATGCTTGCTTCGACTTTCACTCTTGTTATTTTAACCATAAAGACCACAACGGAGTTGTCGTAATATAACTTTAACGGCTTAGAAATTGAATCAACAACTTTGAGCCCATATATGACACTCTTCAACCGTACACCATGCGAGGTGGCCTCAAAACATGATACGAACTCAGCCTCCATAGTGGAAATAATAATCAGGGTCTGCTTGGTACTTCTCCAAGAGACAACTCCATCAGCTAGCACAAAAATATAACCAGATTTTGAGTTCCTTGAATCAATGCAGCCAGCAAAGTCTGAAACGGAGTATCCAAGTACTTCTAAGCTCTCAGTTTGTCTGCACAAAAGTATATAGTCCTTTGTGCCTTGAAGATATCTCAGAACCTTCTTTGCAGCTTTTCAGTGATCAATACCTGGATTACTCTGATATCTTCCTAACATTCCAACAACATATGCAATGTTAGGTCGGGTGTAGACCTGAGCATACATAAGGCTTCCTACAGTTGAAGCATATGGCATGTTCCTCATGTGTTCCTGCTCAAAATCATTTTTCGGGCATTGATTCAAGTTGAATCCATCATCTTTGACTATGGGTACTACACTTGGTGTACAATCTTTCATTCAAAATCTCTGTAAAATTTTGTTCATATAGGTTTCTTGAGACAAACCCAAAATGTCTCGAGATCTTTCTCTATGGATCTTAATGTCAATGACATAAGATGCCTCACCCATATCTTTCATGTCAAAAATTTTTTAGAGAAATTGTTTCACCTCATATAGCAAATGATTGAGCCAAGTTTATACTATAAATTGGCTGCATTTTCATAGCTTCTTGTGCATGTGTTGACTCCTAATTGATGATTTTTGTGCTTAAATTGGTTCCTCATAATGCACTCTTTTAATTTGTAATTTGTCAGTAAATTGTCATCATCTGCTATTAATTTCTCTATAATTTTCATGAGGACAATTGATACTGCAGATTGTTATTTTATTGCAGGAGTAAAGGAGTCAATCAGGAAGTCAACAGTCATGTGGTCAATCCGCACGTCGCGACGA
>JANZLF010000222.1:30206256-30219636 GCA_026546835.1 Erythroxylum foetidum
TTTCAGGACGTGCTAGCACACTACAGCCGCAGCCCGGATCGTGCATGCTCGTGTGGATACCGGTAGAGGGCATTGGCGATTTGCAGTGTCTTAGAATCCGAAAAAGAAAAAGAAGCAATCCACCTACGAAAATAAGGTATTTTCGTTAATCCTCGTGTTTTCGATTATACTTGATAATTTTGTATGGTCTTTTCCACAGCATATTGTGAATACTCGGACCATATGCGATCCAACACCATCTTCTAGTGTCGATCTTCTGGTGCTTACCTTCTGGTGCCTTTGGTCTAGTTTCGTCTGACCTATCATGTGGTCCAGTTCTGACCCTTTAAATGACAAAATCTCACTTTGATGTCTTCATGAAAGTTGTATATATATAAGTCCTCTTTCAAACTATCTAAGAATGACTTTAATTCAACATCTATAGAGAATTGTCCCGAAACAGGTTCAATATGATTGACAACAAAACTTTGTTTGATTCTTTAGACAATAACTTTGTTATACAACCTCCAAATGAAGTGATTCTTAGACCAATAGATTCCTAACACATTTATTTCTACCTCTCCATGAAATTTTATATCTTTTGATATTGATTTGAAATTGATGTTGATTTGAAAAGGATTGATGGAATCAAAGTAAGGGTATTAGGTTGGAAGAGTATGAATAGGATATTTTACTGAACATGTTTTGGTATTTTGATCTGTAGAGCTCCGAATGAGATGATTCTTTTCTCTAAATAAACTAGAGACGTAGAACTACAAAATATTTTAAGGAATATAATTTTAATTTAGTCCTTAAGACTTTCAATTTTTGGATGGAAGTTAGGCACAGAATATAGTTGTGGTATCAAAGCAAGAAGATGAACTAATGTGATGGTTAAGAAGATTATATTGAAATGACCCTTCAAGGAACCACACTCAAGTCATATGATATTCTAGATAGTTGGGATACCGAAATGGGGCCTAACAGTTGTGGTATCAAAGTAAGAAGATGGATCGATGATGATTAAGGAGATTTTGTTGGAATAAGCTCAAGTCTTATGGTTTCGATGTTGGGTTTTGAAAACGGGGTCCAATATGTATGATATCAGAGCCCAGAATTGAGATCTTACATGGACATTTTGAAATACGTGTCAAGTTGCATACATTTTAGTCATGTCATAGTAGACGTTAGTGTCTGATCCTTAGTCTGAGTCGCATATATATAAGTCACACTTATGAGCATTTGTTAAAAGTTTGAGTTGATAGAGATAGTAAGAAGAGAATGATGATCTAGTAGGATATGAGAAAATGAAAGTTTGTGGATATTACATAATTCGATATGTTAGACATAGATGCAGTACTTGTGGTTATGTCAGTGAATATGATGGTGAAATTTTGTTGTGGATATATATATACATATATAGATCATTAAAGTTTGAGGTAACTGTTGAGTTGAGAGAATTGGATAATTGATATAAGTACTGAAAGACTATGATTGTACAAATGATTATTTCCAAGTAAAGTAATTTAGATATGTCCAATATTTGAATTAGTGAAGCACAAATTCAGATATTTAGGTTATCTGATCTAGTGCAAAAAGAAGCATAGCATGTGGAGTTCAATTTTGGGCAAATCAAAGTACTATTTTCTATGGAATTGAAGATCAATATCACATGAAAGGATTAACCAAGACCAAATTGAGGATTCAAAAATTGTGAACCTTATTGAGAGATTGAGAACAGGTCTGAGGCAGAATGATACATTGTGATTGAAATAAGAAGTATGTGTAATCGATAAAGGTGATAAAGCAAAGAGATGGTTAGAAAAGTACAAATGGTAATGTAAGTTATACATCCTAGTAGGAATATGCCGGGACATCATTTACCAGCTAAGAATGTAGAGTCAAGTGACTAAATGTTTGAATTGCTAATGGTCTTTGCTGTCAGAGATATGTTTAAGGCTTATAATTTGGAGTTCATAGGAATATGAGATCAATGTATAGTTCTATTTGACTTCAAGCATCACAATCATTATTATAGTGATTTCAGTATAATGCTGTCTGAGGAGTTAGATGATATAAAAAGTCGTTTGCTTTTGTATTGTGAAGATTAAGGCCTAAAAATGGTTAAAGGCCAGAATTGGAGATGTTACTGATAGGTGAAATTGATTTGTATTAGAAATTAAGTGATTCAAGAAAGATAAATGAGTTAAGTGGATCAGTACCAAGGGTATGGAATATATTAAGATGGACATAAGAGTTAAGTTCACTAACACTACACTAATGTGAATTATTAAGTGAAAGATAAATTATCTTTGAGAGTATCACCGCCCCAAGGTGTGCTCAGGTTAGGAAAAAGGATTAGCTAAGCCCGACATGAATTAGTCTGTACGAAGTAACTATGAGAAGTGTTACTGATGAAAGATTTCTTAGATTTGTAATGTGACATATGTGAGTATGTTAAGAAATATTGATATGATATGATATTAGTGTTATTGACATAGGAAGTGGAAAAATTGTGAGTAATCTGAAGTATAATGAGGAAACAGTTAAGATAGGGTGATATCTAAATAAGTTATTTAATGATGGATTGAATTTGTTAACTAGGATGATTTTCAAGAAATTATTTGAGTGATGAAGTTAAATGGAAAATGGAGGAGCATAAGAGGATAAAACATATCTCTGCCTCTTGATTAGTCAGATAAGAATTTTGAGGATGAAATTCTTCCTCGAAATTCTTTGAAGAAGGCGAGAAATGTAGGGTCCCAAAATTTTTTTCTTGATAAACAAACATGATTTAAATAATTTTGAGGTTTTGATAGATTAATCCTTTGTAAAAATCTTATTTATGTCAAAGTTAGTAGGATTTATTGAATGGGTAAGTGGAATTAAAGTGTTAAGGTTATAAGAATATTCAAGGGTATTTTTGGCAAGACACTTAAGGTTAAAAGAATATAAGCCTATAAGGAATGGTAAAATGGACTTTTTGGACTCATTAAGGGTAGAATTGGAAGAAGAAATAGTGGTCTTGCATTTTAAGAAGGAAGAAGAATGAAAATTGAAGAGAAAAAGAGAGAGTGTCATGAAGAAGAGAGAGAAATACGAAGAGAAGAAGAGAAAGAGAGAACGAAGACAAAACAAGCTAGGGTTTTAATTTTTTTAATCTTCAAGAGAGATTTTGAGGCTGTTCAAGAAAGGAAAAAGGAAAAGGAAGAGAAGAGTTTCCATTTGAGCCAATAATCATTTCATTTGGTGAAGATTCAAGGTAAGATCATTGTTAATCTTTCGGATTTTTGAAAGGATTGTGGTTCATGGAGTTTAGAAAATACATGGGTTTAAGTATTCTAGAATCGATTTTAGTGATTATGATTTATGGGATTTTCAATTGAAAACCCTATTAAGTGAGCTTCTTTTTATTAGTGTATAAAGTGATCAAGAAAGGCAAGAGAAGAGGAATTTTTAACAAGTCTTTAAGCAAGGAACTTAGGTGGGTTACATGTTTATAATAAAGTTATGAGGCATCAATGCTTTTCCAAACTAAGAAAATAAATTGATTTCAATTACTTCATAAATGTTGCTTTTAAATGCTTTTGAGTGATTTGAGAAATTGTTACAGGTCGGTGTATGAATTTTGATGATGAAATGGAAAATGGTTTTGGAAATATTTATGTTATGCCTTGAAAAATGTCATGACATTTTGTATAAATGAAAAAGAACATGAAATAATTTAAGCATGAATATGTGCTTTTGTTTAGGTGAGAGTGGAACCATTCTGTTCATCACATGCACATTGACAAGAGCCTTCTCCTGACTGCCCATATTTGGCATATGAGCTCCAAAATTGGACTCATTCTATTTATGGGATAAACCTCGGTTTCTCCATTTTGTTTCCATGGAACCCTCAAGCCATTGATTGTGCATTGCATCTTTGAATTGTCAAGTATGTTGCATAATTTAAGTATTCTGCATTGATGGTTAAATGTATACACTATGTTGATGTGATGATATTTTAACTATGAGTTTTAAGCAAGAATTGTGAATTTGACTGAGAATTTGAGAACGAAGTGTTTTATGAATTCATTATGGTTTTTATATGACAAATGAACATTTCAACAATTTTGCTTATTGTTCGTTATAAACTTATTACCCACGAGCTTTCAAGTTCATCCCCTTTTGTCCCATCTTCTGGTGATAGCTAAGAGATCAAGTGATCAAGAGCCTAAGGGAAATACTCCAAATTTGCTTATTTTGTATTTTTAGTTGGCTTTGGGAAAGCACAATGTTTTAGTCACATTTTAAGTTTATTTTTCAAGCATCTTTTGTAATTTGAGATTTTGAGACAATGATATATTGTGCCTCGAATTTCCATTGAAGATTTGTAAAACTTTTTTCTTTGATGTTAAATGAAATATGAATAGTGTATGGATGATGTTAGTTGAAATTAGATATATGTGAAGAAGTCATCAACTTGAGTTGATGATTTTGGAACATGAATTGTTGATATATATATATATAAGTGAGATGTTATGAAAAAGTAAGATAGGAATTATGATTGATCAGATGTAGTTGAATGTAATGAGTGAAATGAGTTGAGATTTGAGAGTTTAATGAAGTCAATTTGGTAGCTGAATGGTTATGCTCAGGATATTCCAAGTTTGTACAGTGCAAAATTTTAAGTCTTCCAAAGAGTTAAATTTTGTGTTCTTACTTCAGAAGAAAAACTGTATTGATCTAGGCTAAATTGGACAAGGATGTCTTCTAGAAAGTTGTAGCTTACCTTTATAATTTTCCAATGGTGTATAGTATCAAAATTTTGGACATCGGAGTTGAAAGTTATGATCTTTATAAATGTTGATGCTATGAAGAGTGTAGTTAGTGTTTCAAAACTTTTGGTGATGTAAGGAAGACCTTGTAGAATCATCTTCTTAGATTGACCTTCTATATCTTCTAGGGTTGACCTTCTGTATCTTCTTAGCTTGACCTTCTGTATTTTCTAGGGTTGACCTTTTGTATCTTCTTAGGTTGACCTTCTGTATTTTTAGTTTCTAGAGCCTATCTTCTGCTTCTAGTGCCTATATTCTACTTCTGGTGCCTATCTTTCGCTTTTGGTGCCCATCTGCTGGTGCCTATCTTCTACTTCTGATGCACATCTTCTGGTGTCTATCTTCTACTTTTGGTGCCCATCTTCTGGTAACTATCTTCTACTTCTAGTGCCTATATTCTACTTTTGATGCCCATCTTTTGGTGGCTATCTTCTGCTTCTGGTGCCTATATTCTACTTTTGATGCCCATCATTTGGTGTCGATCTTCTGCTTCTGGTGCCCATCTTTTGGTGCCTATCTTCTACTTTTGATGCCTCCCATTAGTTGGTGCCTATCTTCTGCTTCTGCTGCCCATTTTCTGGTGCCTATCTTCTACTTTTGGTGTCGATCTTCTGCTTTTGGTGCTGATCTTTTGGTGCCTATCTTATGCTTTTGGTGCCCATCTTCTGGTGCCTATCTTCTGCTTCTAGTGCCTATCTTTCGCTTCTGGTCCCTATCTTCTGCTTCTAGTGCCTATCTTCTAATGCCTACCTTTTGGTTCCTTTTGTCTGACCTTTCGTCTGGTTTCATCTGACCTATCCTCTGGTCCATTTATGACCCTTTAAATGACAAAATCTCACTTTGATGTCTTCATGAAAGATGTAGAGCTATAGGTTCTCTTTTAAACCGTCTAATAATGACTTTAATTAGATATGTATAAAGAAAGTTATACGAATTGTCCCGAAACAGATTCAATATGATTGAGGATAAAACCTTGTTTGATTCTTTCGACCATAACTTTGTTTTCTGACCTCCAAATGATGTGATTCTTAGACCAATAGATTACTAACACATTTATTTCTATCTCTACATGAAATTTTATAGCTTTTTATGTTGATTTGATAAGGATTGATGGAGTCAAAGTAAGAGTATTAGGTTGGAAGAGTATGAATCGGATATTTTACTTAACATATTTCGGTATTTTGATGTTATTTTGATATGTAGAGCTTTGAATGTGATGATTTTTGTCTCTAAATAAACTAGAGTCATAGATATACAAATTATATAAAGGAATAAAATTTTAATTCATTCTCTACAACTTTCAATTTCTATATGGAAGTTGGGCATAAAATATATTATGGTATCAAAGCAAAAAGACGTACCAATGATGGTTAAGAAGATTATATCGAAATGACCCTTCAAGGAGCCACGCTCAAGTCTTATAATATTCTAGATAGTTAGGTTCCTAAAACGAGGCCCAACAGTTGTGGTATCAAAGCAAGAAGATGGATCGATGATAGATAAGGATATTTCATTGGAATAAGCTCACATCTTATAGTTCTGATATTGGGCTCCAGAAATGGGGTCCAACACGTTATGTTGTCAAAATTTTTTAATAAAATGACAAAAAACTGCTGCTGTTTATATTTATGAATGTTGAGTTAAATCTTTTTGATAAAAAGGGCAATAGGTTTAGCTCCACGAGAACTTCCCAGTTGGATCGGATATTAACTGGAGGGCCACTATGGGGTGTCGACCAAACATTTTAAGATAAAGGTCTATCAATTTCTAAGGCATTTTTAAAACCAAAAGACATTACCTACCATTCCTAATGACCTTGGGGAGTAGAGAAAATAATATATGGAATGCTATCTTGATTCCTTTTTATTTGTGAAAATCCACTTTTATAATCAACTTTTGGGCCATTTCAGGTGTCTTGTTATGCAACATCCCTTCAGCTACTGCATCAATTGAATTCGTCATTTTTTGACTTATCCTATTATAAAACATTTGGATTTTCATGCACAGAGTTAGTCCATAATGTGGGCATCATTGAAGCATCTCCTTAAATCTCTCCTAAGTGTCTTACAATGATTCTCCTTTAGTTTGAGAGTAAAGTGAGATGTCGTTCCTCATCTCATCTTCCAAAATCTCTTAATTTCATTAGTCATTGAAAACATCTTTTGACATTAAAAACTAAGGTTTCTGGGACTTACACGGTGTGGCACATGACCTTCTGAAATTGTGAAAGTGCAAAATTGTGGACTCCTTCTAGATTGCAGATTTTCTGTTTGATGCCTCGTTTTAGCTTGAATTCTTCTCGTTTAAATCCATGAAGTCAATTATCAGCTATAAACATAGTTGGAGCAAATTAAGTACCAAATATGTGATAAAAGCATAAAATATCAAACAAAATACATCAAATATCGATGGTAAAATATAGTTAAATATCCATCTATCAAACATCCACACACTTAAGTTTTTATTATCCTCAAGCAAGACATAATCAAATTATATTTTTTGCAACATCAATCCATCATCAATCTCAACCTGTCCATTTATACTATACATCATCGTATCCTATTAAATCAAATTAACATACAATCAGAATCAAGTTGTCCTAAAATTAATTTCCAAAGCAATATTAATGGTAATCGCATCAACAATCATGTTGAAATCAAAAGCATGTCTCTTTACACCCTTACCTAGATTTCACTCAATGCAATAAAGTGTTTAGGGTGAAAAGCATCAAAACTCTCAATCAATGCACAATATACCTCTTACTATAGGCTTGCAATAGAACCATATCTTCACCTCTTATATACAAAGTAGAAACCAAAATCGAAAGGTCTTTATAGGGTTATAATGGGGCATAGGTATGGTATAAATGGGACAATAAAAAGGCTTAAATTGAAGGAAATTCACTCAAAAAATATTACAAGACTTATTTACAAAATACATAGGTCCTTTTAATGCTATTTTATTGGTACCATAGACTTATTTTTCTAGTTTTCTATTTTTGTTTTTAATTTTTCTTTTTTTATGCTTTTATTCACAACATTCCAATTAGTACCATAATTCAACAAATATTGGAACTTTCAAAATTTTCAAGTCTCAATAAGTAAACAATGTAAATAACCTTCAAGGTTCTAAACAATAAAAAGGTCTTCTGAAAGAAAGGAATAAAGGTTTATAATTTGGTTTTGATCAATGAAAAGGGTTAAGGTTCAACCTGGTTATTCCTAAAGGTAAATTTAAGGGCATGATAATTTTCAAAGAAATATGTTAAACAAGTTGATGAATCTAAGTGCCGTTGTCATATTAGTGTTTATTATTTAACAGCTACGGTCTCGATAAGCATAATAAAAGAAAGTTGTAGAATTATCCTACTATACATGAAATCACACACATGAAAGAATAATGAGAGCTTTAAAAATCTTAAAAATTTTCTTTTTCAGGCTCAAAAGCTTACAAAGAGAATGGGTATATGTGTATAAATAATATGCAAATTTCATTCAACTTGAAAATTTCAATTGTTACCAAAAATATGACTTAGAAAACTAATTTTATTCTAACCATCATCTTTTTACATACCAATTCAAATCAATATTCAAAAATAATATATAGTATTCAAAGACAGATCTCAACCAATTCAAGATATCAGTTAATAAAATTTATAATCAGATTATAATAAACTTGATATAAAATGTTTGGATTTTCATGCGCAGAGTTAGTACATAATGTGGGCATCATTGAAGCATCTCCTTAAATCTCTCCTAAGTGTCTTACAATGATTCTACTTTAGTTTGAGAGTAAAATGAGATGTCGTTCCTCATCTCACCTCCCAAAATCTCCCAATTTCATTAGCCATTGAGAACATCTTTTTATATTAAAAACTAAGGTTTCTGGGACTTACATGGTGTGGCACATGACCTTATGAAATTGTGAAACTGCACAATTGTGGACTCCTTCTAGATTGCTGATTTTTTGTTTTATGCCTCGTTTTAACCTGAATTCTTCTCGTTTAAATCCATGAAGTCAATTATCACCTATAAACACATTTGGAGCAAATTAAGTACCAAATATACGATAAAAGCATAAAATATCAAACAAAATACATCAAATATCGATGGTAAAATATAGTTAAATATCCATCTATAAAACATCCGCACACTTTAGTTTTTATTATCCTCAAACAAACCATAATCAAATTATAATTTTTACAACATCAATCCATCATCAATCTCAACTTGTCCATTTATACTATACATCACCGTATCCTATTGAATCAAATTAACATACAATCAGAATCAAGTTGTACTAAAATTAATTTCCTAAGCAATATTAATGGTAATCGCATCAACAATCATGTTGAAATCAAAAGTGTATCTCTTTACACCCTTACCAAGATTTCACTCAATTTAATATAGTGTTTAGGGTGAAAAGCATCAAAAGTCTCAATCAATGCACAATATATCTGTTGGGCACCGAATTGATTCCAGAACCCAACTTTTGCTTAATCATGAAACATGAGCTTATTACCATGAAATCCATCAAAGTTTTAGTAATCACTTGGGCCTATTATAGAATAGAACTTATTCCAATGAAGTCTTCTTAACCATCATTGATTCCTTTTCTTGCTTTGATACCATAACTGTTGTGGTCCCAATTGCGGAACCCAAACCTGGAGAATCATGATACTGAACAAAATTTTCCTATATTAGGCATGAACCCTTATTAGGCATCATCCCACAAACCACAAGGGTGGCGTACCCATAACAATCAAACATCCAAACAAACTTATTACTTCTACTAAACCATATTACTAGGAAGGCAAAATGAACATACATAACTAAACTACTTCAATCTATCATTTCATTTCTAAAGCAACAGAGTTCGAAAAACTTTATTTACATATCAAAAGCCACACCATTGGCTTATCACCTGAAGATGAGATAGAGAGCGGGTGAGCTTGGCAACTCGTGGGTAACATTTTATAATAGAAAAATAAACAAAAACCATTGGAAACGTTCACTTGTCATAGAAAATTCTCATAGAGTTCATAAAGAACTTGTTTCTAAAAATTCTCATCATGTAGTCAAAATCTCAAACTATAAAACATGAATGCATCAAACTTGTTCACATGATATAAACACATAAGCACATCAGAATGGTTCGGGTGGATTCGAAACAGAACGTACTACGATAATAGTCTTGCATAGCCGTGAACTTATGGAAGTCCATGAAGGAGTTCTATGCCACTAGTGGGCAGGCAGGAGAAGCCTTTTGTCAAAGTGCACTTGAATTAACTTAGGAGACCACCACAAACCCACATAACATGTAAAACATATTGTCCAAAATGACACTTTTTCGAAACTGGATTTTTCATAAACATGAGATATGTAAAAATCACGATTTCATAAACATGTCATCTTTTTTTAAAAAATCACTTTCAAAGTCTTTTCATAAATCATCACACAACTCATATAACAACATATTGCACTTTCTTAAATCATTCAAAAGAAATAAATGTTAACACACATGATGCAATTGAAAACATTAAACTTTCTTGATTCAAACTAAACATTTAGTGGTTTATTTACTCTATTATAAACATGTACCCACCTGATTTCCGTGCTTATAGGCTTGCTCAAAATGCCTCTTCTCTTGTTCCTCTTGCCTCTTTTGATCCCTTTATACAATAACAAAAATCCCACTCAATAGGGTTTTCCATTGAAAATCCATTAAAACACAATTACTAAATTTTGTTTTAGCATTCTTAAACCCAAACATTTTCTAAACTCTATTAACTAAAATCCTTCCGAAAATCCAAAAGATTTAAAATGATCTTACCTTCATTCTTCACCAAATGAAGGGATCTTTAGCTTAAAGGGAAGCTCTTCTCTTCCTCTTCCTCTTTCCTTTCTTGAAAAACTCCAAAATCTCTTTTGAAGACTAAGAAAAGTTAAACCCTAGCTTGTTTTCTCTTCTTTCTCTCCTTCTCTTCTTCTCTTCCTATTTCTCTCTCTTATTCATGACACTCTCTCTTTTTATCTTCAAATTTTGTTCTTCTCTCTTCTTAAAATGCAAGACAACACTTCTTCTTCTAATTATGCCCTTAATGATCGAGAAATGTCCCATTTGCCCTTCTGTTTATGCCTTATGTCTTTTATGTTTAAGTGTCTTGCCAAAAGTACCATTGAATATTCTGACATAACACTTTCTTCTATAACAAGTTTGCCCCAAACATTTTCGGACTGTTCTTATTCTAAAGCAATATACTATACCCAACTTCCATCCAAAATTTGAAAGTCTTAGGGATTGACTTAGGTTTCGATATCTTCGTACCATTTGTAGCTCTATGCCTCTAGTTTATTTAAAAACAAGAATCACTTCATTTAGAGGTAGGAGAACAAAGTTATGACTGAAAAAATAAAACATGATTTTGCCCCCAATCATATAGAACCTGTCTTGGGACAATTGGCATAACTTTTATTAAAGATGTCGGATCAAGATCATCTTAGGACGATTTCAAAGAGAAATTTGAGATCTACAACTTTTGAGAGACCTCAAAGATAGATTCTATCATTTAAAGGGTAAAAAATGGAGTAGACGATAGGTACAGAAAAGAACAATGACAAAGTAGATGAATCAAAAAATTGCTATAAATTTCCCTACAGATATCGAATTGAGACATTGTTTAGATGGTTTGAAAGAGGACTTCAAGTTCTACAACTTTCATAAAGATTTGGAAGATAAATTCTATCATTTTAAGGGTCAAAAATGGGGAAGATGATAGTTATAGATGCAACTAAATGAAAAAGCAGACGAATGAGAAAAAACAGATGAATAAGGAAAATTGCAATTACTTTCTCTAAAAATTTTGGATTAAGGGGTTCTTTAGATGGTTTGAAAAAAGACTTCAAGATCTACAACTTTTATACAGACCTCAAAGACAAATTCTATTGTCTAAAGGGTCAAAAATGGAGTAGATAATAGGTACAAATGATAGTGTACAGAAGGTCAAACATAGAAGAAATAAAAAGTCAAACATAGATGATATGATGTCATTATAGACAATATGACATCATCACAGATGATACATTTTACAGATGATATGATGTCATCATAGATGATATGACTTCATCACATACGATACATTTTATAGACAATATGACGTCATCATAGACGATATGACGTCATCACAGACCATACATTGTTATACTCCTGAACATCTCCCATTTTAAGGACCATAACTTTCAACCTAGATGTCTAAAAATTCCGTACTATATACCGTTAGAAAGCTAAAAAAAAAGAACTACAGCTTTCTAGAAGACACCAATCTCTAATTAAGCTTAGATACTTTCATAATTTTCCCTAAAGTCAGAATATGAACTTTACATTCCTCCACCAATGTACTGCACCCAGTTCTCAACTTCATGAACAATTTGATATTCTTAAAGATAGAATTTAAATTCAATATCTAATAAGAAATATAGCCATATGTTTCTAGTTTAATCCAAATTAAGAATCATCTCATTTAGATAACCAGAGAAAAAGTTGTGGCTAAATTACTAAAGCATACACTGTGAACATTTTCTAGATCAACCACCCATTTTGTTTCACAATCTTTCCTTAACGCAACTCATACCAAGATCACCTTTTCTACTTGATTTACCCCTCATTCTCAACTCCATTTCAAATCAATATCGTCCATAAGAAAATATAGTCCATGATTAATCATGAACACTAACAACTGAACATACACACACACATATATATATCCTTTATCAATTTAGTACACATATTCAACTTCATTTTTGTTTTCATTGTACTCCTAACTTTCACTTTAATTCTTCCCATTTCAGAATCTCTTATCCACCAAAAGCACCAAAGAAAAATATGAATCTATCCACATTTCTCATTCACTACTTTACTTTTGCCTATCATTTCTTGGTTCCAAAATTTTTCATTTGTTTGTTCTTTACTCGTGACAAATCGACAAAATTTCCCATTCAATAGTTTTAACTTCTAAGAAACGTTCGACGTCCAATAATACCTCTTACTATAGGTTTGTAATAGAATCATATCTTCACCTCTTATGTACAAATTAGAAACAAAAATCAAAGGTATTTATAGGGTTATAATGGGGCATAGGTGTAACACCCTACTCCCGCATGACCCGAACCCGACATCGACGGTGATATTCGAGTTCGTGCCCTATGAGGGTAGTGTGCTACATCACTCAGTCAAAACTCAGTATAAATTTTTTGAAACATAAACATGCACATCACGGAAATCAATGAACATAACACAATCATCGGTAATATCAATGACCACGAGGGTCCTTTTTATAAATACAAAGTAATTCAGTCTATTGACTTTACAACATGACCTAATCATTTGTAAAAAAATTTAGCAAGTACAATTTTTCTTAGACAATAATGCAGACACGAACTGATCCCGACCACTTTTCTCACTCGCATGCGGTTGCTATACACCCATTGCCTAACGTGGTATTCTTTTGGGTCCTGAAAAATAATTGCAAATTTTGGGTGAGTTTTGCGAACTCAGTGAGGAACCATCATCGATGGTTCACTCA
>JANZLF010000222.1:30259227-30272577 GCA_026546835.1 Erythroxylum foetidum
TATATTATTAACAAATCATAATGTTAATACATGAATCACAAATGTTCATTGGCCTAGGGCACACTACTAACACAAATGACATACATGCAATGGTGACATGTGGAGAGGTTTTATTAATACATACGGTCATGTTTATGGTATGAAAATGTTAAGTGATCATGATGTGAATTGTGTTTTAATATGTATTGAATTTTGATATGATTGGATTTCAATTAGAAAAATAGGAATTAAATGTTATGGATTGGAAAAGTGATAGATTAAAATTACATTTGGATTAGGAAAAATGCCAAGTGGTAGGATTAATTGATACATGAACAATTTGGATGATTTAACTTATAATTGAGTGACATTTAACATAGTTAATTGAGTGATAAATGGACAAGTAATTAATTGACAAATGGATCAATCATTGTGTGACAAATGTGCTGGTAAGTTGATGACAAATAGCATAGTTGATTAATGGTCAAGTGACTTAGTTAGTTGGAGACATTTGGTGGCACCTATGCTTGATAAGTGTTGAACATGCCATAAGACATATGACTATTCAATTATATGACACCTAACACCTTAGCTGGTGAGTTTCTGCAGGAGTAAGTTTTGTTAAGCTAATTTCTCTTCCTCTTTCTTCTCACCTATTGCCAAAACTCTCACTTCTTTCATTTCCCTAATTATGTCCATGCTTGTGTCCAATTGATATACAAAAATCCATGTTTTCAACTTAAGTAAAAGATTAGCTGGAAGTTTCCCATAAGTTGTAGCTAAAATCCAACCAAGTTCTACCTTGAATGTATGATATTTCTGCTTACTTGGAATACTGAATTGGCTTGATTTTTTAGCTAGAATTGTAGTTAAAAATGTAGATAAATGATCATTGTTCATAGCATTTAATGATAGAGAATTTTTGATGATGAATTAGGATGAAAACATTGAGGTGTGCTTGAATATGATAATTGGAATATTTTACTAAACATGCTTTGGTATTTTCGCTATATTTTGATCTGTAGATTTCCTAATGAGATGATTCTTGATTTAAATTGAACTAGAGATATTTGGCTACACTTTTTAAGAAAAAATTGAATTTTTATTCTATCCTTAAGGGTCTTTAGTTTGAAATTGAGTCTTGGCTTAGGTTGTAACACTACCTATGACATAAATTATGTCCTGTTATTATCGAATAAACTCTATTGATGCAGGCAAAATCAGACAAAGTTATCTTCACAAAAGTTGTAGCTTTTCTCTTAGATTTCAATTGGTATAAAGTTTGTAATTTTTGGATTTTTTTTATACAACTTTGGTGCATGATGATGCAGTAGCCAAACTTTCAAATGCACTCAGTCTGTAGTATATTGAGTATAACTTCTAGAATATTGAATCAAATTGTATGATCTTGGTATCATTAGAAATTTAAGACATAGGAGAAAAATTTTCTAGAAGGAAGTGTTATCAAATTACTTCGCTTTCTTGATGAGAATAATCATGCGAAGTGGACCCAAAAGTATGTTTTAAAACAAATTTGGATTAATCAATTGAGTATTGATATATGAATGAATATTGTGACAAGAATAATGATAAGCAACCCGAGAGTGTCATGAGCATGTATTGTACGTATTCTATATACATATATATGCATAAATGTGTACGTGTATCATTGTGCAAAATAGTGATATATGTATGTATTGTATGATATAGAGGAGCACATTATGCGCTTCCATCCAGACATTGCCGAGACTTCAAGGTAATAACTATCTGAAGCATACGGTGAGTAACCTAGAAGGTTTTACTTAATATTTGTCTATTATATATTATGTTCTAAATGTGGATTGTTTGTATCGATTTCAGGCATGAAGGTTTGAAGATTCTGACTTATGAATGTGATATTGAAGTGTTCCTTGAATGTGAATTTGGCAAAATAAATGTTTTTCAACATGTTTGTTGAATGTCAGACTAAGGTCTGATGATATGTGGAAATGGGACTGTAAATGTGTTTAAACGGGATTACAAATGGGAATGTTTGAAACAATGAATGACTGAATATGAATGTTATGTATTTCATATAAGAATGCATGATCAGATAATGATCATTGTGATATGAGTAGCCATCAAATATGAGCTTAAAGCTCCAAAATGTGGTATAGAACCAAAGGCTCGATATGTACAATGAGCCTTATATCTATAACCAGTAAGGGACAATATCATATGGGATAGTTTAGGCACTCGGTCACAACAATGTAATAATTGAAAGTGGGTCACACGAACATTGCATATACACTTATTGAGTGGGTTTGACTGATTGAATTATAATGTGGATTTGTATTTGTACGAAAATGGGTATGTGAGGTATATGATATGTGGTGCAATTTGCTAAAAATGTGAAATTATCTACTTATATAATTTGTTAGGTGGCATGAATTGGGTGAATAATTGAGGATGGTTACATCACTAAGTTTGCAAAACTCATCAAAATTGTAACATTGATTTTTCAAGTCCGAGAGAGGAAACTAGTGAAAGGGAGATGCTATAAAAAGATTAATTCTTATACCTTTGGGACAAAATGAATCAAAGGTCAATAAATTGAGACTGAAGGATTAGATAGAAGTTTTTGTAAAATTCCTCATATAATGTAATTAGTTTTAATACTGTATATATTTGGATTGTTTGTAAAGCTATAATGTAAGTTTTGTTCTTATGAAATGAAATGAGAAATGTCATTTGGTTTTAAAATTTGGTGATTTTTATTTATAATAGATGATGTCATGGTTAAGTTGGATACGTATTTTCTCTAACATGTTATTATGATAAGTTATGCACTGGAATGTCCATTGGGTGTTCTAATATGTAATCTATAGTAGTATGGTGTTACAACAGTCATGCATCCAACTATAGAAACAAAAAAAAATCTTTATTTGCAAAGATGCATAGCCGTGCAAATAGATACACAACAATGAAAACTAAAAAGTCTCTAATCATTAAGATACACAGTCGTGCATCTTACTGATCATGTTGATATGTTCATTTTCTTAGATTTTATTGTCACCCTAATATGTTTCCTTCTCGTTCCAGAAAGACAAATGAGTTTGAACATTAAAAGGATGACTCAAAGAATGTGCTTTTAACTCATTTTATCTCTTGAGCTTTCAAGTTGCACCTAAAATTAAATATAAACCGAAGTGAGTTTCTTAAACATTTGATAGCATTAATCACTAAGTACTATGGAGTAAATGTATGATCAATCAGGCACATATCAATACAAACATAGAAGAAGAAAAACTATCACATACAACAACTACATTGTGAAAGAGAAAAAATAGAGCAACCTTAGTGAAAAATAATAAATCAAAAGAAAATAAAACAAAAACCTAGTATAATCGATTTGTAAATTTTTTAATATCAACACACAGTTCCCAAAAATGATGCCAAAATTTTGGTTGTGTTTTATTGCAAGTCCATGATGTAGTTGTAGTTTGTACTAGTGAATATGGTTCAATCTCATAAGGACTATCAATTCTAACCCTTCATAAGTTTCTCTAGTTAGACTAATGAGGATTAATGAATATATTAATAAGCCAGATTACTTAACTAAAAGCCCTTTTCAAGCTAAGACAACCTAAGAATGAATTAATTCATTTTGTTTACTCTTTTGATATGTTTTATCCTAATCTACGAAGATCTGGTAGTTCTTTCTGTTACTCACGTTTAACACTCATTATTCATATTTTGAATTAATCATGCATCTCGTCCCTCAAATCTCAATGCATAAATCAAATAATTTAATATTTCATTTTTTTTTGTTTGATTCAATCAATTATTGGAAAAAGCTCAAGAAAACTACAGATTCTTTAAGCCAAAAATCATTTCAGAATATAAATTCTAGTGTCCGTCCACTAAATCTATATCCCAATTAATTCATAGCTAAACAAGAGATGAAAACTTTTTAAAAAAAGAAAATAAGAATCAGAAATCATTTTCATGAATCTTGAATATTGAATTTTTCATTCATTTTGTTGAATTTTTATCTTTCTTTTATAATTGATTCATTCTTATTCAATAACCAATGTAGAATGTTTCCTAAATGAATTTCTAATTCTTTTCAACTAACTCCTAGCCAAGAATTTCTTTATGCTCTTCTTCTCTCTTTTTTAAACTTTAGTTTTTAATGAGTAATAAGACCTATTTAATACCATAAGATGAATCCATAATACTAGTCGGTTACCTTGGCACATTTTTGAATTTTTTTTTTAAATTTTAAATACCAATTGGAGACCTAGACGACTATGTATATAGTTCGAGTTTCTTGTTCCAAGGGGTAACATAGGGGTATGTAAGGTGACATAAATATAGGTAACCACAATAGAGTAGCACTTATGTCTTATAGATGATGTGATCTAAGGTCTTTCTTTACTTTTTTCAAAGTTATCTCCAAATTGGCGTAATTCTTCTCTTAATTTGCTCCCCTTTCCCTGAAGAGTTAGAAATGTGACATGAATAAAATATTTATTATTTTAAGTATCAAATGCTCTAAAATAGTCCAAAATATAAGCAATATGCTATAAAAATAATAGTGAAAGTAATATATGTATAGATCAAATAGTTAGCAAAAGACTTTAAAATATCTGTCACATATTATAAGTTGATGAATAGGTCCCAATTCCTACTCTTGATTAAGTCTGTTTAGGTGTAGACATTCTTTGAATGATTAAGTTGTTATAAGCCTCAAAAGATCTTGCTTTTGAGGAAAGCACAACATACATCCAACTTTAACAGGCTATTTGGAAACAGCTGAGTATTGAATTCAATTCAACTATTTGGAAACACAAAAATGGGATGAGTTCAATTCATGCATGTAATTGAAACTCATCCTCTTTATAAATTGAATTCACTCCTCCAAGCATCATAATTGAATTCATGTAAGTTATTGACTTGCATGAATTCACAAGGCTATGAGAATTTCTCGCCCATTTTTGCCTGATAAATAATATTTATATATGATTAATAACTTTCTTTTTTATATTTGAAATTGTTATTTTGCATTAATTATCAAATTATTATTGTAAATTTAGAGAAATATGATATTTTAAAAAAATAAAAAAAAAACTATATCAATTTATGCATTACATCTTCTTCAATTTTATAATAATAATTAAAATTTTTTCATTTTTTTAGTCAAGGGTAAAAATGTTATGTGAAATAATTGAATTCATTGTGATCGTGTTCCAAACAGTCTAAATGAATTCAATTCCAATATTACTAGATTTGCTTCAAACGGTGTAAATTGAATTCGATTCAATCTTATTAATGTAATTGAATCCAATTCGTTAATGAATTCAATTCGAAGGTTTCCAAATAGCCTGTAAGTGCTTCCCATGTAATATGTCTCTTGATGATACATGACCTTGTCCAATCGAGCATTCTCCTATTCTGAACCTTTTTTAAAAGTGTGGAGATTATTCATGTCCTTTTAATCGATAATTTTTCAATTTTTTCTTTGCATTTTTTATGTCTTAATTTAGGAAGTGATTGAATTATTCAAACTCCAAGTCTACAAACTTTTTACAAACCACCATTGCCCATATCTCCTATAAAGTATAATGATGGACCTGTTAAGTCAAGAAGACTTCACGTCTATTAATTTTGGTGACAATTAAATAATAATAATATTATAAATAAATAAATTGTTTTCATAAGTGTGTTAAATGTGCAGAAAAATAGAAGTATCATATAGTCATTCTAGATGAAGCGCAAATTACAGAAGAAGTAAAATACAGAAGAAGCAAAACACAGACGACACATCATCACAGAAGAAGCAAAATACAGAAGAAGCAAAACACAGATGACACGTCATCATAGAAGAAGCAAAACACAGGCGACACGTCATCACAGAAGAAATAAAATACAGAAGAAAAAAAAAACAGATGACACGTCATCACAGAAGAAGCAAAACACAGACGACACGTCATCACAGAAGAAACAAAACAAAGACAATACAGAGAAGAAGATACTCTAATACGTCGGATAGTTGGTTAGATGGAGTTAGTTACAGAACTCAACTAAATAACGGTTTCTAAAGAAACAAGAAAAAATTTTCAAGAACCAGTTGGAGACTTAGGTAATAAATACTAGTCATAGTCGAAGACTGAAGAAGTTAAAAGTTTTAAGCTTTCAAGTTTTACATACGAAGAAAAATTATGTATCCAAAGTGCGATACAAGAGAGCAAACACTACTATAACAAAAAGCACAATATCTTTCCTAGTGAGAGAAAGAAAAGGATAAGAGCTTGGAGAGGCTAAGATAGCAGAAAGAATACTTTGTGGAAGAGGCCTGAATAGGCTCTGTAAGAGAAAAAAGAATACTTGTAAAGTTGAAGAAGTATAGTGAAATCTCAAATAAACTCTGAGGACTGGACGTAGCTCAAGGTTTGGGGTAAACCAGTATAAAATCATGGCGTCTATTCTCTAACCTTACACTTTAGTTTTTTTGTTGTTAGTAAAATATCAAAAGTTTTTGTATTCACAAAAAGATTACACAATTCAACCCACCTTTTTGTGTATTTCATATACTTTACGTGAATTTCATATTAACAAGTGATTTACTTCAGTTGGTATCAGAGCTCAGTTTTCAAGAACCACCTTTACAAGCGAGGACAAAGATCCATGGCTGAATTACATGTTTTTATAGCTGATGGTGCCTTAGTCATAAGACCTCCTACATTCAATAGTGAGGATTAACATTATTAGAAGGACAAGATGCGGCTCTTTATAGAATCCACACACATTGATCTATGGGATATCATAGAGAATGGACTATACATACCAACAGATGATGAAGGAAATACCATTCCTCGTACCAGATGGTCAGTCGATCAGAAAGCTAGATTTCAATTAAACTCAAAGGCCAAGCTCTTTCTGAGTTGTGCTCTAAGCAGAAGTGAATATTATAAATTTTATGGATTCAAAACTGCAAAAGAGATATAGGACACCTTATCCATCACACATGAAGGCATAAATCAGATGAAAGAATCCAAGATCAGTATTCTTGTACATCAGTATGTGATGTTCAAGATGAAAGAAAATGAGTCTATTGATCAGATGTTTGGACGATTTAAACTATCGTGAATGGACTTAAAGCTCTTGGGAGAATTTATGATAATCAAGACCATGTCAGAAAGATTCTCAGAAGTCTACCTAAAAGATATAGACCCCAAGTTACTACAGTACAAGAAGCTAAGGACTTGAGCAAATTAAAGCTAGATGAATTGATTGGTTCTTTAAAGATACATGAAGTAGAACTTGATGCGTAAGATAAACCTAGAAGAGATAAATCTATAGCATTAAAGGCTAGTCAGAAAAATCACAAGATTCAAAAAAATAGAAGTTCATCGTCAAAAGCATTGAAGATTTAAGAAATCAAGAATGATGATACCAATAAATCTGATCAAGATTCAAGCGAAGATGATGATGAACTATCTTTCATTTCAAGAAAGATTAGAAGAATGTGAAAGAAGAAAGCAGAGGGAAATAAAGATTTTTTTAAAGAAAAATAATAAAGACGAAGTCAAGAACGAGAAAATCTCTATCATTTGCTACGAGTGCAACAAATTAGGACACTATAAGTTTGAATGTCTGTTGCTCAAAAGAAAACAAAACAAAAGAAAAAAAAGAGCATGATGGCAACTTGGGAAGATTTGGATTCGTCTGAATCTGATTCTGATTCAGAAGCATCAGTACAAGCAAATATATGCTTGGTAGCTGAAAAAGAAAGTGACGAAGAGGTAACTTCTAATTTTAATGAACTTCAAGAGGCATATTTAGAATTGTTAGAAGATTCACATGCTATACTAAAGCAATATAGATCCTTAAAAAGGAATTTTTTTGAAAACTTGAAGAACACGAAAGTGTTAGAGAAAGAAAAGATCTGCCTTAAAAAACAAGTGAACGATATGAAAAAGAAAGTAACTATAGATAGATATGAAGAAATTAGTCAGTTGAAACAAAGGATTAATACTCTTTCAGTAGATTTATCTACCTTTACTGAAAGTACGAAAAAGATGAATGACATGATTGGAAGATATAGACACCCTAATGATAAGAGTGGTTTAGGGTTTACTAATAGCAATACTCATTACAATAAGAGTTTTGTTCCTTACAAAAAGAAAAAGAAACAGTCTTCTTGTTATCATTTGATGAATAATTATAAGACTAACCCCAAAGGACCCAAAAAAATCTAGTTACCTAAAAAGAATATAATATCTACTACAAATCTCCTTCCTTGGAAAAGCAACCAACACCAATGGTATTTGGATAGTGGATGCTCGCAACATATGACGGAAAGAAGGTCTATGTTCCTAGATCTTCAAAATAAGCAGGGAGAATTAGTAACTTTTGGAGACAACCAGCAGGGCAAAATAGTTGGAATCGATAAAATCAATAAAGATTCCTTTGCATCTATTGATAATGTTTTGCTAGTTGAAGGTTTAAAGTATAATTTGATTAGTGTAAGTCAATTATGTGATTCTGGCTTTGAAGTATCCTTTAATTAAAATTCTTGTGTAGTCAAAAACAAGGACGATTCCATATTCTTTTCTGCCAAAAGATGAAACAATCTTTATAAGATTAATTTAGAAGAATTACAAAGTCAAAATATTTCATGTTTTATATCAACAGATGAAAAAAAATTGATTTGGGATAAAAAGCTAGGTCATGGTAATTTTAAACATATTTCCAAGTTGATTAAACATGATTTGGTAAGAGGTTTACCAAAAATAAGTTTTAACACAGATTTCTTTTGTGAGAGTTGTCAAAAAGGAAAATAGGTTATAACATCTTTTTCCTTCTAAAAATGTTATAACTTCGTCTAGACCTCTAGAGTTGTTACATATAGATTTATTTGGTCCAACTAGAACATTAAGTCTTGGCGGAAATAAGTATGGTCTTGTAATTATTGATGACTTCACTAGATTTTGTTGGATATTAGTTATATCACATAAAGATGAGTCCTTTAAATGTTTTAAAGTTCTTTCCAAAAAGTTACAAAATGAAAAAGGACTTTTTATTGTTAGAATTAGAAGTGATTATGGTGGTGAATTTGAAAATGAAAAATTCAGAATGTTTTGTGAAGAGAATGGAATTTTCCATAATTTCTCTACTCCTAGAACTCCACAACATAATAGAGTTATAGAGAAAAAGAATAGGACGATTCAGAAAATGGCAAGAACCATGCTTTATGAAATAAATCTTCCTAAGTATTTCTGGGCAGAAGCTGTAAATACAGCTTCTTATATTCAAAATAGAATACTTTTGCGAGCTTGGTTAAATAAAACTCCATATGAGTTATGGAAAGGAAGGAAGCCAAATATCTCTTACTTCCATCCGTTTGGTTGCAAGTGTACTATATTGAATACAAAAGAAATATTGGATAAATTTGATTCTAAGATCAATTCTGGAATTTTTCTAGGATACTCATTATCTTCTAAAGCTTATAGGGTTTATAATCTTGCTTTTAAATATGTTGAAGAATCTATGCATGTCAAATTTAATGATGGTTGACAACCAGATAGAAGAAATGATTCTAATAATGAAACCCTATCAGTTCCCATGGTTGATAATGTAGACTTGTCACCATCAGATGCTTCACTAGATAAAGTAGAAGATATTCTTGAAAATCTTAGTCTGAGAAAAGATTGGAGGTATAAATCCTCTCACCCAGAAAATCTAATTATAGGTTAAACTTCAGAAGGTGTGAGAACTAGGTCTAAATTTAGAAGAGAAGCAAATGTAGCTTTTATTTCTAAAATAGAGCCCAAAAAAATTGATGAAGCTCTTCAGGATGAAGCTTAGATTTTATTCATGCAAGAGGAGCTAAATCAATTTACAACGAATAAAGATTGGTCTTTAGTTCCCAGACCCTCCAATAAGTCAATCATAGGAACCAGATGGGTTTTTAAAAGTAAACTAGATGAGTCAGGTAGAGTAAGTCGTAACAAAGCTAGATTAGTGGCTCAAGGCTATAATAAACAAGAAGGAATAGACTATAATGAAGCCTATGCTCCTGTAGCTAGAATAGAAATTATTAGGATTTTATTTGCATATGTTGTTTGTCATGATATAAAACTATTTTAAATGGATGTGAAAAGTGCCTTTCTAAATGGTTTTATAGATGAAAAGGTTTATGTAAAGCAACCTCCTGGTTTTGAAGATTCTAATAAACTAGATTATGTCTATAGACTTCATAGAGCTTTGTATGGTTTGAAACAAGTACCTCGGGCTTGGTATGATTGTCTAAGTTCCTTTTTGATTGAAAATGGTTTTAGTAGAGGACATGTAGATAAGAATTTGTTTAGAAAATGTATTAAAAATAATTTCATCATAGTACAGATATATGTAGATGATATTATTTTTGGTGTAACTTCTAAGAAGCTATGTTCCAGTTTTGAGAATCTGATGAAAAGTGAATTTGAAATGAGTATGATGGGCAAATTAAAATTATTTCTTGGATTACAAATTAAACAATCCGAAGAAAAAAAATTTATTCATCAACTAAAATATATCAAAGAACTGTTGGTTAAATATGGAGTGGAAAAGGTGAAACCTATGTCAACTCCTATGCATCCTTCAAACTTTTTATCTAAGGATGAAGCATGTAAGAAGGTTGATCAAAGTCTTTTCAAAGGAATTATTGGTTCTCTACTTTACCTTACAGTAAGCAGACCTGATATTTTGTTTAGTGTCTGTTTGTGTGCAAGATTTCAAGCAAATCTTAGAGAATCCCACTATATTGTTGTTAAAAGAATTTTGAGATATCTATCAGGCTCTACTTATCTTTGCTTAATGTATGAGAAAGGTAAAGATTTTAGGTTAATTGGCTATTGTGATGCTGATTATGCTGGAGATAGGATTGATAGGAAGAGTACAAGTGGAGGTTGTCACTTTTTTGACCACAATCTAGTTTCTTGGTCAAGTAAGAGGCAAAGTTCAATTGATCTATTTACTGTAGAAGTTGAATATATGTTAGTTGTAAGCTATTATTCAAAGACGTTATGGATCAAGTATCAGTTAGAAGATTACTCAATATAAGACTGTCACAACACAAGTGCTATCAATCTATGGAATAATCCAATACAACACTCGAGGGTAAAACATTTTGAAATTAGACATCATTTTGTGCAAGACTATATACAGAGGAGAATCATTAGTCTATAATTTGTTGAGACAAATCATCAATGGGCGGATATCTTCACTAAACAGTTGAATGAAGATAGATTCAAAGAAATCAGACTAAACTTGAATATGGTAATGTTGAATGACCAATCGTCTAACACGTCATGACCCAAATGATTCACAAGTGAAGAAGATAAAAGTCGTAAGTTTTTGAAGTAAACAGTAACAGTAAGTCATAGACGGTAACTTTTCAAGAGAAGGTATTAGAGGGAAATATTCTCAAGATTATAGAATATCACTTACTTTAGAATATTCTTGAAATGCTCTGAAATTGACTTTTGTAGTGCTCTCAATCAAAACGTTTCATTACTCTGTTCTTAGCGTCAAGTTATTTCTTTTCACATTCTCATCTTCAGATACTAACATCATTACTTTGAGCAAAATACATTTGTGTGTTTAGTTTTTATCGATTATAGATCACAAATGGAGCAATTTATGATCTTTGGAAGACATGTTGATTTCGACTCTTTGAAGTAGAACTAGATGGACATTAAACCAGAAATTGAAGCAGTTGGATGGAAAATTTTCTTTCAGGTTCACGAAACAGTTTATCTGAATGAGTTATATGAGTTTTGGAAGAATGCAAAAGTGGTAGATGATACTTTAGTATCAATGGTAGATAGATTGTCAATTATCGTGACACTGGATTTAATCAAGAAAGTTAATGAGTGTCCATGTATTAGAGCAAAGCTGTCTCATAACACAAAATGGATGACTCAAGGCATTGTAGACAAGGCACACATCAATCGATAACTAAATGGAAGTAGTGACCCAAAAGACAATAAGGTGTCAACTATTGTTTCGAAGGTTAGGGTTCTATAAGCTCTACTTTTTCATTATGTTATACCAGTATCAGGCTCAAAGAACGTTATGATGACGATAGATGAACAATGTTTGTTTCATTTACTCAATCATCAATCTGTTAATCTTCCGTACTTAATTTTGAAGTAAATGATGAAGTCGAAGAGAGATTCTAGTTCCTTATCGTATGGTATGCTACTAACAAGGATCTTTAAAGATTCTGGAATTCTTTTTAACAGAGGAAACATGATGAAGATGGATGTGAAAAGCATCATTAATGCAACCACTGTCAGTAGAAAGGAATTAAAAATTCAAGACAAGACACATATAAGTTCTACGTCAAAAGCAAGGGCTGAGGGGGAGCTTAATGTCAGACACAGCTGGAGTGAAAGTATTACACCTGCAAGAAAGACAAAAACTCACCTCACAGGAAGAACATCTATAGAAGAAATATTGGGACCTGATCTCAGAACTGGACCCCAACCCAAAAAACGGAAAAACAAACTGGAAAATGAAGTGATGGAAAGCGAAAACGAAAGGAATCGAATTGTTCAATTGAAATCAAAGGCGAACGAAAACAAATCGGATCGGAATTAAAGCGAAACACAAATCGGAAAATTACAAAAGCGAATCGAATCATAAAGAGAAGACAAAGCGAAACCAGATCCGATGAATGCGAAACGAATACGGATCGAATTCAAAGTATAAAAACGGAACAATTGAACTGAACAAATATCCGACATCTAAAAACTTAAACTTATGAAACAAAACAAAAGGGTCGCGTTGGATACCCTATTACATCTTAATCGAAGTCAATCAAATCCGGTATAAATTTTTTTCTTTCATTCATTTGCATTCAATCTCTTACTTCAACTAATACACTTTTTCAATTTGGAATTTATCAATTCCATAACCTCATTCCAAAGCTCAAATCATAATATTCGTCTAATACAAATATACAAATCCCATAATTCATCTTTCAAACATCTTATTATTCTTACTTTTCCTTTTCCATAAAAACAATCACACATATCCATATACCCATGATTTATACACAATACACAATAAACACTAACAGAATCTTATTCTTATACTTCCATTGCCATATTTACAAAAATTGGGCGGCATAATGGCTGTATTTTAAAAACTCAAAACTTGAAAAGGGTTTTCAACGCACTTCTATATACTAAACCAATCCACACAATTCATCAGACCTCTAGTCCAGAATCCCAGCATAAACAAACACAAATCTATACCTAACACACTTCCATAAGTCTCAATCATATCTCAATTCAATATCCAAATTCATCATTCAATCCAAACACAACCCAATCATAT
>JANZLF010000222.1:30273924-30291348 GCA_026546835.1 Erythroxylum foetidum
ATAGCAATAATAATAATAACAATAATAATAATAATTCTTGTGGAGTATAGACAAAAGTTTATTTCAATCTCACACTCTTTATTGATAACCAAAAGATATTACAAGAGGGAGTTTATCGATCAGGGTTATAGAGCTTGGAAGTCCGCTTATGTTTTCGTCTACGGTTCGATAGTTGGGCTTCGAAAATGGAGCCCAACACCTCGGGCTTGGTATGATCGTCTAAGCTCTTTTTTAATTGAAAATGGTTTTAATAGAGGACATGTAGATAAGATTTTGTTTAAAAATATGTTAAAAATAATTTCATCATAGTACAAATATATGTTGATGATATTATTTTTAGTGCAACTTCTAAAAAGCTATGTTCTAGTTTTGAGAATTTGATGAAAAATGAATTTGAAATAAGTAAAATGGGTGAATTAAAATTCTTTCTTGGTTTACAAATTAAACAAACCGAAGAAAAGTTTTTTATTCATCAATAGAAATATATTAAAGAAGTATTGGTTGAATATGGAATGGAAAAGGTGAAACCTATGTCGACTCAAACGTTTTATCTAAGGATGAAGCAGGTAAGAAGGTTGATAAAACTCTTTTCAAAGGAATTATTAGTTCTCTACTTTACCTTACAACAAACAAACATGATATTTTGTTTAGTGTCTGCTTGTGTGCAATATTTCAAGTAGATCCTAGAGAATCTCACTATATTGTTGTTAAAAGAATTTTGAGATATCTATCAGTTTCTATTGATCATTGTTTAATGTATGACAAAGGTAAAGATTTCAGGTTAATTAGCTATTGTGATGCTGATTACATTGGAGATAGGATTGATAGGAAGAGTACAAGTGGAGGTTGTCACTTTCTTGGCCATAATCTAGTTTCTTGGTCAAGTAAGATGCAAAGTTCAATTGCTCTATCTACTGCAGAAGCTGAATATATGTCAACTGCAAGCTATTGTTCACAGACATTATAGATCAAGTATTAGTTAGAAGATTACTTGATACAAGAAGAACAAATTCCAATCTTTTGTGATAACACAAGTGTTATCAATCTATCGAAGAATCCAATACAACACTCGAAGGTAAAGCATATTGAAGTTAGACATCATTTTCTACGAGACTTTGTATAGAGGAGAATTGTTAGCCTACAATTTTTGAGACAAATCATCAATAGGCGGATATCTTCACTAAACCTTTGAATGAAGACAAATTCAAAGAAATCAGACGAAACTTGAATATGATAATGTTGAAAAACCAATCGTCAGACACGTCATGTCCTAGATGATTCGCAAGTGAAGAAGATAAAAAGTCGTAACTTTTCAAGTAAACAGTAACATTAAGTCATAGACGGTAACTTTTCAAAAGAAGGTATTAGAGGGAAATCTTCTCAAAGATTATAGAATACCACTTACTCTAAAATATTCTTGAAATACTTTGAAATTGATTTTTACAGTTCTCTTAAGCAAAACGTTTCATTACGCTATTCTTAGCTTCAAGTTCTTTTTGTTCACATTCTCATCTTCAGATACTAACATCATTACTTTGGGCAAAGTACATTTGTGTGTTTAGTTTTTATCATTTACAGATCACAAATGGAGCAATCTATGATTTATGGAAGACATGTTGATTTTGTCTCTTTGAAGCAGAACCAGATGGACATGTATTGGAGTAAAGTTGTCTCATAACATAAAATGGATGACTCAAAGCAGTATAGATAAGGCACACATCAATCGAAAAATATATGGAAGTAGTGACCCAAAAGACAAGAAGGCTTCAACTTCTGTTCCGAAGGCTAGGGTTCTACATGCACTACTTTTTCATTATGTTCTACCAAGATCAGGCTTAAAGAATGTTGTGACGATGATAGATGAACAATGTTTTTTTTCATCTACTCAATCATCAACCTATTAATCTTCCGTACTTAATTTTAAAGTACATGATGAAGTCAAAGAGAGATTCTAGTTCCTAACCGTATGGTATGCTGCTAACAAGGATCTTTAGAGAATTTGGAATTCTTCTTGACAGAGAAAACAGGGTTAAGATGGATGTGAAAAGCATCATTAATGCGACTACTGTTAGTAGAATGGGTTAAAAGATTCAAGACAAGGCGCATATAGGTTCTATACCAAAAACGAGGGCTGAAGGGGAGCATATTGTCAGACGCAGCTAGATTGAAAATGTTACACCCGCAAGAAACACAAAACCTCAATCTATAGGAAGAACGTATATAGAAGAAAAGAAAGAGAAATCATCAGATGTATCAATAAAATCTAAGGCGATTTCACAAAGAGAAGAAAGCCAGGTGAAACAGTCTTTACAACAAGTGTCATTGAAGAGAAAGGGAGAGACACTTCATTCCGAGAAATCCAAACAATCAAGAAGGTCACCAAGATTATTAACCTTCTGTCAACAAGAACAGAAGAAAGATAAAGGTTTGACTCTTGGTGAAGATTTTAGAAACACAGAGAAAACACCTCAGACTACTGGATCATTGGTCTCAATTTTGCAAAGTCAGTCAGCAAAATCGATTAAAAAGACAGAAGTTAAGAGGAAATTAGTGTTTGAAAGGAAGAACCCTCAACAACAACTTCCTTCTGGACTGGCAGAAGAACATAAGAAGTTAAAGACCAGTTAGAAAAAGAATACTTCATCTAATGTTCAACAGAAGACAAAGTCAGTTGAACACAAATCAGCACGTTATAATCCTTCTCAAACTATCATCAAGGGGGATTTGAGAATGAAGGTAATAGAAGAATCGGTACCTGTTCAAAGTAGAAGCTCAATCATTATAAAAGAACCTTTGAAAAGGTTAATCAAGGTATAAGTTGAACCCATATTGATCAATGATCGATCAATACATCTATTAAATCTTGAAGAAAGAAGATTATATGGTATTCTGCAAGATGAAAAGTTAGAACCATATCTAATGAAGATGTCCAAGGATCGATATACAATTTACCCAATCACAAGCAGAACATTGATTAAAATTGTGCCAAATATACAACTGAGATCTTCAAACATTGTACATAATGAAGAAAAAGGGAAAAAAATGTTCCTTGAAAGAAATAAAGATGATCTCACAGAAGATCAGATACAAGCAGTTGTGAAGAATATAGATGAGGCATGTAATGCAGGTCAACCTAGAGGAATCTATATCTCACATCATATTTCAAAACCATCAGGTAGTCAATGTGGATGCTCCACCACAGATGCAACTTTCAAGGTAGTTGGAAGAGTAACAAAAGGACAGTACAGAACTATCATGATTGAAGGTATTAATTTCAACTTAGAGACTTTTGTGCATCTGATCATGCATTTTAGATCTTTAAGTTTTATACCATCAATTAAATAAGTATTACACCTTTTTGGAAAACCAGTTCTAAAACTATCTAGACTTGATAACCTTGATCTCCCAGAAGGAAAACAAACATTCAAACCTCTTGTTATCAAAATCATATAATTAGATGTCTTACCTTCAGAACTATCTGTTGCTAAAAAATTCCATCCACCAAGTACACCTCAACAAGATTCTACTGTTGTTTTAGAGGAAGTTAGTCACACATAAAAGGAAATTCAGGAAGCCTTAGTAAAGGAAAGTGAAGAAATTCATACATAGGCTGATGACCTGAGTGATTCAGTAGGTGATCTTCATGAGGAAGTAGCTTATCTATGAGTTTTTATTGAACAAGACCTCTAGTTGATCCGCACTGCTTTACAACAAATGTTTTCTGAAATCATAAAGCATCTTCGGTAAAGTTTTTGATTAATAAAAAATAGGGGGAGAAGAGTAGAAGAAAGATAGCATATGGGGAGACTAGAGACAAGAAGAGAAGATAGAAACACCAACACATTTTTTATCATATATGTGTATTTCATATATGCATGTGCATTTCTTTTTTGTTGTCTTATTCGTCTGAATAATATTCATTTATTTATTTTTATCCTTTTAAAATTATGTTTACTTGTTATCATAAAAAAAGGAGGAGATTGTTAAGTCAAGAAGACTTCACGTCTATTAATTTTGGTGACAATCAAATAATAATAATATTAGAAATACATGAACTATTTTGGTAAGTGTGTTAAGTGTGCAAAAAAATAGAAGTATCATATAGTCATTCCAGACGAAGCGTAAATCATAGAAGAAGCAAAACACAGAAGAAGTAAAATACAAAAGAAAACACAAAAGACACGTCATCACAGAAGAAGTAAAATATAGAAGAAGTAAAACACAGACAACACGTCATCACAGAAGAAGTAAAATATAGAAGAAGCAAAACAACACAGATGACACGTCATCACAGAAGAAGAAAAACACAGAAGAAGCAAAACACAGACAACACGTCATCATAGAAGAAACAAAACATAGAAGAAGCAAAACACAGACAACACATCATCACAAAAGAAGTAAAATACAGAAGAAGCAAAACATAGATGACACGTCATCATAGAAGAAACAAAACACAGACGATATAGAGAAGAAGATACTCTAGTACATCAGACATTTAGTTAGTTGGAGTTAGTTGCAGAACTCAACTAAATAAAGGTTTCTAAAAGAAACAAGAAGTAGTTGGAGACTTAGGCTATAAATACTAGTCATAGTCAAAGACTGAAGAAGTTAGAAGTTTTAAGCTTTCAAGTTTTACATACTTAGAAAAATTCTATATTCAAAGTGCGATACAAGAGAGCAAACACTACTATAACAAAAAACTCACAATATCTTTCCTAGTGAGAGAAAGAAAAGGCTAAGAGCCTGGAGAGGCTAAGATAGAAGAAAGAATACCTTGTGTAAGAGACCTAAAGAGGCTTTAGAAGAGAAGAAACAATATTTGTAAAGTTGAAAAAGTATAGTGAAATCTCAGATGAGCTCTAAAGACTGGATGTAGCTCAAGGTTTAGGGTGAATTAGTATAAAATCGCGACATCTATTCTCTAACCTTAAATTTTAATTTTATTGTTGTTAGACAAATAGATAAAATTTATTTGTGATTCAAATACGTAGCTACTTTAGTATAATATCTTTAGTATTCATTTGATAGTTGAAAAAGTTTTTTCAAGAAATATCAAAAGTTTTTGTATTCACAAAAAGATTACACAATTCAACCCCCTTCTTGTGTATTTTATATACTTTATGTGAATTTTATATTAACAAGTGATTTATTTTAGGACCTAGTTATAAAACATATGAGAGTAAAACTGTCTAAATAGTTGAATACTAGTCCGAAGCCATGTACGTTCTAAAGATTGTGTCTCACTGAGCATCATTAAAGTTCTTCTCATCATTTATAAGCACAACAACTTCTAAAACCTGAGGTTCCACATTATTGAACTTAAACATAGAATCCCTAAACTTGATAATCAATCAAGGATAATAAACCTCATCAACCAAAACAGAATTTTTTCCTTGTCATATCAAGGAGTTATAACTATATACTGTATAGGATCCACAAGATTAAGCTTAACATAAATCACGTTTAGCATCATTTTATATGTTGACTCTAGTAAATCTATTACCTTTGTTGAGATTTTAAGTGTGATTAGGAATCCCACGTTGAAAGAGATGGAATTAGTGAAGCCCATATAAGTGGAAAGAACCTATAAACCTAAAGCCTTAAGATTTTATGTTGAAGTGTGGTGTCAAGGCTCATGAGTATGTTCCCTCATTAGGCCCATGATGTAGATCTCCCAAGTAAGTGGGCTCCCCTACACCAACAAGTGGTATCAGAGTTGATGGTTCAACAAGGGATGAGTATGGGGATGGTAGTCGGATCCAGTGGTTGCCTCAACACGTGGAAGAGTAAGGAGACTCTTGGTGGGCCCAAACCAGTGAAGCAAAAGGGCTTTTGGTGATGCCATATACTCGAGTTGCTAAGAAAAAAGTTTTTACTCACGGGGAAGCCCAAGCCCTATATGGAAGCTCACACTTAAGGAAGAGATTGTTGGTATTTCAAGTATGAGTGGAAATCTCATATTAGAAAGAGATGGAACTAGTGAAAGATATAAAAGTGAAAAGGACTCATAAACCTAAAACTTTAAGATTTTGGTTGAAGTGTGGTGTGAAGGCCCACGAGTATGTTCTCTCATTAGGCCCATGATGTAGATCTCCCAAGTAAGTGGGCTTCCCAACACCTACAAGTGATATCAGAGTCGATGGTTCAGCAAAGGATGAGTATGGAGATCGTAATCGGATCCTTTGATTGCCTCCCTACGTGGAAGAGCAAGGAGACTCCTCGTAGGCCCAAACTAGTGGAGTAAAAGGGCTCTTAGTGGTGACATATACTTGAGCTGCTAAAAAAAGGCTTTCACTCAAGGGGAAGGTCAAGTCCAAGCCCAATGTGAAAGTTCACACTTGAGAAGGAGATTGTTGATATTTCAAGTGTGAGTAGAAATCCCACATTGGAAAGAGATGAAACTAGTGAAGGGCATTTAAGTGAAGAGGAACCATAAAACTAAAAATTTAAGATTTTGGGTTAAAGTGTGGTGTCAAGGTTCACGAGTATGTTCCCATAATAGGCCCATGATGTAAATCTCTCAAGTAAGTGGGCTCCTTAGCACTAAGTGATATTAGAGCCACGGTTTGGCAAAGGATGAGTATGGAGATGGTAATCGGATCCTATGGTTGCCTCCCCTGTTGGGTCCCATTTCCAGAGTCCAACTATCATTCTAATACTAAACAATGTTAGCGCTGGGGTCATAGTATCTATTACTAGGCTCTGATTTCCTAAAAATTTTCAAACTTCGTAAAAATTTTAGCTTCAATAGTGATGGGTTCGTCGAGGCAAAATTCGGCTTCATGGCGACTAAGTATAAAGATCAAGCAAAATAACCCTTTGGGAAATGTTCGTCACGACGTATTTTGGGCCTCGCCGTGGCGAAACCTTTGGACAAAACCCATACCACCAACATTCAACGTAAAACATGCATACATTCATACAATTCTTTCAACATAACCATTTTAACAAAGAGATTAACTCTGAACATATACAAACAAAACTTCTTTAATTCATCGTTTCATTACTAAAGTAAAAGAGTTTGAAAAAATTTACTTACATATCAAAAGCCACACCATTCGTTTATTACAGAATATAAAATGCACATGATACAATTGAATGCTTATGCTTAATATGATTTTAAATACCAAAAGTTTCTGAACTAACTTAATTACTAAATATAGCTATCTTGGACTTTGCCAAATGCCTTGTAAGGTTCAAAATTCTCTTGTTATGTTTTTTCTTCACCTGCAAAGTGGAAGGTAATGGGATGAGCTGCGAAACTCAGTGGCTTATACATTTATAGCCACTGGAAATGAGCCATACAATTCAAGCATATACTTATATTCATTCATATACATCTATAACTTATTTTATCTAGCAAGTTAATCATCCACAAATTCTAACACAAATATTCATAGTCAAGGATGCTATCACTTAAAACATATCATGTACATTTAAGCATTAGAACATAACATTCAATTATGTATCATACTCGACAATTCAAAGATGCAATGCACAAGCAACTAGATCAAGAGTTTCATAGAACGAAATGGAAAAAATGAAGTTTACACCTTGAAAAAAACAAGTCTGATTTCTCAGGATCTCGTGGCCTCACACGGGCAGCTGAGAGAATGCTATAAGTTAATGTGCACAAGACTAACAAAATGTTCCTCTATTGCCCAAACACAATCAAATTTCAATGCTTAACTCATTTCACACACATTTATACTTTTCATGTTCATCATACTTTTTCATCTTTTCATTTATACAAAATGTCATTACATGTTTCAATGGCATAAGTTGATCATAATTCATAAATCATAATGCATTTTCAACAATCACAATAATTCACTAACAGGCCAGTTAACATACAATACACATGCATTCAATTAAAACAATTTAGCATATATTCACCAATAAGACAAACTTGACCTTATTACACAATAACCATAAATATATTACCCAACTCGAATTCCTTGCTTAAAGACTTCCTCAAAGATGCCTCTCCTCTTGACCCTCTCACCTTCTTTGATTCCTTTGATCAATGACAAAATTCCCATTCAATAGGAATACAATTTGAGGACCCATATATAGCATATTCACTAAGATAAATTATAGATACTCAAACTCTTCCAAAAGTCCTAACCTTCAGGCCAATTTTTCATGATCATTTTGATCAGGTAAATGAAGGAATCTAGTAATTCTTCCTTATAGAAAAATGTTCCTTATTTCTTAAGTTTCTAATGATACCAAAATCATTCAATTTGGTTCAGTAATCTGAAAGTTATAGCCCAAACATTTTTGGATTGTTTTTATGTTGAAACAGTATTCTATGCTCAACATCCATCCAAAAATTGAAATTTTTATAGACTGAATTAAAACTTGATTTCTTCAGGAAACTTTAGCACTATGCCTCTAGTTTACATAAATAAAAAATCACTCTATTTGGATAACTACATAAAAATTTAAGCCTAAATACCGAAGCATATTCAAGTTATGTAGAGAAAACTTCACCGCGGTGAATCAAAAAGTTGGTCACGATGAATTTTGATTTCCTACAAGTTGGCCGCGGCGAACGTGAGAGTTGACCGTGGTGAATCGTAGGGACTTCACCATGGCAAACCTTGACAAAAATTTGACTCGTCTTCCCACATTTTTCCAAATTCTTCACCCCCAATATCTTACACCTAACACATCTTATACAAAAATCATCCCTTTCTTCTTCATTTACACTTCATTCTCTACTCCATTTCAACTAATGTCATCCATAAATAAATCATAATCTATCTTTGATAATTAACCAAAAATAAAACATCTATATGTACCATTCTTCAATAAGCTCCTGTACATATTCCACTTCATTTTCACTTTCATTTCACTTCTAACTTTCACGAAATATGCTTCATCCAACAAATCAAGAAGGGTTAAGGCTCATACTTACTTGTTTAGCTTCAATGTCTTCAAAATCTCTAAGATCTCCAAAACCCTAGCTTGATCTTCTTTTCTTTTTCTCTCCTTCTCTGCCTCTCTTCGTTATTTTCTCTTCTTCTCTCCCTCTCATGATGCTTCTCTTCTTTTTATTAAACAATACCACATTTTGGTCTTGTCCTTCCAAAAATACCCCTCCTTTCTTTTGGTCTTCCCATTTTGCCCCTTCTTTCATTTACCTCCTAACTCTTTTAATCTTTTTACACACCATATTAATTCTAACATAATTCAAATCTTTCCATCTAATTTCAAATCTTTATTTATGCCTATCAAATTAATGACTCAATTTTAAAAATAATGAAAGAAATAAATTCTTACCTAATTGATCAGGAAGGCAGGATGTTCCTCTGTTTCCCTTTTAACTTCATCCCTTGAATAATTTCTTTCAAATGACCATAGTTAATAGACTCACTCAGTCTTTCAATCCTTTATTGGGTCATTCACCTTCTTAACTAGTTCCTCATCATGTTTCATATTACTCGCAATTTTCTGACTGCCTATGTCGATAACACCAATATCATATCATATCAATAGTTCTTAACATATTCACAAATATCACATTATGAATCTAAGACATCTTTCATCAGTATCACTAACTCATAATAATTTCATACTGATCAATTCATATCAGACGTAGTTAATCCTTTTTCCTAACCTGAGCACACCTTGTACCTAACGTAAGCACACCTTGGCAAGGGGATACTCTCAGAGACAATTTATCTTTTACTTAATAATTAACATCACTGTAGTATTAGTACGCTTAACTCTGATTTTCATCTCACGTTACTCCATATCTTCGGTGTTGATCCACCAACTCCTTTATCTTTTTTTTCTTCTTTTTTGAATCACTTACTTTATATTACAGATTCATTTCACTCATCAACAATATCCTTTGAATCAATCCTAGCCTTCAACCATTTTAGGTCTTATTCATTTTAAATGCAAGGGCAGACGGCTCCTTTTGTCATAAAATGCCCCATAAAATAATCTAATGACATCACTGTGATAATGATTGTTATGCTTAAATTCAATCAAAGATGTACATTGATCTCATCTTCCTTTAAACTATAAACTTTAAGCATATCTACAATAGTCAATACTGCTGCCAACTCACAAGTGTGGTCATTAGCTTCTACCTCCTTGGCCATCAAATACTATCTCGGCGTATTCCTACTAAGATGTTATCATAGGTTGTTATTTATGCTTATCTAATGACCTCTTTGCTCAATCATCTTTATCGGTACACATACTTCTTATTTCAATCACAAAGTATCATTCTTCCTATTTGAACTAAAAATTCGTAATCATTTCCAATTTTTTAGTAAGATTCATGTTCTTAATCCTTAATTTGGGCTTTGTTTATATAAAACTGATCTAAATTTTCAATGCAACAAATAATGCTTCATTTTGCCCCAAATTCAACTCCATTTTGCACTCTTTATTGCACTAGATTTGATAATTTTTATATCCAAATTTGTGATACATTGCTATTGAATTTTCTATTCAATGCATCTGATTACAACACTAGCTTTACTAGTGTAGTACTCATTGTACACTCATAATCCTTCAAATAACTCTATCTATTGTTTCAGTCTCATATTCTATTATTTCAACTCAATATTTACCTCAAATTGAATGATCTGTATATTTCAAAATGTTTATGTACTTATAAAATCTCCAAACTTTCAAAACAATCATTATTGTAACAAGTTTCAGTTTATGTATTAAATAAACATCTCCTGAGGCTTAATTGTCTCTATGAATACAACATCATTATATACTATGAAATCTCTAAATCCAGACGCTATAGTTAATATTGGTGTTATAATTCCTCAAATTCTCTTTACTTTCATTACTCCTACAATTTACACGTTTTCCCTAAAGTATTCAAATTATTCTTCTCAATTTTCGAATACATTTAATATGTCATCAAATTTTGCTTGATTCGCTTTAATCTTCAATACCATAGTACCGTCGAGGCATTTGTTAACTTGAACAAATATTTCCAAAGCTCCATATGCCTATGATTAGTTCTCGTAATTCCTTAAATAACTAATTCCTCAACGAGATAACATTATCTCACGTTATTTTCAATTTTCCAATTGACTTACCTTTCTTAAATGATTTTTTCAATTTATTCGATTTCCTCTTATTTCACATTGGCTTACTCTTCTGTCTACTTATTTATACTAATTTCTCCACACATTTCAATTTATTTTCAATCTAACTTCCCATGTTGGTAACACATTCATTAGGTCAAATTTGTATCTCCCAAACATACTTACACATAATATAATATGGACCTATAGACTCCTCATATTAGCAATTAATGTTCCCTTAAATTTATGAATCCACTCACACATTTGGATACTTTACATCAAACAAAATACATATATTCTCAATAGCATACTCTACCCATTATGCATGAGTCTCCACTGGGTTATGACTCTAATATTCACTTTTGGCTCATTACATATTCATTTTTGATTTGTTCTTTCATTGACCATTCTTAATATAAACTATTTGATTTGCTTAACCTAATTCAATGAAATTCTTCTTCGAAAGAAGATTTCTTGCTATTATCATCTATACTATTTATGCAATCTTTATCAATCAACTATATTCATCATTGTTGTTTCAACCATTCTTAATACCTCAATAAGATTAATTTCAACTATTCATAATATTTCAATAATTTCAATTTCTGTCACACTTTACAGGATCAAAATATTCCTTATAATAAAACTCAATGAAATAAGAGGAATATTCGTTTACTCTTATGTTTTTGTATGTACCATCAAGATCATTACATCTTATATATAAAATTAATTTCAACATGTTACCAATTTATATCTCATGCTAATGATACATCAATCGCAATAATCAATGTTTTAAAAACCAGATTGGACATCGAATCGGTTGAACGAGAGGTTTAAGGTTTAGAGGTTCAACTGGTAGTGAACTGTTATAAAACTGATATATAATAAATAAGAAGTAAAACTTATAAGAATAAAATATTTTATTGAAATAAAAATACACCAATGCCTATTATTATATAATGAATTAATAATAAATAAATATAAGTCTAATATAAATATTAAACCAAAAATAAAAAACCAAATTGTATTTCTAAAGGAGGTTCATCATCGTAAAAAACTCCAAATTCTCCAACGCTATTTAAATATTCGTAAACTACGCTTTCATCTAAAGTATTTGCATCAACTTCTTCTACTGCATTAAAATAAATTACAAATTAGTAATGTATGAAACAATTCTCAATTGTAAAATTGTAATACAGTATAATTTTAACTTAAATATGATTAAAATAAGATATGCACTGACCATTAGTAGATGTTCTTAATTCATTCGTTGTGACAAATGCATTTTCTTCATAAATCATCTTGACAAGGCTTTACTCTATTTAAAATTTTGTGGTCAAATATGAACAGTTGACAAATGTTAGAATTCAGTTAAATGCCTCAAAATATTAGAAATTAACTTGTAATTTTATAAAATATTAGTTAAATTTGCACATTTTCCCTATAGAAGAAATATTGACCAAGATCTAGAATTTGACATTAATACATGTATACCTAACTAGGTATATATATTTCTTTCATGCTTATTTATAAGCAACAAATATTTTGTGAAAGTATAATTAAGGTAATAACTCGGAGTTTAATATGTTTATGTTTGTAAGTTTCATCAATGTACTTCAAAATGAGTATTGGTGGTAGCGTTGCGTGTAATCGAAAGTATTAGAGATAATAATTTTCAACTCAAATAAAATAGAAGATGTATATAACTCGAGCATTTTGTAGGTAGCAATATGATTTATATAATGTTTCTAGCAAAATTATGATATTAATGTAAGAAAATTATATTATGCTTATAGGCACTTATATTGTAATAAGTGATAGCATCATTTAGTCTTCAGTGTAAATTTTTTTCACCATATTTGTGAGATTATAAAAGAAGAGGAAGACATCAAGGTTCATAAAAATTGTTTAACTATATGCATTATTCTTAAGAAATGTTATTGAAAGATGATTTGACATTCTAAAAGTAAGATTTTATATACTTTTGAACATGTCAAATTATGATATAAAGAAATAAAAATATGTTGTTATGCTTATTGTGTTATATATAATTTTTTTAGAATGCACAATGAATTATTTGATGACTATACTGAAAATGATAAGTAAACTATGGATAGTACAAATGGAAATGTAAGTTTCCAAATGAAGTATAATATCACTCTAATAAAATTTTGGTGTATGTCTTAGAAGTGAGATAAAATTATTAGATAAATGTGGAATGATTATATTAATGAGAGCTTAATTGGATTTTTTAAGTAATATATGATGAAAATCTTTTACTATTTATTTAAAATAAGTTAATGTAATATTTATATTTTATAGACTTTGATGTATATATTTTTAATTATATTAAATATTCATACTTTTAAAATGATTATGAGAATCAATTAATTTAAACATACAAATTTTAATATATTAAAATTAAATAACAAACTAAATATATGGATTTTTATTTTTATTTTTATTTTTATTATAAATCTCAACAAAATAGATTTTTATTTTAAATTTTTAATTACAAATATCAACTAAATACAATTTTTAATAAAATTAAAATTTGTATGTTTAAATTAAATAACAAACTAATTTTTATTTTTATTTTGATTAAAAATCTCAACTAAATAGATTTTTATTTAAAAATTTTAAATTACAAATCTCAACTAAATAGATATACTAATAAAAATAAAAAATAGAAACTAAAAGAATATATATATATAATCAGAGTCAAACCATCAGTTAGTCCTAATTCACTGTTTCAAGCAAATTGTAGAGGTCAGAAGAGTTGTTCTTTAGGCATTGATTATGGTCAGTCAGTCTTAGTTCACTGGTTCAGGCAAACTGCAGAGGTAAGAAGAGTTGCTCGTTAGGCATTGATTATGGTCTACTTTTTTAAAGGTTTTATACTGGACCAGACCGTTTGGTCCGACCGAGAAAAGATTGAACCGATCGATATTTATATATAGAAGTTATTAGGTGAAACCAAACCGGACCACTGATCAGTTCAAACTTTTTTTAGTCAGATCGGACGGTTCAGTCTAGTTTTTAAAACCTTGCTTTGAGAGACTCGCTCTCTCCGTGATTAGAGACTTAACTACAATAATTACTAAATAGTTAGTGTGAGAATAATAAAAGAAAAAGACCATATGCTAATTAAAAGTGGAAATACTAAAAGTGATACTAATTTGGAAACAAAATGTTGAAAGTCATATATGATTAATAACTCCATATCAATTTGAAAATTAGCTTTCTTGCTTGATGCCATTTTGGTCGCTAGATCAATTGGCTTCAACTTAAATAGCAATTTTCTATCCATTCTCCAAAATAACAAAAAAGTACATTTTACTTCTTATTTCTTTCATTTTGCCTATTAAGAAACACAAATGACAAGTTTAGTGCATTTTGTTACGTTGATTCGCTTGTTTTTACTGAACTGAGAATTTTAGGCTTAGGATTTCTTATCATAAAATCTACAATTAACTAAAAAAATTTTAATTTTTACTTAATTTTATAATATTACTTCAAACTTTAAAAAAAATAAAATATTTTATAATTTTATGAGCCACATCATATTAATATCTATTATATGCTCGTTTTTGAGATCGAGTCCAAGGACGATTCTTAGGAAAGTTAATATCTTTTCCCTTATTTATGTTATTTCTCTTCTTTACAGAACCTATTTTTGCTGATAAAAAACTGGCAACACTTGTCAAAGATGAGGTCTGAGATTGGGCTAAATTATTTTACTCCTAATTAGCTAATTTTTATAATAACTTCTTCCTTTACTTTATTGCATAACATAATAGCCTTATATAGGCAAAGAAATATAAAAGTTCCACCTAAACTAGGACTCCTAAAAAAACTCCTATTCGAGTTGTTTTTACTTTTTAGGACTCTTAGAAAGAATTCTATTCAAGCAGTTTTTATTAACATAACTACAACACAAACTATAGGGAAATAATAGATTTCCGCTAAAAATAAAATACTCCTCTAATAGACTTCTAATAAAACACTCATACTCTTCTAATAGGCTCCCAATAAAACACTCATCAATATCATCACTCCCTTCTTTGATATTGAGGTTGCCTTCAAGCTCGAAATCAAGTTATGCCAATAATAGTATGCAAAGATATCTCCTCCTCTTCTTCCTCAAAATTTGCCACCTCAATCCAAAATAGTCTCTTACATTTTATTCCCCAGTAAATAAGACTCGTCACAATTGTAGCACAATCCCTTTTCTCTTCTTTCAGCCATTTCCGCTCTAGTTAAGCGTCTTCTCATCCGGGGTGGAGTACTTGCTATATTGGAGGTTGTTGTTTTACTCCCTGAGTTTATCTTACTTGCTAAAAGTGTGTCTACACTCACGCTGGTATTGTTACTACTACTGTCCAACTGCGAAGATGATCATAAGGTGGTGTTTTAGCTGCCTCTTGCCCCTTGTGTCTATTACATTTGCATACATTGTAATTTTCTTTCACATGCTCTTGCTAAGTTCATTGCAACCCTAAGATTAATAAGAAATTGCATCTCTATCTTGACTTATAGCCTTTCAACTAACCCAGCTGTGAATAGATTTACTTGTAGGTCTTGTGGAAGCCCTATGGTTCGAGCCAACAATGTTTTAAATTGGCATTGATATTCTTCTACGTTCCCTATCTATTTGAGGTTTGCCAATTCTCCTACAGGGTTATTGCTAACATGAGGGTTGAATCTCATATTACAATGGTTTTTGAAAAAATACCAATGCATCTCTGGTTCTTCTTGTTCAAGTTTGAAGAATCACAGTTAGGCCTCCCCCATTAAATGAAAGTTAGATAATCTTGCCTTCTCCTCCTCCATTGTTGGTTGGCTTAGAAAAAACTGCTCACACTTGTGAAGCCAAACCAACGAATCCATCGAGCCATCGTATTTTGGCACCATTGTTGCCCCATTGCCCCATCAGTCCTTTCCTCCCATGGTGGTGGTTGTTGGGAAACCAGGTCGGGATTCGATTCCGACTACAGTGGAATAATTATGAAATTTTTTCGTGACTTTTAATTTTTCAAAAATCAAGATCTATTTAATTATATAACATGATTAACACAAATCATAATAAAACTAAAATTTAATTTGTACCTTATTCCGAAGCTTAATTTCTGTCTTGTCGTATACTTCGAACTGTTCTCGAAACTGATCTGTCTCAATCACCATAGTTGTACAAGCATTCAACCTTTTACGATATCTACAGAACATAGTGAGAAAACTATGTAACTCTTACAGAGAAGATTAAGCAAGAAGTACTAGCTTCATAGAGTTTAAACCTATTTATAATAAGCTTTAGACGTTTTAGTAATTTAATTGAAATTTTTAATTTCAATTAAACTTTAATTAGAATTACAAATAATTTTAATTAAATATCAATTATGCCCATATAAGATTTAATATCTCATATTGATCTTTATTTATTAAATATCTAATATTTAATCATAAAGTTTATCAAACTTTACAATCAAGTCCAACTTGATTAAATTAATTTTGCTCAATTCAACTCATTCTATATGTGAGACTCATTAGGTTTCTAAATATGTTGGCAATGATTATAAAATTTAATTTTAATTCATAATTAAAATTAGATAAATTAGAACTCCTTTTAATTTATCTTTAATTCTACGAGTAAACAATTTATAATCATAAATCAAGATTGGCATCCAGCAACACATCATGACCATCCAAATATTTAAGAATGTCAAAGTAGTTTTGACTAATTTTTCTGTGCATAATTTGTTGGTATAATTCAATCCTTTTATCATATAATATTCTGATTAGACATAGACCATAGAATTAATGTCTACTCTATTTTGAGTTTAATCATATTAGTTCTCTTCCATTAGTTATTGATTCAATTAATGACATTTGTAAACTATTTATAAAACGTCATTTTACTTTGGCTAAGGATTTTCCGAATCAATATTAATCGAGAATAACAAAGAATTCTCTCTAATTATTTTAGGGTAATGAATCATATCTTGATTATTCAACTATTATATAAATCATACTGCATCCAATGACTATCGATTAAACGATCTACGATTAAATAGATCATAAGTAGTATCAAAATATAGCAACCCCCATATATTATAATTTTGATGACCTCAAATCAAAGGATCATTTATACAATCATCATAATGATAATTCCAGACATACAAGTAATGTTTCAAATGGATTTCTCATATCGGGTATGTTCAGTGAACTTATTTTCTAGCAAACACTTACATGTTTGTTTAAGTATCTCTATACTTTAGCCTATGAGATCGACTACTTCCTTTATAAGAAAAAACAAAACGTTTGCTAGTCTTTTTCTATTCTATTAATGTCCAATATT
>JANZLF010000222.1:30377307-30392198 GCA_026546835.1 Erythroxylum foetidum
CACATACCTTTTGCATATCAGATGTGATAGTCAATCCTTGCCCTTCGTCAGCAATCTCCAAGTCTGATACCAAGTGCGCAAGGAACCATTTCCATGTCTTCTTACTCTCCAAGTCAACTACAGCCCATGCAATCGGAAACATTTGATTGTTTCCATCTCTACCAACGGCAGCTAATAACTGTCCCCTACACCTATGCTTCAGAAAGCATCCATCAATGCCAATTATTGGCCGACATCCATCTTTCCATCCCTCTTTACAAGCTTGGAAGCATACATAGAATGCTTTGAAATATGGTATCTTATCAGCATTATTATCATCTACCACCACTTCTGTAGTTGTTCCTTCATTGCTCCGTTCTAATTCAATTGCATAATCATGCAATTTTCCATACTCAGCCACAAATCCACCATTGACCTCCTCCATCACTTCTCTTTTTATCCTCCCCATCGTGACTTCAGATACATTCAAAAGAAAATGGCTTCGGACATAACCTCTCAATCTCTTATGAGTTATCCTTGGCTCTTCTAAGATTCTCTCCCTTACCAATTTCTTTATATCTTTTCTTTTCATCAGCTCTATGTGATTTGTGCCAAAACATCTGTGCTTGTTCTTAAAAGTTTTAATTTGGAATTGTTCTTCTTGGTTGAAACTAGCATGAAGAACAAATGGACATCTAATCTGGCCACCCATACCAATACTTTTTGACTTGCATTTGTACCTCACTCTCCTTGGTTCATTCCTAACATATCCTAATGCGTATCTTTTGATCAAGGCCCATTTCTTAACAGCATCTTTGAATTGTTTTTGGCATTCAAAAACCATACCCACAGAAAAAATTGGAATTGGAGCTTTTGGATCATAAAATACTGTCCTCCCCTCTCTCCTCAAAGCCATTTCACCATCCTCATCACTTGAGCTATAACTGCCTGGATCATCTGAGTTAGGATAATCACTCTCATATCCTGGTACGTTGCCATCACAATCTTCCTCTGAATCTATTTCATCATCATGATCACCACCAATACCTTCAATAGCACCATCTGTTTGAGCTTCATCCTGGCCTTGATGATCCATATTGTCAACTTCACCAACAACTTTAACAGGTATTTCCTCATCAGCATCACTCCCATCCTCATCTCTTATTCTAACATACTCCCTTACATTACTCCTAGCTACTTGGGATTCATCATCATCTTCTTCTTCACATTGCACTGTCACATCCACCAAATCCTCTTCATCATCATACCAAGCATGTTCATCTATATCACCATCGCTTTCTTCACCAGCTCCATGACCACCACCTTCCACACCACCGCTTTCCACATTTCTAATTCCTAAACATGCACCATTGCTCTAGCATTAGTAGTGGAAGTCGCAGCTTGCCCAACACTACCTCTAGTATCAATGTCTTCTGCCTCATTAGTCTCAGGTCCATCCAACTGTTCAATAACTTCATGGGAATGCACTATGTGCTCCACATAAACAGACACAAGCTTGTACTTCCTTAATAGCCTACACATGTCCAGGAAACTGTCATTGTCCCATAACAATCTTTGACCATCAGCAAGGCTTTTTTCAGGATGCAGATAATGCATTCCTGCAACATTTGTAAAGCCAAACTTCTTTGCTTCCCTCATGAACCTGTAGTAACCCAACATGTCTAGATTGTTTAGCTCCATGTAACATGTGTCACCACCGATATACTTCTTGCATATGCCTTTGATCTCATACGTACCACCATAATGTATCTCCAGTATATATTGTGCCTTTTGATTCATCCTACAAATACACATTAATATTTACGTAAACAATGCATTATTTTTGGGACCACATGCCAATTAAACTACATAAACAAAGGCATCTCTCCTACTTACAGGAAGCAATTTATTGCTTTGGGTCCACATATTGGCAAAAACTAGATATGATGTGGGAACACATTAATATTTAACACAGAATGCATTATTTATGGGACCACATGCCAATTAAACTACATAAACAAAGGCATATCTCCTACTTACAGGAAGTTATTTCAAGACTTTGGGTCCACATATTGGCAAAAACTAGATATGATGTGGGAACACATGGGCTATAAAGCTTATTAGACAATGATTTCGACAATGATTTGCTTCCTGACCACATGTGGACAATGATTTCGGCAAACACTAGACAATGATTTCGACTCATTACGTAAACAATGCATTATTAGACAATGATTTCGGCAAAAACTAGACAATGATTTCGACTCATTACGTAAACAATGCATTGTTAGACAATGATTTCGAAAATCTATAAAGAAAACAACCAAGATGTGGAATACCCATAGAGAATGAGTCGGACTCCAATGTTTGTTTCCATTTCGAAAAGGTAAATCTTGAAGATGAGTGAAGCTTACCTTTTTTAATCCAATAGCGCTGACGAGATCACTTTCTTCGAAGTTCAAAACCCTTGTCACCATGAACGCACGATCTCATCTTTTCTTCCTCTCCAAAACCCTAACACCGTCCGATTCTCTTCTACGATCTGATCTTTTCCCCCACTCCAATGTTTGTTTCCCCCAATTGAAAAGGTATATCTTGTATGTTCAATGTGAGTTTAGGGTTTTTGGCCCTAAAAAAAAGAGAATCTGGATATTTTATTTGCTTTCTCTCTATTTCATCAGACGTTAAAGTAGTGTTCTATTTTGTTTTAAACACCTGAGTGGCCCACATGTGGATCATAGGTCTATTAACTATCGTTACCACTTAACGAAAATGACAAAAATCTGTATTTCAAGGTTAATTTTGTCTGAAAACATCCAATTGAGTGTCTTGAATGAGAATACAAAACAAAGGGGTCAAAGTTAACGAATCAAAAACACAGGGGCTAAGATGAATAATCAAGTATATCACAGGGGCTCTTTTATGTGATTTGCCATTCTTTTAATATAGTTAAGTTCTTAAATAATTATGGCACACAATTTGTTACTTGGTCCTTCATTAGATGCTAAGATTTTTTTTAAAAAATCTATCCCTTGAAACCATCAATGCCTAGTACTTAAAGGTGGTTCAAATAGAAGAGTGACATTAATATTCCAATATCAACAAAGTTAATAGGAGATAAAAGCGTTTTCCATTGGTTGATGATCTCATTAAGGACTTGTATAGAGGAGTATGTGTTAGTAACCCCAAGTAATGATTTTTGGAAATACTCATGAACTAATGTTAACTAATCATCTTGCTTCTAGATCACTTCAACATTCTTCCTTAAGATGGAACTAATCCTATTAGAGTTCATTCATGCAACGAAATAGCAGAAGAAGTATTTACTACTTTGTTCTCGTTCTGCCAACCATTGTACCTTATATTTTTGCTTGAGAAATGAGTAATGGTTGTTGAGGGCTAGCCTATAGGATGACAAAGCTTTTTTCTTGTTATTTATTGTATTTTTTTTCGCTCATTTGATAGTGTTAGTCCCTAACCGCATCTGAGAGGGGGTGAGGTGAGTTGGGTGTTTATAAAATTCATCAATTCTTCCGATCAATGTACTTATTTAATAATAATCAATACGAATAAGGATGAGAAAATTGATCGATATAAATCAACTAAATAATTTAAAAAGGATAAAAGATTAAATGCAAGCTAATTTATAATAGTTTGACAAATAACTCTTACTTTTGTCCACTCCCAAGACTATTCGTAGACCTCCACTACAATTCTTCTTTTAAGGTGATGAGTAACTTTTGTACAATTTTTCTCAATAAAGAGGAACCATTCTTACAATCTTCTTCTAAAGTGAAGAGAAATCTCAATCTCACTTGGATCATTCCAAAGTATAATAATATAATGCCCCAAATAAATTTTGCAACTTAAAAATTCCTCACTTTATTGCTTAATAACTCCAAAGAGGCTCAATCATACAAATATAAGGCATTGATGCACAAATGATTGAAAAAATACCTAGAAATATGTGTAAAATACAACCAAATGTTTCTTGGTTCTAAAACCAATGAGAAAATACCTATTTATATTGTTTGGGATCTTCCTAGCTATTTGAGTCAAGAACTAATAATTATAACAACTATATGTAAAGCACTGGTTAACTAGTATAGCAAACTAGTCGACACACCAGAAAATAAAACTTAACTCTACATACTAAATTTGTAGTAGTGATGAGTAGAGATCACATCTATAGAGAGTGTATGTGTATCTTTTGTAATGAATGAATTGAAGTTTAGGATATAAAGGGGGTTTGGTTAGATTCGAATAAGAAAATAAAGTGAAATTAAAATAATAAAAGCAAATTAGATCAAACTGTGGAAAAATGATAAAATTGATGAATGAACCCAGAATCCAGTTCTCGATTCAATGTTGGCCAACACACGCATGAGCACACTTAATCTTCATGTTATTCTTATACCTCTTTTAAAAACTATGAAGCGTAGGTTAACAATAAACTCTGTTAACCCCAGTTTTGCCTTAAGTCATATCTAATCAAAATAAGCTTTTTAATTAAACCTAATTATCAATTAACCTAGAATAAGCTCTCTAGATTTAATAAGATAAATCTATAGGTACACTCAAACACCATTCGTGATTAAGACATTCACAGTTTTACATATCATTTCAGTTCTCCATCACTAGGATTTATGTGCATAATCATGAATCAGAGGACGTTTTAAGGTTATAATGTGGGCAAAAGTTGGTGTCAGATGTACAAGGCCATCAAAGTTAGTGAAGCTAGAAAAACACCCAATGGAATATCAAGAGCAAAAATTAACATTCACTTAAAATTGTGTATCATTAGTTATGATGAATGCAAAAACTATGTTTCACAGCTTAGATTCAGGCCTTCACACCATAAACCATATGAAGTATAAGGAATTAGAAGGAATCACTCACAAAAATTAATGATAAACTATACATCATAACCATAAGGAGTGGACCTTCAAAATAACATATCCCTCATTTGCATCATAATTCGATCATCCTCTCCATACAACTTTAGGAGGAAAGACTAACATGAATGATTTTACAAAATAAATGAATTTCCTCTTTGATAATTTATTGAAATAATTTTTATTTTCTTTTTAATTTTTTTTAAATAAACTACATCAACAATAGAATTCATTAATAAGAGGTAAAATCACATTTCATCAATTATAACCAACCTGCATATATGCACATCCCCACACTTATACTTTTGTGCATCCACAAACATCAACAATCACAAATACTCCACTAACTTTAAGGCTTGGATATGACATTTGATTAGATTTAACGTTCGTAATATGGTTAGCATAAAAAGAAAAAGGCTAATAAAGCTAAAGGGGGGCTTACAAAAGGAAAAATCATATTAATAAGGAGATCACTTTGCTAATGTAGCTTGTAAACAAAAAAAATACCTATATCATTCTTAAATTAGTGCATGTGATAAATATGTGGTCTCAAATAGAAAATCAAATAAAGGTTAAGATGTACATATCATAAAGATCACATATGATCAAAAGACAATAAGACTGATATGAATTTGTTAGTCTAAAAAGGCTCAAAATCTCACTAGCTTATGTCTACCCACTAATCATTGCTCTTCGAAAGATAACGTATATTGACCAATCATAAGGGTGAAAGTGCGGACTCAAATTGTCATGAATTTTTCTAGTTAATTCTACTCCCTAATTATGATTATATAGTCTTAGAAGCAATAAAAAAAGAGAAAATATTTTTTTGTTTGATTTGATTCTTTTTTTAATATTTAAAAACACATAAGAAATATATAAACTTAGAAATGCACATGATAACCAAAATCCTCATCCCACACTTAAACCTTACATTGTCTCCAATGTAACATCAAATGTAAGAAATAGAGTATTCAACAAAAACAACAAATGTGAAAATGTAAAGAAAAAGGAACAAACTTCCTTTGAGTTGCCTCCAAAGTGGTGCCTTTCTTTCATGTCATTGGCTCGACTCCATGTTTCCCTATTTCTTATGATGGCCTTTGGCATCCCAAACCTAGAAAAGATATTATATTTGATAAAACTACAACAACTTTAACATCATTAGTTTTAGTGGATTTAGTTTCCTCCCACTTGAAGACAAAATCAACTACAAGTAAACTATGTAGCTACTGACGTTAAAAGAAGCGTTGCATGGGCGGCAACCCATGAAATGTTAATTTGATGTTATTTCCTTTGATTGTTAGATAGTTTGAATATTTTAGTTAGGTTGTTTTGTTTCCAAATAAAATTGAGAACGCAGAGGACTTCGACATGAATTTGATGATTGAAAAAGTAAGCAAAAGAGAGGTGAAAGGGCCATCAAGAGTTAAAAATTGACTTTGGAAAAGTGGAGAAGGACAAAAGAAGAGAAAAACTAAATTTTGGTGAAAAAATTGTAGGCCACAATTGTGGCCTACGGTAAGGTAAAAATAAGGAAACGTGAATTTCATTTTCAATTTTTACCATTTTACCCTCCAATCACCTATATATTCATTTCTAACTTCACTTTTTCACTCACTTTCATTTTTACTTTATCTCTCTAAGCTTTAAACCTCCAAACACTCACTTTTCTCTATCAAAATTTCAAAATTCCAAATTTCTTCCAACTTTTACCGACTTGCAAGACAGTATGTCACGCATCAAGCAAAAAGCAAGGCTTGATAAATTAGCAAGATGAAACCAAAACTCAGGATGAGGGAAAAGGAACAGGGTAGCTAATTATGGTGCACCTTTCTCGACCTTCTCAGATGAGGAAGGTACCCGCTTTCATTCTCTTCACAATAAGCAAATTATGGTTCTAAAGTATTTTCATTTTAAAACTTTAGATAGATTAGAATTGCGAGACAAGGTTGAAAGTTTAGTAAAGAGAATTCAATAGGGGCAGTTCATTCAATTTCAATTCCCAGTTTATGAAGAACTTACCTTAGAATTATTTACATCCCTTCAATCCGAATCCAACAAACCTAAGGAATTATGGTTTAGGTTACGGGGACAACCTTATGGGATTGATTATGAGACTTTGCATGAAATTTGTGGTTTCTTTGAGTCATCCGTAGTGGATAAGCACAATAATTTCTGTGTCAACCCCTACTGGATTGAACTAACTAGTTTAGAGCATTTTGAAGCTAAGAATGCACACTATAATATCATCAGGAGCCACGAACACTTGTTGCTGCACAAATTCATGTTTCAAATAGTTTTTGACAAAACAAAAATCAACAAGTGTTCAACAAAAGAACTTTTCATGTTGTGATGCATGGATCATAGCATCCTACTTTGCACAACCACCCACATCTTTAACGTAATTATCGTTGCTCGAAAGAAGAGGAGCAACAACTTAAGAATGGGTTACTTGGTTTCGGCCATAGCTAATTACTATAGACATGAGTGCAACGGACTCACAGTCTACCATCCTGAATTCATGAATCATAATCATCTATGGCGAGCTGAAACCCTGAAATCTCATAATATGGAACTTCGGGATATTAATACCAAGACACACATAAAGGGTAGGACTAGTCAAATGAGTTCAAGTGCTCAACAACAATTAGAAGAGGATTCGACTAGCGAGGAATCCGAGGAAGAAGAAAAAATAGAAGAACTGAGTTGAAAAAGTACTGGATACAATCTCCGTAAACACTAAGGTAATTACAAATACACTTGTGTAGAACTCCAGAAGGATGAAGGAGATGGCCCGAACTCAACAACGTCAGAGCCGGGACATACATCATATCCATCATTATTTTGAGGCTCATGGAATTCAACTGTCACCTCCATTACCAATGGCTTTATTCTAACCCCCTTTCTTTTTAAATTTAGTCTTTATTTTATTTTTATTCTGCTCCTTCTCACATTAAGGACAATGTGTTGTTTCAAGTGTTGGGAGAGCTATATGTTTTGCGTTGAATGTGAATTTTGCATGATAGTTATTAGATTGCATTTTGTGAATCGTATAAATGCGTCAATGGCTTAGATGGATTGAAATTAATTTAATTTTGAACATAGTCTATTAGGTTTTGAATAATCACTAGCTCACAAAATTAGTGAATTGTGGTCTTTGGCTAAATATACAATTTAATTAGGATTTAGTGTTAGTTTGTCACCATCTAAATTGTCATATTCATAAGATTTGTTGGTATTTTTTTCATGGAAACAAGTATCTAAAGCAACAAGGTAGGCAATATAAATAAAAAATCAAATCATGTTTGTTAATTTGAAATAAATAACTATTCTGTTGGCCTTCGGATTATGAATAGAACTAGTAATTAGTTAAGAACATAATGTAGTTGAGTAACCAGATTGACACGCATCACAAATGTATGCCTTTGCATTAAAAGGCTATAGTGACGTTCCAACCAAGCAACTTAATAAAAAAAACATAACTTATTTGAGTAACCAAATCTACATTCATTATCAATGCTTGCCTTCGCGTAAAAAGACTAAGTCCATGTTCACAAAAAAGTGAAAAAAATATTGTATGCTTTAGAATAAAAACCTACAGAACTTGTAATAGCTTGACTTTTCATGAAAATGTACTTAGGAGTAGTTACAGAATCTGAATGACCAAAGAATTATTAATGTGTGCATGTAATTGAAAAGGGCAAGCAATTTAACACTTGAGTATGGATTAATATGTATATTTAGTTCAAAGCCCTAAGACATGAATTTTTCATGTTAATTTGATATACTTGAATGATTGTGTTTAAAATTAAATTTATTTCATGAAGTTGAAGCCATTGTCTCATTACTGCATTATATGTCATATGATTTTATATGTTTGTTGTTTTGTTTGCTTGATAATAAGAAAACGTTTAAGTGTGGGGATATTGATAAGTGTGAATCGCATCATGTTTTAGGACTTAGTTTGATATAGATTTAATTATTAATTCAATCGTTTAGTATGTGTTTAGGTTATAATTGTGTTAGTTAGTTAATTATTTGTGGTTAAGTGTTTTTATATGTTAGTACAAGTCTTTAATTATTATATTTTTGAGCTACCTTAACGTGCTTGTTAATATTTCAGAGTCAACATCGAAGAATGGAGAAGTTTCGGAGATAGTTGAGTCGAAACAATGACCCATAATTGTGGCACAATAGGCCAAAATTATGATAGAAGCACTAAAATCAGCCCCAACCCACGATCGTGGCCCATATACCACGATTGTGACAGAAGCCCAGGACATGACCCACGATTTTGGTTTGCTTGCTCAGATGTAGCCCACAATTATGACCTGCATCGGACAGACACACAGACACTAAAAAATGTCAAGTTTTGAGGGAGTTTTTGGTCCTTGTGGACCTCAAAAAGCCTAGGGCCGCCTAAAACACAAAAGTTATATAAAGAATAAGACTAAGAAGATGGAAGGAGCTTTTGCATATGCCACTTCCAAGGAAACCCTAGAGAGAATTATCAAGAGATGGAGAAAGAGAAGAAAGAAGAGAGAAGTAGAGAACAAACCGACATCGATGTACTTTCCAAATCAGAAGTTTCCTGAAGTTGCTGCCTCTTATTTCCGTCCAGATCATATTTCCTATTTATTTTCCATTTTTATTATTATATAGAAATGGGAATAATAGTATGATGATAGGATTTTTGAATATTGAGATGTTCTAAACTCACCTTTGGGGGTTTTATCTCTGATTTAATGAAATTTGATTGTTTGTGTTTTTACTATATTTATTGTGATTTAATTTCTATAATTGCATAATTTGGTGATAAATTGAGAGGGTGAATTTAGTGAAAAATAATTAAATTGGGCTAACGAGAGTTATATAATTTAATAGAATAAGAATTAAATCAAATCGGTAAACTGTGTGAAGAGAGATCATGCATAGGTTACTGATAGATTTTTGGACAACTTCAGATCTAATTAGGGTTTTGGATAAATTGTTAATCGAGAGACTGCAGTTCCCACAATCTGATTAGGGTTTATAAATTAGGGTTAATGGTTATAATTCGAAAGAGAGTAATCAACCCTAAGATCGTCTAGAACCAATAATCTAGTAATTTATAATCGATTAGGTTAACAGTAAAGATAGGTAAAATTTTCCTCTCTCTCAATTAGTAGTTTCTTAGGTTGATTTTGGAGTGTGCGTTGTAATTGCTAAATTGTTAATATTTTCGTAATTGATGCTTAGATTGATTTGCATGATTTTCTTGTTTTAGTTTTGCTATCTTTTGAATTTTTTGCAAATTATGTTGGCCTTAGATTTTAGGACTAGATTATCTCTTCTTGTAGGATCGACACCTTAGGTACTACGCGAACGACCTGTGCGCTTGCAGATTATCAAGGTTAACTAATTAAAACTTACACACTTCGGAAAACCACGATCGATAGCTCTAAAATATTTACATTAATCTCTAAACTATTTTTTAAACTAAAATTCACTTCTTAAGAATGCAAATTTGATTTCTTATTTTTTATTATGTATTAATTATAATTATATTTAATATTTTACAAGTTTGAAATTTGACTTATAAAATTAATGAGATAAAAAATTTATGAATGTATTTTTCTTGAAATATGAAAATGAGAATATATTATGTCTTAATTATTATTACATTTACAACAAGCATCCAAGTCTTCAAAACAACTTAACTATACAAAAGATACAATAGGAATGCTAGAATATTAAGAATATATATATGGTATAACCTCAACTATAACCTTATAATCTTTTAGGATCTAGTGGTAATGAACTTATCAATATTTGAAATAAATTAGAAACCACTCAAACTAATTCCAGTAAGAGAGAGTGTAATTTGCATTAGTTTAAAGCAACTTAACTCTGAAGCAAAACCACTCACAATCTATTAAATCAGCCCTATGCTTAAGCTAATCTTTGGTATATGTTAATAACTCTAACCCATATCATCTTTTTCTAATCATGCTAATATATTCCTATTAAACAACTGGTTATCAATCTTAGTGCCTTTGAAAATTCTATGAGCCTTTTAGACTAAATTGTATATATTAAGTAACTATGGGTCATTTTGAAGAGTGTAAATTCCTTCATTAATCGACGTTGAGGTTTAGATTACAATTTAACTATTTCTTCCCATGAAAATTTGTCCCATCATATATTGAAAAGATCTAAAATTTCTTTCCAAGTCCTATTACTAAAAGTGCATTTAAAGAATAGATGTAAAATGGATTCATCCTCTATATTTTAAAGCACAAAATTTCTTAGGAATGCTTACTTTAACCATATCTTTGGTTATTAGCTTCTTTAAAAGAACTAACTAACGAAAGGAGGTTTTCATAAAATTGCTCTTGGCATACCAATTTAAACCATAACACTTTTTGTAGAGGGGAATAAATAATTCTAGGCATAAATAGGTGTGTAATGACCAATCCCAACTATATCTATTGATGAATGGTTCAACCTTAGTTTAGTAAAGAAAAGACGCTCTAAGATAATCATAATTATGCAGGAGAAAAAGAGCTCCATTTTATGTCAATTTTCAAACCAAATGTAAATCTTTTTACCATTCACCACTATGCATTTTAACTCTTTCTTGACTAGGTATCTTAGTCCCATTATCTTCTTGAAATTCAATGAATGGTTGTATTTAGGCTACACTTTCCATAAACTAGCATGTTTAAGGTAGTTTAGTCTACATAATCCATAAACCAGAATCTTTAAGGAAGTAATCATGAATCCATCTTACTCAAATCGATTATTAACCATCAAGGAGTCTCTAAATCCTTTTAAGCATCATAACCTTATTCATTATGCTCAAAGATTTAGCCTTCAACCCTCTTTAGTTTTTAGGATAACATAAACTAGATTGTTCAACCTTGACATTAGACAAATTATATTCCTTGCTTTTCTATAAAAAGTTCCTTGTCAACCTTTCCAATGTTTTGATGATGTTTGAAAGAATGTACAGATGTAAAATATGCTACATAAGCATTTGCTTAGTTCAAAATTAATAAGCTAAAGCCTATAAGAGAAAGATAAAACTCGATTACACCAATTTCCTATCTTCTTTTGTAATTTATCTAATGGTGGGTTACATTCCCTATTGGTGAGTTTCTTTATAGTATTAGGGGTACCTAAATATTTAAAAGGGAGCTCTCCTTGGTTGAAACCAAAATTGGCCCTCATATATTTAGCATTCCACTAATAACCTTTAGATATGAAAAAAAATGACTCTTATTAGGATTAATACCTAGCTAGAAAAGAGCTTGAAGTCTTGTAGAGCTTCTATGAACACCTTGAAAAATCATAGTTAGCTCTATATAAAAGAAGATCATATGTGACACCTATGATTAGCCTTAAATATAGTTTCCTAAATCCTTTTGGAATTAACTATCCTTGAGAAGACTTCTATACACATTGTAAAGACTTTTATACATAGCTCCTCCTTTGTTTTGTGGAACCTGCATACTTACATCCATCGGACCTCGCCACACTCCTTATTTAATTGGCTGATTGTATGTCTTATGTTTAGGTCTTGCAGACATGGCATATTCAAAAACCATGAGTGCCTCATCTGCTTCCTCTTCAACTGCATCATCATACCTGAAATCAAATAAAGGGTTCAATTCATCATTTTCAGGTCTTGCTGAAAACTCCTCCTGATTCTCTTCATCTCCTGATTTCTTGAATGTAGCTTCAGGATTATCTAAAAGCTTCATTTTCTGAATTTCCCTCTATTTTTCCTCAATAATTCGTCTAGCATCTTCCAACTGTCTAGAAAGAACTTCAGCATGAGATGTTTCTCCCATGATTTTCTTCTTTGCCACACATCTTTGTTCCTCTATTTTAGCCCTCTCTATCTTAGCACGTTTTTTCTCTTTAGCTACATCAGCCTTTGTTGCTTCTAACTTTATGATTGCCTCCTCAAACTTCAGGTTAGCTTCCTTAACTTCTTTCCTCAATGTCTCCAACTGAAGGCGATACTCCTCAGCCTTCTTTCTTTCAATATCAATACGTTTCCTCTCTTTATTTACTTTAGCCTTTTCCTCTTCCACTTGCTTCCATGCTTCAACAGCCCAAGTTTCAACAGTAGGGTTATGTTCCATGGTTTTGTGATAGGTTTCCACTACAAATACACTCTCCTCAATAACTGAATTTTCTGATGGTTGATTGGTTTGTGATGATCTAGGTTGAATGCTTGACATTTTGGATAAGTGGTTTTAAGGATTTGAATGTGTTTGTGGCTGTGAATATAATGTTGAATCTGTCATTGGGTTTATGCTTTGGAAGTGCTTGTTTAATGGATTTGGTAAGGTTGTCTGAATATTCTGGTGAGTTTGATGCATTGAGCTAGATTGAGGCATGTTTGGTTGAGACATTTGAGGGTAATAGGCATAAGATTGAGGAATTGAAGAAGGTTAAGGCATTTGAGGTGAATACATGTGCTGTTGAGGGATTTGAAAGGAACTTGAGCAAGGTTGAATTGGTTGGGATAGCTGATAAGTTTTTGGTTTTACAACAAATTGAGCTTGGTGCATTTGTGATTCAGAAACATGTTGGTAAGGTTGTGGTTGGGATGGTATCATGTCTGGTGATGCATTATTTCTTTGAAGAGGGGGTATTGGGGGTGACTTGCCAAAGAGTGAACTTTGTGGATTTTGATATTTCTTCATCCACTTCTCATAGCAGACCCTTCTTGTATGTCCCATTTTTTTGCAAAAAATACACTCAACATTATCATTCCAAAAGCAATCCTCAGCTGCATGATTAATCCTCCCACAAAATCTGCAATTAGCAAACAAACTCCCTCTAGGCTGCCTTGTTCCTCCTTACATTCAGATATCTTTATGGCCAGGATATTGGTTTAGATTTTGGATGTTTTGATAGGGCATTGGTGAGGCATATTGTGTTTGAGGACATGGCTGGTTCAGATAAGGGTGGTTTTGAGTGTAGGTATGAGTTTGATGATGAACAAGATGGTTGTGAGGCTGATTTGGTGAATAGTTTTATGCTGCAATTGGTTTTGAATCAAAAGATTTCTAGTTTTGTGTGTAGCTTGGAGGATTTTCAAGTGTTCTAAACCTTTTAGCTTTGAGTGCAAACACTTCCCCCTCTCTTCTATTCCCTTGTCTTTCCTCATGCATCTCCAAAACATTGAAAACTTGCTCCAAAGTTACTGATTCCGAATCATTTGTGAACTGCCACTCAAGAGGTGATATACTTGCTTCAAACCTTAATGGCAATCTACTTAGAAACTTGTCCACCAGCCTTTCTGTGCTTGTATTCTCCCCAAACTACTTTAGTTGCTGCACCAAATTCAAGAATCGACCCTTTGCTGTAGCTACACTTTCCTCATCCTTCATAGAAAAGTTTTTAAAGCTTCTTACAACTGCTTGTTTCTTCAGCCTTAAAGTTTGGACTGATCCAACATACTCTACCTTAACAGTATCCCATAGCTCTTTTGCACTCCTACAACTTGCATTCCTTAACAAAATGGACTCACTTACCACTGACCTCAAGAACACCAAGGCTCGGAAATCTCTGTCACTTTCTTGGTTCAGCGTTGTTTGGTCTGCTTGTGCCATGGTTCCATATTCTTCAGCTACTCCTTCGATGACTACACTCCAACAGTCACTGATCCTTAGGCAATCTTCTACTCGAATGGCCCATGCTTTATAGTTATCTCCTGTCAACACCGGAATATTTGCCTGCAAATTTTGCAAGTTCATGGCCATCGGATTCATACCTGCCATTGTTCGGTTCGGTCTAGACAAAGTGAACCGTGAAGCTCTGATACTACTCTTGAAAGTGCTCCTTTGAAGGATTGAAGAAGACTCCTTCAGTTAACAACCTGTCGAGCTAGAATGTTGGTTGAGGCAAATGATTGAACACCTTCAGCTCACGTCTGCTCCAATACAAGAGATAACTCTGCTACAACAAACTTCTTAAATTTCTCTTCTAATCTTGACTTTGTAATCAGCTGAATGT
>JANZLF010000222.1:30394257-30407115 GCA_026546835.1 Erythroxylum foetidum
TCACATGCTTCACAAAACAAAGAATCAAAAGAAGTTCTTTTAAACAAGTTTGGATAAAGTTTTGCTAGAACAAAAAATGAGGGATGTCCTAACCGCCTATGCCATTGTAGAATTTCCTTATTAATCACATCGTTTCCAAAAGACACTTGATGTGCAACCGTCAGACGCTCTTCTTCCAAGACATATAAGCCATTCTGCAGTCTACTAGTTCCAATCCTCTGCCCTGTGTGGAGATCCTGAAGAACACAATAGTCAGGAAAAAAATTCAACTTTACAATCCTTACTGATGGAGCTGACAGAGAGAAGATTAATAGCAAAATGGGGTACGTGAAGTATTGAGGATAGGGTAATATTGGGAGTACAGTTAACAGAACCTATACTAGATACAGAAGTAAAAGACCCATCTACTATTCTAACATTATCTCTGTTGTTTACATGAGAGTATGTTAAAAAATTCTTTTGAGAGCCTGTCATATGTTTGTTAGCTCCAAAGTCTATAATCCAGGGAATAAATTTAGAATTGTAGTACTCAATACCTGATTTGACAATATTTGATGCACCAACTGTGGAAGCAGAGTCTGCTTTTGAGAGAAGCTATCTTAAAGCTTGAAGTTCCTCATTGGATAATCCTCCTGCTAACGGTGTTTTAGACATTTCAGTTCCATCAGCCAAGTGAGCTTGACACCTTACCACTGACCTACCTCGCTTTCCACGACTCGAATTAGGCCTTCCATGCAATTTCCAGCAGGTTTCCTAGGTATGTCTTGATTTTCCACAGTAATCACAATGTAAGTGATCCTTATTAGATGAGGTATTTGTAGGTTTTGCCTTTTCGATAGAACTTGCTACTAATCCTGCTTTCTCAATGATAGGTGTATGTAGCATAACATTTTGCCTACTTTCTTCTTGTTGTACTAGAGAATGTGCGAGGTGAACAAAAGGGAAAGGATCTTTTCTAAGTATTGTTCCTCGTATATGATCAAATAACCAATCTTCTTTTATCATTTTCTGGAATCTAGCAGCGTCTTTTGAGCATTCTGCTTGAAAATCCTGATAGTAATCTAATTCCTACCACAACCCACATAACTCCACAAAATGTTGTGATACATTCATATCTTCTTGCTTCGTGTTGTGCAATTTATTACGAAGATAAAAAATTTGAGCTTTGTTACCTATTTGAGAATAGGTCAAAGAGGCAGCTTTCCATATCTTTGTTGTTGTGTCAAGTAGCAAGTATGTTTGAGCAATCTCTGTCTTCATTGAATTGATGAGCCAAGATATGACAAGAGAATTCTTGGACTCCCACTAATTGTAGTCAGAATTATTGACATCAAGTCTCTTACTGTCATCATTAATGTAACCTTGTAATCCTCTAGCTTTGATGAACAACAAACAAGATCTTGACCAAGTAAGCTAATTAGTTCCATCAAGTTTTACATGACTAATTTGAAGTGAAGGGTTATCGGAACTCGAGATAATTACCTTATTTCCTTCCATCTTCTTTAGTGTTGCTTAGAACAACAAATAGAAGCTGTTTAAAAAATTGTATTGCTGGTATATATAGGTAGAAACATTACCATACAAACCAAAAATACTACATCAAAGAGAGACAAGGAAGCAAGGGTACTTGTGGAGGATTAGGGTACCTTTGACACCACCAGAGGAGCGGGAAGAGGCCAGCGACTCTACTGGAGAAAGAACTGTGGTGAAATATCAACAAGAGGGCGGCACATGGTGCCCACGCACGGAAACGACAGGATGTTGTGGCGGCATATAGAGGTCCGATTAACATCGGGTCTTTCATGGTAGTGGTCGTCGGTCACTGCTGAAGCAATCTAGGATGGTGGTGAGAAAAAAAACGTTGTTGTTTGGGCCGAGTACAAACTCAATCGGTGAAGAACAGCTAGAAAAATAAAAAACAGCAGTCCCTAAATCAGATAGGGCTCTAATACCATGTTGAAAGTGTTGAGAGTGTTTATTTGTATTCACTATATTTTTGTACAAGGTTTAGCTAGGTTTAAATAAAAACTTCCTAGGACTATTTAGGAAGTAATATAGCTATTAACTATAGGAAATCTCTTAATTATAGGAGAGATTATAGGAGCAATAATAACAATATCAATACAAGATTCTAATATCTCTAGTCAACACTTCTCACAAGCTTCTTTCCAATTTTTAGCATCCTTGCTTCTCATGGCTTCATCATAGGTTTCTGGGGCCTTATTTTCTACATTTTCAACCATGAAACATGCAAGTTCAACCATGTCTAATTTAGTGTACCTTCTGTTAGGTATTCTGATTCTTGGTTGCCTATCCCTTGTGAGTTGGTAATCTTGTAGGTTCTCTTGAATATCATCCGTAGGTAGGTGTGGAGCTTCTCCTTCACCCTCATCCACTGCCTCTTCCCTCCTTTCTTCATACTGTGCTATGCCTTCTGGAGGCTCCACAGTTTCTGATTATGTAGCACCACCTTATTCAGATTCTGTTGGTACATAAAAATGAGTTGATTGGTTTGATGCCCCTAAGTGCCCCTGAATTTCACTTTGGAGGTAAGAGTTTTATGAATTCTTGTTCAGCAGAGGCAATTTGTTGGACCTCGATCTTTGAGTGAAAATTTGAATTATGAAAATGAAATTTAAGGAGTGTTTTGTGTATGTATTGTGTAAAAGATGACTTAAACTCAAAGGATATTGATAAGAAAAGAAATGATGTGATTTTGATATCTTTGGGGTTTATGTCAAATTTTGGAAATTGGGATTTTTAGAAATTATTGGCTTAGAATCATGGAAAATATGATGGATTGGTGAATTATGATATCAATTTTGAGGAATTTGTGATTTATGATATTGAATTTGGGTAAATTGGTTTAGGTCAATTTTTGTGAATTGGGGGTTTTTTTAATTTGTAATTTAGATGGCTTGATTATATGTGGAATTAGTGTTTTTTAAGTCTAATTTTGAGGATTATGTCATTTATGAAGTTGAATTTGGGTTAATTTGATTTAAGAAATTTTTAATTGGAAGAAAGAAAGAAACAATGATCAAATTGGAGCTAGGAACAAGTTTCTGGTATCGATTCGAGGTGGGTAGTGTATTTATATTTTGAATTATAAGCTAAGTATGTGATTTTGAAAATTTTAAGAAGCAAATTTTTGAGAAATTACTGTTTATATAAATGTTTGAAAATTATAATTTCGAATGATGAAATTCCTTATTTAGAAATGATTTTTAGAAAATGCAAGATTTATGAAATTCACGGTTTTCGAATTATTTATTTAATTTGAAAAATGGGCTTTGTGATTTTGAATAAGTTGATTTATGATTTAAAGAAATTGTTACATACATTGTTATGAATTTTATTGATATGTGATTAAATTGATGATGTGAATTGCATTAGATTTGTTATATGAATTTATGTGGATATGTGTATGTGTCATTTATGACACGATATGATGATGCGATATGAGATTTTGAAAGAAAAATTAAGTTTTCGAAATGTGCCTTCGGGCTATTCGATTTTTCGAATATGATTATGTGTTATGTGGGTTTGATCAGGTCCCATAAGTGGGACGACTGCGCACTTGTCTATTTTTATAGCCTTCTCCCGGTTGCCCGTTCGTGACACTGGAGTTTCAATTTCGGACTCCCTTCACGGCTACACTGGGCCGCTATGCAGAAAAGTGTAGTACGTCCTATTCACGACTGCACAGGACCGCTTTGCGGGAATGTATAGTATGTTCTGTTTTGAACCGAACCAGACCATTTGATGTGTTATGTGTTTTGTTTTGTTTATAAGTGTGATGCATTGTATGATTTAAAAAAATATGAAAGAAATGAAGATTTACACGATTTTTATTTTGTTCATGAAAAGTGAAAAATGTGAGAAATTTTGAGAAATAAGCTCTTTGTGAATTTTAGCTGTGATATTGTTGAAATTATTTTAGCAATGTTTTAAAAAGATCGATAGATAAGAAATTTGAAAAATTTTCTACTGAGGAACTTTTGAAAGAAATGGCAAAAAGATTTGCAATTGTTTTCACTTATCATTCAATTTATAAATATATTATCTACGAGCAATAAGCTCACCCCCCTTCATTCCCATCCACAGGTGATGAGAAGAAGATCGAATGAAGGAAAATGAAGGTTTCCGTTTGTATGTGTTCTTATGGTATTTTTGTTTAGCTAATTGATTGCTAAGAAATTCAGAAATGTTGTGTATTCTGGATTAGGATTTTGGTTATTGTATTTGTATATGGTTTGGAATGCCATTGGTGGATTGTAAGTGTTCGTTTCCGATGTATTTGAATTATGAAATTTGTATATTAAATTGGGTTATAGAATTATTTCTGATTATGTTTTAGGATTTCTGAAGTGTTAGATATAAGTTTGTGTTTATTGAGATCCCAGACGGAGGGTCTGGTGGATTTTGATGATTGTGTGACTGATTGGGAATTATAGGAAGTGTGTTTTAAAAACTTTGCAGGTTTTAGGTTTTTGTAAGTGCAGCCGTTATGTTGCCGAAATTCCGTTAGATAATAAGTTGAAAAAGAATAAAAATAAGAATTAGATGTGTAACAGATGGTTTATGGGATTTAGAATATTGTTAAGAAGATTTCTATGATTTGAGATGTTATGAATGAGAGCGACTAAAGATGAATGAAATGAAAAAGAAAGGAATAAGAAAAGAAAAAAAAATATACTGGTTTTAGATTGTCTTAGTGTTTCCAACCCGACCAATTTGTTTTGTTTACCACGTTTGTATTATCGGATGTTGGATCTGTTTTTACTTTCGTTTTTGATTCGTATTCGATCTACATTTGTTTCGTATTTCTGTTATTCGATAATTCAATTCCGATTCGCATTGTATTTCACCTTATGTATCTGCTTCGTACTCGTTACGCTTTATCGATTGCTTCAATTTCCGATTAGCTCCGTGTTCATTTCGTTTCATTCGCTTTGATTTTTGATTTCGTCTGTTTGATTCGGTTTCTGTTTCTGCTTTTTCGGATCCGTTCCGCCACTTTGTTTCCGTTTTTCAGTTGGGATCCGGTCTCCGGATCGGATTCCAACACTAATCCAACACTTAAATTTACTGTCTTCCTTTTACTAACTTGGCTAAAATTACAATTGTATGTTATTTCACTTGGAATTAATATCAATATAATTAGCATGAATTCCTAATTCCATAAATTAATTCATAATTAATTTACCTTCAACTTCAATTTTGTCACACATGTCAATTTTTTAGTCTTACTAGAAAATTTATTACTCTACTAAAATTAATTCAAAATTAATTTCTATAATTTTTCAAATTTTCCAAAACATCAAATCATCATTTCAAGCATCTCTAGGTCGTTTCATGATAATCAAAATAATTTAGGAATCACCCAAAATTATTATGATCACCAAAACATCGATAAGACACCAAAACGACAAATATGACTTCTGGAAATCAAATTTCAAGCAAAATCATTTAAGCATACATCAAACATCAAATTAACACATTTCTATCACATAAAAATATTTTTAAGGTTCTGGAACCGAAATATAAACATACAAAAATATCAAACAAAATAGATCCTACAATTTTAGGAAAATTGTCCAGATCTAGAAAATTATTTGATAAAATTATTACATTATTTTTAATAATTCTACAAAAATTAAAGAGGCATAAACACATCCCAAATATATTCACATAATTTTTTCAAAATCAAATTCCCAGAAAATCATGTGTAACCTCGTCAGTTTAGCCAATAAACATCAAATGCTCGACAGAAAGATAGATTTCATGCATGTTCTTGTAAGTTCAAAATTAGATATTTTGATCACATTAAAATATTTTCAATCACACTGAATTATTCAGATACAGCTTATGAACATATTGGTGAAAGAAAATCGTAAAAACCATTTTTCTATAATTAATTTTGAATAAAACATTACAGGATCCTAAGCTGTCACAACCATGAAAACAATTTTCACATGCCATGTATGCTACATCTAACAAGGCACAAGATGACTCTGATATCACTGTAAGGTTCCAATCATACATTTCATATATAATATATATCAAAAATATGCAACAGAAAATAAAACAGAAACTCAAAAACCAAATCTACATATGTATATAGATATAGAAAACAAAAACATGAAATGTAAGATATTTACATACCTTTCCAACGACCTCCTTCATTCTTTAATCTTCTCCGCGTTGGGTTGTCGTAAACCACAACGATCAATGTAGACCATCTCTAATGAAAGTCCACATGAAGATAGAAGAATGAAACCTCACTAGGAGATGGCTAGAATTCTTTCTTTGTATTAGCAAACACAAGAACTCTTGTGAGAGTTAGAGAGAAAAAAACATTTGTGTAAGAAAAAACCTTTCTTTCTCTTGTGCCTTACACAAGATGCACGAAAATCATCTCTATTTTCTACACCATTTGGATTTATATAACCCCATCACTAATGAAAAGTTAATGGTCATAAATAATATGCATTAATGGAAGTTATGGAAAGTTAATGACTATGAATAGCATGCATGAAAGTTTGGGAAGTTAATGACCATGAATGAATGCATTAATGAAAGTTTGGGAAGTTAATGGCCAAATTGGCAGCCAACAATACTTTTTCTAATCCATTCCATGCAACGTTTTCTACCATGATCAAATCGCGATATAATCTCAAAACACTCTCTCATATCTTAAACCAACTTTTAAGATCATTTAAATCATCCTTTGGATCTCCTATGTGTGTGATTCATTAAGTTCCTGGTTATGTTGGTCACTTTAATTAACACTTAATTCAAGTAAGTCAAGAGTGGTATCTAGCAACACACCCTTCCATATGTAATGTTACTATATGATTCATCCTTTCACGATCTATACCCCACTTGGTTCAGAGTATGGTCAAAGTGTTAATTTTTACTAGACTGACTACGTCACATCTAGTCCAAGTGATATTAGATCTTATCCTAAGGATCTCTACTCTATGTATCATTGAAGACTCTCTTCATGACACATATTTACTCTAGCTAGAGACTCCTGAGTAATGACCCTAACAAGAGGCTGTGGGTATCATCTCCTTCTATTAAGAGTGGTGAATCCTTTATTGACTACTCAATTACCTCGGAATACCTCAAGTTGTACCCAATAACTAGCTTATGAGTAACTCCTGAAAGGCACCGATAAATGAAGACAAAGCACAAGATCAGTATCTAAGATATCCTTAAGCACCTCAAGTGAAAGGATACTTGCACCATTGTTATAATAGAACTATCATAGAATATTCATATGATTATCTCATAGTAGATCAATCCAATGTACTTACTATTCTTAGTAAACATTCACATGTTAACTCTAAATAACTCATATCTACAGCTTATGAGATCTACTACTTGATCCAATCAAAGAGTATAAAATGTGCTAATCTATTCGAATTAATGATCTTTCATCTCATTAATCATATGACTAGGGAAAGTTTAGATACTAACATAATTACATATTATAAAAATCTCATTATCATAATATCATCGTGATTTCCTCCATGCTATGCTTTGTATGAAGGAGTTCATTAAATCAATTTAAGATCAACATCAGATCTATAAATATAAGAACTTCGAAATAATGAAAAATGTCTTTATTAATAATAAAATAATTTATACAATAAGTGTTAAAGGTAATTAACTTTAAAACGCTTCTCTAATATGTAAATCTTTCAATGAGTTACAATCTATCAATGAGTTATGCAAATATTTTTGAAAACATTTAGCTAAGTTTTCAAAAACGTAGGTAAAACTTTTTATCTACGTTTTTAGAAACTTATTTAAAAGCTTTTGACTACATGTGAAAACTTTTGGCTGCATTTTAAAAAACATAGCTAATAATTTTTAGCTATGAAAACTAAATGTAGCCAAAAGATATTGGTGAAGATTTCTCAAAATGACGCTAATAATGTTTTGCTACGAAAATAAAGTGTAGGCAAGAGCTATTAGTGACGATTAGCGAAAAATTTCTCCTATAATATTCAGCTACAAAAATTTGGCAACGCTTTTGAAAAATAAATTGTCGCTAATAATTATTAGTCAAAAATTTGAAATTTTTAGTGCAGATGTCGTTTTTGTTGTATTGCGCACGATATGCGATGGGAATTTCATTATGAGTTCAGCGGGAAGATCAGGACAGAAGTAGCTAACCCCAGAAAGCCAACCATGCAAGTTGAAAGTAGGTCAAATGGCCACACAATGCTTTAATATATTGATTGTTATTTCGTACCAGACTAAATGTTGGAACTCTTGTCTCTAACATTAAGCCTCTCCTTTATTTCTTAATTTATTAATTTACCTTTTTTTTTAAAAAAAAAACTTTGCAAGCATATATACACTATATATGTTAGTAGTCTGTCATTTCTATAGAGTTACAAATGGGTTTTGGTGATTTCCATCGACAACCAATTAGGATGCTTAAGGAGTATGTTTAAAAATAAATTTAGTCTTATTGCTATTCGATTAGTTTGAATAACTAACTGATAAGAAACAATTTGTAATTTGGCTAGGTGTTAGATGTAAACAGGAACAATTGCTTAGTTTCTTGTTTATTTTTCGTTAAACTTCTCATATTTCTAGTTTCTCTTGATGAATTTGAGATTTTGAACTTACTTGAAAAATTATCTTAAATTTTTTAGATTTTTCAATTTACCATCAAATATTTTAATTTTTAATTTAATAATAAATCTTTAAAATTTTGTATAAATTATATTAAAAGATAACTTTTGTTTATATGATCTGATCACCTAATTTATATGAATTTTAAAAAATTAATCATTAAATTAAAAGGTTTAATAATAAATTGAAAAAAAACTAAAAAAAATAGACAATTTTACATCTGTTATAATATAACAAAAGAACATCAAACATATCCCAAAAAGAAAAACGCTACGGCAAACGGGTTTAAGTGACTACATGTCCACGCATCCTGTACACAATCATACATTCATACGAGATACTTCTTGCCATCGTAACTTGGGATGACTCAAGGGTTGGTCAAGCTCAAACTGAAATCCCACAGCTTTTTTGCCAACTCTTCATCTTTCGCCAGAGCACTTGGTTTGGCTTTGTTACTGTCGACGAAATACTCGCCGGTTACCCCCTTAACCTGTGGATTCAGTGCCACATAGCACGTCGTTGCTGCTCCCTATAGACGTAGCAAAAGAAAAGATCGATAAATCAATGTAATTGAACGGAAGTTTAAATATTATTAGAACTAACGCTGATTTACTTTTGTTACCTGCGGAACATTTTTGAGGAACAATGCACTTAGCTTATTCATGACGCCTGCAGAGTCAGTATGGAAAAATTTTAATAAATGAATCAAACCATTAATCAATTGCTAGCTGCTCATTCCCCAATCAAGAGGCAATAATGTTACTAAAAACATAGCCAAAGAATGGTCGGATTACCACTCACAGCACCGTGATGGCGATAAAGATTGGTAGCAATTACTCCAGGATGAATAGAATTAGCAGTTATGTTTACCCCCTCATCCTGTACGAGTGAGAATGCAGAAAACACAAAGAAATTTCAACACTCAAACGATAAGATGGAGGCAAATTCTACCATTCGTGTGATAAAACTTGAAAACAGCGCTTAGTGCTTACCTTCAAGCGCCTTCCCAGCTCATTAGCGTGCAATATGTTGGCAAGCTTTGATTGTCCATAAGCACTCCACTCTTTGTACCTGAGGAAAGATCAGAAAATAAAACTAAGGGGAAATAGGTAATATAGTTTTCATATATAACATCCGTGAGGGTAAACTTTACCCTGATGCTTCATTGATTTTATCAAAGCGAATCCCTCCAGGGTATGTCCACTGGTGGCCTTTTGAAGATAAGTTAACAATCCTCCCTTCTTTTCCGCTTTCACTTGCTGTGCGTTTCATGTTCTCCAGCAAAAGGTTTGTCAAAAGAAAATGCCCTGCATATTGATTCCCAGCAAGTTCTTAGGAATGTCCTTCCATTTTATTTTCACTTTTTGAGTTTCACAAAATTAACCATTGTAGTTGAAAACTCTTGAGTTGGAACAATTTCTACCAATCAACACAACCAAGCAATGTTTATTTAAAATAATTGAGTTTAGCGTTATTTTTTCATGGCCATTCATAATTACCAACCACCTTAGATGATTCATATGCTGATATTAAGATATTGAGGCTAAATTTTTTTCAATTATATTCAGTAAAATCCCAAATACAAATTTCCATTTCCATGTTTTAGGTTCTCATAGGATATTCTTCTTCTCAGAATACCTACTTGCAAGTTGCTTTTGCCGAGTTATGTTTAAAACTACAAAACACCAGCAACATATGCTATCACAACAGTATCACAATGGATGTATAAGAGAAAAATAAAATTTTCAAATTAATTTTGCAGATTGTGCAAATTACCAATATGGTTGGTGGCAAACTGCATTTCTATGTTGTCCACAGAGAGTGAGAAAGGACTTGCCATAACACCTGCATTATTTCTGCAGCAAAGAAAAAGACTGCAATTTACCTTATTGTTAAACTTTAAAAGAATGGCATTATTTGATGTTCTTTTCTTACATAAAGACATCCAAAGCCCACTAAAGAAAGCAAACATGCCTTGGAAATAACTACATCTAGATGTTCATACAAACATTATGAATGTGCATACATGAGGATTTCAGTAGTAGAAACAAAATAGGATGCGAATCAGATTGAATTCGATTGACAATGATTTCTTACATAAGGAGGTTAAGAGGAAGGTTCAAGGAAGTATATTCAGATGCAAATTTCCTGACTGAGTCCATTGAGCTGAGGTCTAATCTCATAACTTCCACTTTAGCAGAGGGAATTTGCTCGAGGATTTCTTCTTTGGCTTTCCTGCCAGCTTCCACATTCCTCACCGCCATAATTACATGGACACCTCGCAAAGCAAGAACACGAGTTGTCTCCAATCCAATACCACTTGCCGCTCCTGTAGTAATGCAGGTGAAGAATCTATATAAAATCAAGCAAACATTGACAAAATGATTCTATTGCACTAACTTCTTCTATTGTGTGTATGGTAATTATCATACCATAGAAACATTGAGACTCAGATTAGATGGCCATTGACTTAAACTTGTTCACCATGATATTAGTTCTGCTGACCAAATTAATGGTGATTCTCATACTTAACCAAGGAATCACCTTAATAGAAACACTACTCTGATCAACAACGTTTTAGATCATATCCTTGACATCTCATGCAAGAGACACTTAAACTAGGAAGACTTGATCTTTGCTGCTATCCAAGATCAACAATTTCTAAACTTGGTGCAAGATTATACGAGATTATCAACAACAGAGCATATTCAAACTCAAAACTTACGAGACTAATGGTTTGACGTCTGAAAATTACAAGTTTTAAAGTGAATGTAAACGTGAAAAGGTTATTAAACTTCTTAGTCTAAATCTAGGGAGGATCTAATGATTTTCCGAACAACTGATAAGGAAAACCAGTTAGCGAGCAATTGAACCTGAATGATTTGAATTTAACGCGTGGCTAATTTCTTCAAATTTGAGTTATTCATTCTTGTACCCTTTCTGAGGCTAAAGCCACCATCACAGTCAAACAAATTATCTGCAGTTCCATACTTCGAACTCTTATTTCACCCAAATTATAAATTTCCTTGGATTTTTAAGAGCAAACTTTAAAGGAAATCCACACATGAGGCAGAAATTGCAGCAAAGTACAAAAAATTAGAAGGTACGGATCATCTACTGGATCCATGACCATCAGAAGAGTCAACCATTCAAGTCCTTTCATATTCTGAGTGAATATAGGTGCTTCTGTCATGAACAAGATTTTAAGTTGGAGCGTAACTGAAATTTTTGTTGGCTTGTGAGTTGACTAAATAAGAAACATGAATATTATCACGACAGCGCTGTAAAGAACCAATTTTTTCCGCTTTAAATGCCTCCAACTTCAGAAACATAAAAGTTGGATAGTCTTTTTTCTGACAAAAAGAGGGGGAGAGAGAGAGAAGATAAGCATTAAAGGTTGCCCAGATCAGAGCAGACCTGTAATAATGGCAGTGAGACCATTTCCATCAACTCCCTCAGTAACTTGCTCAGCTGTCGAGGAAGCTGAGAACCCTGATGGCCCCTTAAGCCCCAAAAACCACATCCTCAAGATTCTGAAACAGACAGATCGCTATCTTCTCGCAATGAAGGCAGTAAAGGGATGTGGCAACGTACATAAATATATATGTGGTGGCAAACGTTGAAAACTCTACTTCTGTGGGGTCCCAAATGGCGTTTTCTCCAAGTTTTCCATCCCATTCCCAACCCAACAAGCAAAGAACTAAGTCGCGATTCAAATTAGTATTCAAATTTATCTCCTACCATAGACGAACAAAGTCGCGAATGAAATTAATATTTAAATTTATCTCCTACCACCGAAGATGAACAAAGTCGCGATTGAAATGAGTATTCTAATATTTTCTCCTTGAATATGAACACATAAAAAGCAATCCCATTCCCATACTCGCGTACGAGGCAGGGCCCGTCAGATGCTAGTATGCTACATTATAGGCATCCACGACGAATACAAAAGTAGGCGGCCGTCAAGTCAGACTACTTTACTTGTCCAATGTGAAATATATACGGTATATATTCGAAGTTTCCAGAACGAAATAAAGTAAATAGTAAATACAAAGGTCCTGTGTATGCATAATTTTCTTCCATTTTCCCACCTTTGTCTTATTATTTTTATGACTCTTAGTCTTTATCTACTCCATCAAACCAAAACATTACGTGCATCCTTGGACGAATGTTATTATTATTACTGAAAGATAGATGCTC
>JANZLF010000222.1:30485639-30499376 GCA_026546835.1 Erythroxylum foetidum
ATTGGTAATAAAAATAAAAATAATTTATTTTTAAGTTTTATTTAATTTATAATTATTATTAGTAATACAATATTTATTATTATTTTAAAAACTTGAAAAAAAAAAGGAATGAAAGGTAAGAAATAAGGAAATTTTGCAAACAAATCTCCAAATTTTTTAAAATTTTCTGATATCAGCCGATATTTGACCTACATTTTAAATATCGGCCAATATCGCCAAAATTGGCCAATATAGGTCAGTATTTTTTACCAGTACCACCTACACCTATACCAGTATTGATTTCCAGCCAGCACTAGTATGGTACGAATTTCACAATGCTGCTTGAAAGTAGCCATTTCTCAAGAAAATGTATAACGCTGTAAAATTTTAAGACATTGATAATGGCTTTTCCGTGAGACATTTTACGTCCTTCAAAGTTCCATGTGCAGCCGACATCAATTTGTCCTTAGCTGGTGGATGGTGCTTACTTTCTGCTACCTACCCTTTTCCTTTCTCACGCTTTGGAGCCTGAATTTCGATTTGCAACTAACAATTTTGCTGTCATAATTTAAAGGAGGCAGTGTTTGCTCTTAGATTGACGCAAACAGAGTGAGGAGTGAAGCTGATGTTGCTAACCCCGGGTGTGATCTTTACTAATATTCCTAAATTGAAGAACTTAATTTTCACTTCAATGTTGTATTTAGTGGCTGAAATCAGGATCCTGCCTTGAGTTGTTTGAATTGAATAAGCATTCAACAAGCTCTCAAGAAAAGGCTCATCTGTCATGTATCATTGAACAAAATTTTACAATATAGAACAACTTATTTGCTTTTTCTTACCCTGGATGGATGTTAAACTCTATGTTCAATAGCTATGATCTACTGAAGCATCTACGATGCATAATTCACAACTCAGGCAGTGATCTCCAAACCTTAAAATCATCAGTGATGCTGCGTAGACAAATCGGATCCTCAGCATTTCCACACGAGTCTTTGAAGTGCTTGCTTAACCATCCCAGTCGACGCAGCGGATAATCCATTGTGCTGCAATACATTTAATAACATCAATAAGGATACATGGCCTGATGTCACTAGGTTATGCTTCCACATTGGAAACATTCATTTTTATGTTAACTGCATTTACTAAATAATATACATAAGATATGCTCTCGTAAAGCAACTAATTTGAAAAGTCCTTTTCGACACTCATAGAATTCTGGGGTCTTACCGTGGATCTAATGGTCAAGTAAAGGATTCCATCAGTGGTTGATGACTGAACCGAATAAGAATCCAAATGGAGATGACTTACTGCATCCATGACCTCGAGCAATATGCCCTCTCTCCAAGGACATTTGATTTCAATTAGAACTTCCTTTTCTCTTATAAAGACATTTATGTTATCTGTTAAGCCATCTTTCGACGTATCATCTGTTTCATCCATGTGGCAAGCCTTCCTCTTGTACACAAATGGTTTCTTGCTATTATTGATTGTATTACTCCCATAGTTGTCAGATGTCCTCTCAGCAGTATCTTGGGGCTTCCTCTTTGTCCTTGCATCCAATTCTCTAAGTTCCCGGCATGATTCCAACTCTTCAACCTTTTTCTCCAGCTCTTGAATGTACACTATAGTGTCATCTAGTATAGATACTTTATCAACCTGCACAAACAAGACTAATCTAGTATATAGTTTTCCATATTGTTACAACATAACAGATAGAAACGCAGAACTTTCTACCTTGCTGACTGAAGGAACAATTGATTTGAGAACCATAAACTTTTTATTTAATTTTTCTCTTCGATTCCTTTCCAATAACATGTGGCTTACTCCAATTACGTCAGCCTCTGGTCTTGATACCCGGATCTTAATGCTCTCCTCATCTGGGAACTTCAGGCCACCAACATGCATGAAAGGAACTTCAAAAAGAATCTTCTTCAACAGTCTTTGTGGAGTTTCAAGTATATGTTTCAGTGAATCTGAAGATCCTATTCCTTTCCAACCAACAAAGCTAGATTCCTTGCAACGATTTTGAAAATGCACTCCCAGAATTAATGGATGGGAGGTCCTCAACAGAGATGATAATACGCTTTGATAGTGCAGATCATCACTCTTAAGATCCGATGTTGTTAATCTTTTGTGATTGTAGCATTGAACTTCTTGCACACAGTTGTTTGTCTTCTCATTGTTAGGAACTGCAATAACCTTTATGGGATCATGAATGGACTGAGATATGCAATCACTGGAATTCATTGAATGGACATAGTTGCTCAAGTCATCATCAGAGAAATGCCAACTTTGTACTTGAGAAGCTGTTCCATTTATTCCATCAATCATAAATGAAGCATCGACTTTGTGATTATTTGGGCTGTTACTGGGAGAAGTTATGTCCAGGATTTGGCAATCTTCAACTAAGTTGATTTTTGTGTTCTGGATCTCCCGATCAAAAGCATTATCAACAAGTTCTTTGTCGTCACTTCTTGAACTGGACTCCTTGGCAGCTATGGAGCATGTAATATCCAAAAATGAGGTTTTTACATGCTGAATGAGACTTGGGTCCTCTGCAACCTTTAGAAACAAACGAGCAAAATGCTACATGTCTTAAACTGATCCACAATAGAACATACTCCAATTAGTAATCTGATGCAAGAATTACCAGCTCAGTCACACCCAGCTCAACCACACCTCTCGCAAATGGAAAGCATACTACAGTCTGATGATTCAAACAAGAAATGCTACCATTAGTAAAGTAGTTCATTCTACTACTTTCAAACAACCACTATTTTCCATTAAGCACAAGGGAGTCCTTATAAATGCCTGTGAGATGGAGTTCAGAGTAAGTTGGCAGGATAGTTTACCTGAATAGATGCACTCTGAGGATGATGAGTTGCAGAAGTCCAGTGATTGATCGAGAAACAAACAAACAACGGATTTCAGCTTCTTTCCCCATGTTGAGAAGCGTAATCATATGCATCTCTTTTGTCATAATGTAATGAAACATCTAAATCGGAGAGAGCAAGTTACCTTAGCTAGCAGAGAGCGACTAAATATCTTGCTGTCTGCATAATGAGCATTGCGTAGCCAAATAGGTTGACTGTTTGCTAGCGTTCTCCCTGGCAATCTATCCGTAATTAAGAGCAAGTATTAATAAAAATTTGATAATCATATAAATAACTTGAAGGGATAAGGAAATGATGAAGGAATTTTACTTACCCTTGGCCAACATTGAATACAAAGGACATGCAAACCAGGTAATACCATTCGGTATCAGTGAGATCTTCAGGAGATAATGATGTTGAAGGCCTCCTAGTTTGTGGGCTGGCCTCACCAGTAGAAAGCGACTCATAGAGTTCTCTCAGTTGTTCGCTTCGCTGTAAGCTTAATTGGTCCGCATTCAACTCTATTGATTGAACCGTTTTTCTCGTTTTGATGTCTCCATTGTAGTGTCCATCACCCCATTCCAACACCCTATAGAATCCAAACAGAAGGGTCAAGTGGTTGCATATAGTGATATAGACCTGCAATACAATTGAACACGAAACTGTCGCCAAATGCAAGACAAATAGAGTGTAGATGCAAGCATATACATGTACCCCGTAAGCCGCTACTGTTCAAAAGCAACACAAAGACATTATGTGCCATCTCTTGAAGAATTATTTCAACTACTGATGCTAAATATGCAAAACTGCATGTCTTAATCAATCTCAATGTCAAAACCATAAAAACCACTTCCACCAAGTGTGGCAGATCAATTACTCTCTTCCTAAAAAAGTACAGCAGGTGGCTGAATTCAAAAACAACACCGCAGCTGTCCCAGAAACCCTTTCTGCCACTCGCAAAAGAATCACGGAGAAAGCAGAATACAGGCTTTAATCCAAGGCTATTTGAAGAAAAACGCTTGGTCGAGGTACTAAAGTCAATTTCAAAATAAGATGAAATATTTGCATCAGCAACAGCAACAGCAACCGTGATTGAGAGGTTAAGTACCCTGGTTGTTTAGATGAAATAGACCAGAAGATAGCATAGCTCCACTGTATGCTCCCGACAGCAAGAGCAAGCTGTTTCTTGAGGTTGTCTGGCAGTCCTTCTTGGTTTCCAGAACCCATAAGTTTTATGCAAGCTCGAGAAGATGACACCCTCTAGCTCAATTTGATCAGATTCAGAGAAAAAAGAAATAAGGATTCTTTCTCTAAAAAGTTTTCTGCATTTCCTAACACCAAAAAATTTTTGGTGATAGAATCTTCGGTATCTACACAGGTCACTTCCCCACGCTAAGACTCTTAGTTATTGCCTCACAGAAGAATAACCCCTTGCGGGATTTTAACAAAAACTATGTCTCAACAAATATTGATACTAGAAAAGGTTAAGACTTGCACTACCTAAACCTCAAACTAGCACTTTCTGGGGTGGTAATGAAGATTAAAGGCCACAAACGAAGCACGTACTACGAGACTTTGTGTAAAGACTAGCTTCATTCCCTGGACGAGTGGTCAACAGCCTCCAAGTACAGTTCACACTTCACAACGAAAACGCACACTTCTGCGTAGACGGGAACGGAGCGTTAATAGTTAGTAGTGTTCGTCTTGGTTTCTGCTTTTCAATACTACAAACGGAGTCCAAAATAACTTTATGTAAATAGGATCACTAATTGTGGTCATAAACCCTATAAAAGTGACGCATCTTTACATTCCATCATTTTCTTGTCTCGAAGCATTCGAATACAAAGAGAAGCAGAAGATCTGGACTTGAATGGCCCAGAAAACTGAAACACTTGGACCTACTCAAAAGCCGAAGACAACAACTTTGTTTCCTAGAAATGAGAGTAATTATTTCCCTACAGAAACACCATAAAGAACAGCTCAAAGAACCCAGTAGTCCTCAACGAGCGACAAACGCAGAGAGAGAGAGAGAGAGAGAGATTTGAGCGACTTCAAAAGAAAAGAACTTGAGACCTGGGCAGCAACCAATATAAAAAAGCTGTATGCACAAGTGTTCTTATCTCCACATCTCAAAAGGGTTGTTTGAGTTTATTTTAAAAGAATTAACAGAAAACAAGAAAGCCAAAAAAACAAAAGTATTTGAACAAGATTCGATTCCGGTCTCTGGAACTGTTCCAGTGTCCAAGACGAGACGACAGAGAAAGAGAGTTCCAAGGAAAGGATGTGGTACACAAACGAGCACACGTGAAAAACTTAAAGCAGTGGAGAGCCATCATCCCAATTAATAATGGGATTAGTAAGAACTCCATGAATTCTATTAACGTTCCCAAAGTTGGTGATTTCCAATCATAATTTATGTTAACAAAATACTATATTTTTAATAAACATCCAAAATCACACTCTTAAAAGAAACTATTTCTTATTTAAGTGTTCATTTGAAGTGAGAATTATTACCAAACAAGCTTAATTCAGGATTATAAATTAACCAGAAAACTGCCAATTACTCGTTTATTAATAAAATGTTAACAATTTTGGCCTATTTGCTAAAGAAAAAAAAAAGGGTATATTCCGTCATCAAGCATCCCGCCCAATAAAGACATCACACCTTCCTCAATTACACTTAAGGCTGTGTATATGATTGATCTATTTTTAACAATTAGGACAATTTGTTGTTAACTTCAATATATATATATATATATAGTGATTGCTCAATTAAGGTCCAAAAGGTAACGCTTGTGGGTCTATTTGAAGTGAACATAACACAACAATGATCTTGACACTCTTGTCGTTATAAATCTTTCTATAGGCCCATATATTAGTTTTTATTTGTATAATATGAAGATTGATCGAACTCTCTCAGAATTCTTGACTTTTGGTATTTGCAATCATACTTGTAGCAGACAAGGATTCATCATACAGAAAAAGGGCAAGTGAAGATTTTACTTGTGAGCAACTGCAAGTGACCATTGATGATCACGGCTTGCAACCTGCAAGATTCTGATTGAAACCGATTCTCTTAGAAATTCAGATCCGCACAAGACAAATACCTTAGATTCCTGTTTGTCTTGCAACTGTTTTTGTATCATCTGCCAGAGCTTGAGAACAAATGATTGATTTCAGCGTTGCCTGACTGATGCTGGTTATCAGGTAAGTTGAGTGAATTGTGTTTTTAAAGGTAGCAATGTGTGTGAAGTGAAAATAATGGAAGAATTAGCCAACCAACATTTTCTTAAATGGCGTAACCTTGTTAAACTTTGACCATCCATTTATGAGCAAGCTTACAAGAACCTGAAGGCACGTAAAGTCACCTGTAAGGTAGCGAATAATGAATGATACACTACTTTTACAGGTTGCCTTAAACCTTGACAAAAGTTTCAATTGCTTGTCACCGTTTTTCTGTTCCTACTTCCTACCCCCTTCAAGGTTTAATCGAGTCGAAAGTCTTAACTTCTAGAGACTAACAAGTTTATAGCTTTTGACATTACAACAGCCCTCCATCCAAAGTTTCCCCATATGTTCTTAATTAAGCAGCCTTTCACCATGAATCGTATCTTTTCTATGATGGAAAATGGAAAGATCTTGGATTTGGTTTAGTGTCGCTTTCGCTTGACGCCTTTGAACACAATTTTTCAGAATTTATATTTTACTTGATTTGTAGGACAAGTTAGGCGTGGATTTGACGTTTTTGAAACCTACCTCATCAGAATTAGAATTCATTGCCTCTTCTTTGTTCTTTCTCCTCTAACATGATTAATCATTTGCCACTGTTCTATTTACATTTGACTTTTTTGTGTGCTTTTTTGAGCTACTTCGAATTAAGACATATTTCCAAGATTTGATAAAATGAGCTTTTCCTTTGCATCATCCTGTGTCTAAATTTTTATTCATATTGAAATGTTACAATTCTTAATTTTATAAATCGGATTCCAGTATCTTAAATTCATGTCTAAAACAAACTGATCAATTTACCCATCAATCCTAAACAAATAAAGTTTTTGTTTCATAATTTCTTTTAACAAGTTTCAAAGGAAGAAAACATAGTTATTGTACTGTATACGCCATAAATTATAAATTTTAGAACTTTCTCGGAGCTTTCTTAATTAAGCAAAATAATTTAAACTCTTTATCAACTCCATACCCTTTTTTTTTATTCATCATCTTCCAATTTTTGATATTTAGTTGTATTTTGCTAAAATAAGCAAGGTATTAGGATTCGACTATTCACGCTTTACTGGGGTAGCAAATGTGACTTCTCACCTCTTGTCCATATTAGGATTATACCCTACCAAGGCCAACACTTTGATCCAAGGCTCAATATGAAAAGTGGAATCTGCAAATCACGAAGAGTTTATGTTGAGACCCGATTTTGAAATCGGAGCCCAACCGAAAAATGAAATTCTAAACGGAAACAGAAAACGAAACAAAAGAACGGATCCTAAACGACAGTGAGTCAAACGCAAACGAAAAACAAATCAGCGGAAATGAACGAACGGATCATAAAGCAAAAGTCGACCCAACGACAAAACAAATGAACGGACGGAATCAAAAGTGAAAGGATCGAAAGCGAAACGAATGGCTCGGGATCAACGAATACAAATCGCTTAAGAACAAAAACTTAACTCCAACATCCGAGAACAAATATTTTAGAAAAATATCGTGTTGGAAAACTATAAGACGTTCTTGATCTAACCAATCCGAATCGGTGTAAATCTCTTTTCTTTTTCATATTATATATAACATTCAAAGCAAATTCAATTTCCAAACAGACTTTAATATCCAATAGAAATCATTCCCACTTGAACTCAATTTATTTCTTCCAAATCAAACCTATCTTATAAATTTAAAAAATATCATTTTTCCTTTGCCAACAAAACTCACACATGCTTTAAACAAAATCAAGTCATAAACAAAGAGCACTTCAATATTTCCAATCAATCAACATAATCGTCGGACCTCCTGTCCGGAATCCAAACACAATCAAAATCATCCATACCCATAGCACTTCAATAATTTAGCTCAATTATCACAGTCATCGGACCTCTTGTCCGAAACTCATATCACAATCAATCATACACAAATTCATAGATCATTTACATCATTTCAAACTAAATGCATTATTAAATAATAGGGGCATTTTCAAGCCACAAATACAACATCAATTTCATAAACCAAAATACAAAGATACAAAAATCTCCAAAATACTCAACATAAGCCTAAGCTCTCATTTTTATAACAATTTAACTTCAAATACATCATATACTTAAACACACGGATATCTTAACTTTCTTTCATCCGATCTCCTGCTCAATACCTGGAGATGGGGATGAAAGGGGGTGAGCTTTACAGCTTGTGGGTAACATGTTTATAACCGAACAATAAGCAAAAATATTTTCAAAAACAAAACTCATTTCCAGTTTATAGAAATTTCACGTAGGAAATCATCAAATGTTTATTTCTCAAAATTTCTCAAGTTTTCAAATCATTCATGAACAATTCAAGAACATGTATGCATCACATTTATTAACAGAAACAAAAACACATAACACATTAGAAATGGTTTAGGTTGGTCCAGAAAACAGAACGTACTACACATTCCTGCATAGCGTTCCTGTGTAGCCGTGAACAGAATGTACTACACCTTCTCGCATAGCGGTCCAATGTAGCCGTGAATTTATGAGAGTTCATAACAGAGCTTCAATGCTACTAGCGGGCAGGCGGGCGAAGCCTTTGACAAGTGCACTTGACAACTTATGGGACCTAACAAAACCTACATAACATATAATTTACACATGAAATTGAATTGCCCAGAGGCATCTTTCAAAAACTAAATTCTTATAATCATGTCATAATCAAACACAAATTCATTCATAATGTCACAATTTCACATAAATTCACATAGTAAAATGCGCAATCATTCACAAACAAGGAATGTTACAATTTTCATAATTTAACAATTCATTCATAAATAATGAATTTTAGAAATTTTATCAATTTATCAAATCATTTAAAACAATAAATTTAACCTTTGTAAAAAATTTTCAAAATCATTCGGAAACAATAAAATTTGAAAATACTTTCTTTCTTGATTTTTCGTAAACACATAATTAGCTTATAATTAAAATTATAAACATGGTACCCACCACATTTCCATGCTTAATTTCTTGTCCAAACCTTCTCTTTCTCCATTTCTTCTCTTAATTTCCTTCTTAAGGCAAGAAAATTCCCTAATTCATGAAAATCCAAAATTAAACAATTCATTACATACAAGCACCAAAATTCAACTTAGAAATCCCAAACACATACCATTCTTAAGCCATCTAAACCAAAATTCTTTCAAAATATAACAAATCAAAATTCTAATCTTACCTTAATCTTCACCAAATTCAGAATTTCTTGGCTTGAATTAAAGCTCTTGTGCTCCTCTTTATTTTTCCCTTTTGAATCTTCGAAACCTCTCTTAAAAATGTAGAAAAATCAAACCCTAAGTTTCTTTCATCTTTCTCCTTTTTCCATCCGAAGCTCTCCCTCTCATTTCTTCTTTCTTCCTTCCTTTCTTTTCTTTCCTTTTTTCTTCTAATTCCGTGCTTCTCCCTTCTTATACGAAGACTCACCCTTCTAATTTACCAACTTGCCATTAATGAAAGAGTAATGACTCATTTTTCCTTCCTTATAAGCCTTATAACTTAAAACCTTAAGTGATCTTCCAAATTTGCCCCTAAAGCATTTTCAACACGTTAATTTTATTTAATCCAAATCAACCTATGCCATATGATTTTACTCAAATTAATATGCTAATTATTCACATTAACATGCTAATTTATTCCTCAAAAATTATAAAATAAATCAAAGTCTCAAAATATCATTAAATCATGATTAACTTAGGACATTTTTCTAATCATCAAATTTGAAGGAATTTGCTAAAACTTCCTTCTATAGAAATGTTCCTTGTAATCTCAATTTCATTATGACACCAAAATCATTTAATTTGGTGCACTACTCCAAAAGTTATACCTCAAACATTTCGGACTATTCTTATGCTAAAACATTTTCATATGATTTACTTCCATTCGAAAATTAATATTCTTAGAGACTAAATTGAAACTCAATTTCTTCTGAACATTTGTATCCCTATTTCTCTATTTTAATCCAAAATAGGAATCACCTCATTTGGATGACTAGAGCAAAAGTTATGGCCTAAGCACTTTCAGCTCTTACTAATCCAAGATTGAATATTAAACCCAATTTCAATTCAGAAATTGAAAATCTTAGGGGCTAAGTTGAAATTCAATGCCTTAATATAACTTGTAGACCCATGTCTCTAGTTTATTTAGGAACAATAATCAACTCAATTGGATCTCTACACATCAAGAATTTATCAAAATACTGGACCATGTTCAGAAAATTATCCAAATTTGATTAAATCAATCTCTTTAGGTTAATCTAAAAAATTCATAATTTTCCTTGAAGAGATAGAGGGATTTCTTAGGAATCCAACTCTTTAAAAATCAAGTCAATCAGATGTCGGACAGAAAAGTTATAATCAAAAGAATGGCAAAGGGTCGGATTGGGGGAGGAAATAACAAAAACAGAAGAATTCCAAAACAGCAGCGTCGTGAGGGGTGCGTGTTAGGCATGCTTGCTCGCGGTCGCGAGGCGAATGATTTTGCTCACCCTCGGGAGGCGCTCACCCTCGAGAAGGCGTCGCGATCACTAACTACGTCTTTTCCTTTTTTTCTTCTTTTTTTCTACTAAAAGTCGTAACTTCCAAAATACATAACTTTTGACTCAAGAGATCAAAATTTACAAACTTGGTATCAATAGAAAGCTGAAGGAAAATTCTACACTTTCCATGGAGAAATAAAAAATCAAATCCTTCTCTAAAGGGGTCAAAATTCCACTCAAAATTTCTGTCCAAGTTATGTCACCCTAAACAGTATCACAACTTCTAAAATTTCTATCTTTCAACTATGAGGTCCAAAATTGTCATACTTTATATCAATGAAAAGATAAAAAAGCAACCTACAACTTTCATGAAGGAATGAAAAATCAATTGGAACTCTAAGAGAGTCAAAAACTACTTCCAAGTTTCTGTCCACTTATGATCATCCCAAACAGTAACAGAAACTTCTAAAAATCATAACTTCCTATTTCATGGTCCAAAATTTCCATACTTTACATCAATGGAAAGATTAAAACATAATATAAAACTTTCATAAAGTACATAAAGGCAATTTCAACCTTTAACTAGGTCAATTTTTCAATCAAAACTTCTGCCAGAAATTTGTCATCCTAAAATAACATCCAAACTTCCAAATTTCCATATCTTTCAATTCTCACATCCACAAATAGCATATTTTATATCATTTAAAAGCTATGAAAATTCTCTATAACTCTCCTGTAGACCACTTAATCCAATTCAAATCACATCAGTCCATAATTTTTCTCAAAATATCGTACACACAAATCTACACTAGTGAGCATTTTCCAAACACAAAGCAAAATAACTTAAATTCGAATGATCATCACTTTCAATATCGATATCAAAAAATGTCATACTTCATAGCGATAGAAAGCTATCAATAGAAGCTACAACTTTCATGAAGATTATTTTATCAAATTCTACCTAAATCATCCTAGAAAAATTCACAAAGATTTGACATCAAAATGGTCAACTTTTTACTACTATTCATCCTCAAAATTTCAGATTTTCAAATCTCTAAAATCTAACACTTTCATTATTCATCTCTTGCTTTTCAATTCCATTTAAAACAATTCATTTACTATAAATTTCATAGCACCCTCAAAGTCATCAAAAACCTAAAATTAATTTTTTTCACTCTTCCACAATTTTTATACACAAGTTACAAAATAACATAATTATGCACAATGGAAAAATCCTTGAATTCTCATGCTTCTTTCATTTCATCAAAGTCTCACATATTCATACTTTTCATTCATTAAAAGGAAACATATCATATTTCCTCATGCATTGCCAAATATTCACCATAATTCAATATTTATGCAATTTAAAGCAATCCTACACACAAATAGGGCATTACATTCACTACCCAATTCCTCATGTAATTCCATTTCAAAATTTCTCATTTATAATAAAAAGATCGGGGTCTAACATTTTTCCCCCTCTTAAAAGAATTTTGTCTTCGAAGTTCTTACTTAAGAAATCACCAAGTAACACATTCTCTCAAATTATTTCTTCCAATTTAGTCAATCACTTTCTTATCTAATTCCTCATCATACTTATATCTCAACTGATTCACAATTGTTTACTTCTTGTGTCAAGAACTCCCATAACATATCAAATCACTATTTCATAACATATGTCAATGGTCCAATTCTTAATGAACCTTAATGTGGACCAATATCATTCAATATCAACCTTCTGAACTTCTATATGTATATCTCTATCAATTTATCCAAATTCATCATGAAATTTTAATCTTAATTTCCATTTACACATTTTTATTATCAATCATACTCTTGTCACCTAAATCAAACAATCACTTTAGCTCTTCAAATAATTCATGACAAAGACATTCACATCATTTTAACATTCTCACTAATTCAACTCTATCCATTCAAATTCTTATCAATCTCTCATGCATATCACTTATACACATGGGCCCAAGCAAGATCCTAATACTGGTGCTTTGATACCACAAATGTTGGGACCCATTTTCGGAACCCAACCTCGGAATCATAAATCGAAAAATAAAATAGCGGCAGAAACGAAAGAACGGATCATATAGTGGAAGTCAAAGTGAGCGAAAATCGAAAGAAATCAAATCGGATCAAAATGCGAAAGAATCGAAACCGCGTGTAATCAAACTTAAAGTCAAATTCCGACATCCGAAAACATGTACCTTAGAAAAACTAGCATTGGAAACCATACAGACACTTGATCTAAACCAATCAAATTCGGTATATTTCTTTTTCATTCAAAAACGCAATTTCCCTTTTGGAATACATCAATTCCATAACCTCAATTCATTTTATCCTTCATATGCGAATCACAACCATCAATTTAACACATATCAATATACCCACAATTCATACACAATAAGCATTTCAATATTTCAGATCAACCATCACAATTCATCAGACTCTTGTCCGGGATCCCAACCCAATCAATCACATTCATATCATCTCATCCACATACCATTCATATACCATATCCACCCAAATTTATATCCCAATTCCATACGCAAGTCCATAATTCATGTACATTCCAAAATAAATGCATTACAAACTTTAATGCCATTTTCAAGCCACAATACATCATCAATCTCAAAATCCAAATACAAAGATACAAAAATCCCCACAATACTCAATATAAGCCCATTCTCTTTTTTTTTACAAAAATCTAAATTTAAATACATCATATACATAAACACACAGATGTCTTGACTTTCTTTCATTCGATCTCCTTCTCGATACCTGAAGATGGGAATGAAAGGGGGGTGAACTTTACAGCCTGTGGATAACATGTTTATAACAGAAAATAAGCAAAAACCATTTTTCAATACTTTTGCCATTTAATAGAAATTTCATAGTAGAAATTTGTCAAAATGCTTATTTATCAAACTTTTCAACTTTTCAAATCATTCATGAACAGTTTTAAATCATGTATGCAACACACTTATAACACAACATAAACACATAACATATCATAAATGATTTGGGTCGGTCCAGAAAACAAAACGTACTACACATTCCCGCATAGCGGTCCTATGTACATTTAAACTACAATTAAACTATAATTACCCATAATATTCCCAATTTAATCAAACTAAGACAAAATACCACA
>JANZLF010000222.1:30501045-30515937 GCA_026546835.1 Erythroxylum foetidum
TTTGCACATGAATAATTCACCACAAATTCCTCATTTAATGTCAATTTATACTTCAAAATTTCAAGAAAAGTTCGGGGTCCAATAGATTATGGTCTTAAAAGTTATCAAACTCTCCCTTTCTATTAAGTTTATTATTAAAAATATTTGTATGTATATTAAAAAAACTTTATGGTTAAGATAAATTAGGGTTAAACAAATGAAAAAGATAACACTTAATTTTTTAGAACTCACTATACATCTAAAAATTCGACCAAGTGAGTAGCATTTGGAGATAAAGGGAGAGAGTAACAATATACAAAAATCTCAGTATCAAGCTAATGATTGGTTAATGCTGATACCATTGTTTTGAGCATTTTTTATGAAAAAAATAATACAATTTTTTCCATGTACTCTTGAAATTTTCATAGCGTTGTATATTGACATTTGCATAAACAGGTAACGAATTTTATCCAATTGCCGATACATCAACAAAAGCATAAAAACTGAAGATGAAATTGACGTTTTAAATGCTTCTTGCATCTCAAATTTGAATATCGGTTTTCTAAAGGTGATTTTAATAATCTGATTACAAATGAAAGGACATGTTATAAAAAAATAGGCAATAATTTGGTGTTAGTTAGTAAAACTATGAATAGAACAAGAGAAGTAAGGTATTGGCATCAAATCCTAGAAGTGGACAATTAGAACACGCTGAACAAACAAAATAAAAGGGGAGAAATCTGAAGCCACCAACTCTACCTTGGATCACACCCTCATTTCCTCCTAACATTTTGACCTTTCCTGCTTGCTTTGAATGGAGGAGGGCCCATTTTTTATGTCACATGTATCATGCCCCTTTTACCACATTTTGCTTCTTAAATTTAAGATGGGAGAGGCTTAGCAATTAAGGATGTCCCAAGCACAACTGGACAAGCAATGGCTTTTTAGTCACCAATTAATTCTCCTTAAGAAACTACGTAAGTCATACTGGTATGTTTCACACACATTCAAACAGAACGTGGGAATTTGGCTGGGAACTGGCAAATACTCAAAAAACAAGTTCGCTAACTAAAGAGAGGTCAAACTAATGTAGAAGTTAATGTTCTTATTGAATTAGGGTTTAAGCTAGATTCAAAGTTTTCCCTATCTTGAGCCTAAAAATCCTCATAACAAACTAAGAAGAGAATGATTGAGCCAAAATAAGGTAAAAAGTTTCTCACCACTGTAAAGTTTTCAGCACCATGAATCTTGAATGGACTGCTGCATTGTGTCAATTAGGAAATATCTTTAAATATGTGCATGAAATGCAAAATTGAAAATTTCTAGTGAAATAATATTATTCCACCAAATATGCACAATGAATTAATAAGATAATTAGATGAAACTTGTAGCTTTTACTTAACAATTTAGTAGAAGTAGTATTGGACATATTGGAGCATGGTGTCAGGAAAATAAAGGTACAATAGAGAAAACAGATAAATAAAAATTATTGAATGGTTGTATGATATAACCACTACCTTGAAAGCAAAATTCGGCACAACCATGCTATAATTGATAATGTCGTCTACTACTCAAGGTTAACACAATTAGTCCTCAAACTTGTGAACTCAAGGTCAAAAACTTAGAATATGCAGAAATATTGTTGTGCAAAGAAAGACTTATTATATTTTGACAAAAGTATTTACCTATGAAAAGGATAGCTAGAAAAACCAATAAACATAACTAAATCAAATTTTAGAAGATTTTGGGGGTGGGGCCAAAAATCATGGAGACAAATCTGGAAACATTCGAAATTATTAAGAAGAAATAGAAACATGCAAAGACTAAGTTAAAAAATAACTCTCTAATAGAACAATAAACTAATTTGGCTTAAAATGATAAAAAGTAGCCTAACTCAAATTAATGACTTACACCTGCACGATGCCCAGCCTGAATCATACCAAGCCAGTGGTGCACGCGTGCAAAGTTTCCCTAAGTCTAGCCTCTTAACAATTGTCACGCAACTCAAAATGTTAGAGAAGAATTTAAGGGTGAGGACAAAACTCATGGAGAAAAATATAGAAATGTTCGAAATAGATGAGAAGAAATAAAAACGTTTAATTAACCAATCAAAGAATAACTCTCCAATAGAAAAATAAAGAAATTTGGCTTAAAAAGGATAGAAAATAGCCTAACCTGAATCAATGACCGGACCCGGACCCACACCCAACCATAATTGGATCAGATGGTAGGTGACACGTGGGCATGGAGTTGGCCCAAGTCTAGCCTCTTATCAAAGTACTAGGGGACAAACTACTTAAGCCTTAGAAAACACTCCTTTTAATATAAAGACTGAAAATAGTTTATACTCACTGATGTGGGTTAACAATATAACATATACGGTGAAAAATGTTTTTGCCAAACAAGTAAAAGAGGGGACTAAGATGATCAGTAATTTAACACATAGAACTTCTATTATACTTTACATTTAAAGATTTTCTCCTCTTCTCTTCATGTCATCTCTTATATCGATTCTACCCATATAGTTACTTCTAATGTCAAAGGACAAGCATTTCGTCTAAGTTTAACTTTTTACTACAATTTCAAAAAATATACGTGCTTCTTTACATGCACATTTCATATGTATGAAAGCTACATGTAATTCAGAATTGAGAAGTCAAAAATGCCCCTCAATTCAAAATAATCCTAAATATAATTATTAATTAAGAAAATGCAAGTTTAGTCATGATGATGTGCTATGAAATGTAAATAGTGAGGATTAGATATAAATATTAGTCACAAAAATACAAATATTAATAATAAAAATGTTTTTAATTATTTTGATATTTAAAATCATATTAATAAGATAGAAGATTATTTTAAATTTTTATTCAATGTTATTTTTTAAATGGGTCATTTGTGTCAACAAAATTTGACAATTGACATTTTTATTGGAGACAACTTCGATTACTTTATGAAAATTAACATAATATAATAGTCAAAACTCCAAATGAAAAGCTAATTCATAAGAAATCAAACAAATATTACATTATATGTTATAATAATAATTAACAAGTTACAATCAAAAATTATTTTTTAAAATTAAATAGTTAGAAATTCTTTTGATTTCAAACACGGATAATTTTAAATGTAATATATATGTGTTTAATCTAGGAAGTAAGTCCAAATGAAAACAATTTTGAGTACATAATGAAGAAAAATCGTAATAATTTAATTCTTATATTAAAACCCTAACTTAAAAAAATTAAGGAAATATAACTTATATTATAATAATTAAATTACATATATATATTATAGAGTTGTCTAGTCAAAATTTAGTAAGCAACGACATATTAAAAATTACTATAAATAGAAAATAAACAAAAATATAATGTAATAAATTTCACTTTAAAAACCGGACTAAAAAAATTAAAGAAACACAACACTATATATTATAATAATTGAAATTTAACATACAAATTTAATGTGGCATTATTTTTAAAAGTTTAATGATTAATAATTTTGTGCATTTCAATGTGTAATTATCATTGTATTCAATCTTTGTATTGATCATATTTTTATTATAATTATAAGTCAATTTTAAATATAAATAAAAATAAAATTGAATTAACTTTATAAATAAGATTGGTAGAAAGATAAGTTTCTAATTACAAGAAACACAATGCTCTCGTGTGTCTCTAGCTCAATCCATCTCTCCTTGGCTTCCTTAAATCTTGTCTACTCCTTTTACTTTATTTGGTAACTCACTTTGGTTTTACCCTCTCCTGTCTAAATACTCTTAGTTGGTTTTTTTAGTTATGAGAAAACTATTCTCAACTAACCTCCTTCTTCATGCTCATCTTTCGTCTCGCTTATTGTATCTATCCTTCCATCTCTCCTTTGTATTCAGATATTGCTTTTACCTTACTCGCTTCTTCAAACAAGCCTGTCACTCCCTCTCCAACCTTGAAGGCGATGTCATCTTCTCCTATTACAAGGAACCATAAAAAAGGTGGAATTGTCATAAAAAACTACTTGGTGTAAAGTGATGGGTGACCATGAGGGTATTGGACAACTAAGGTATGTTAAACATATTGGTCAAGGAAGTCAGTGATCTAACCCAACCATCAACTTCATGACATAAAGGATTTCACATGTGAGTTGTGACTATGTTTTAAACCTCGTATGCTTCATGCAACCTAAATAACAATTAAAAAGCTGGGTCTATATGTTTTTTATAACAAATCATCTTCTCATTTGAAATTATCTTAGATAACACTTATCCTCTTATCTTTATTTTTCAATTATAATTACATCTTGCTATACTTATCTTAACATAACATTTTAGTTTAGATAACATCTGACCATTTTTGTTTAGATTGAATCAATTATAAATTGATTCAATTTATCAACATTTGTGTATAAATACATGTACATTGTAAAGAGCAATTCACTTAGAAATCAATACACTTCATTTCATTCTCTATTTTTCAGCTAGTTCTTTCATTCTCTCCATGGTACCAATCAGTCACAATCGGAGTAAGGTTCTCAAGGGAGGATTTTTAAATGTTGATTATGATGTATTTGATTTCTATGACATTGATTCTACATAAGTCCTTTTTTTCATTTCCCTATACCACAATACATAAACACAAAACCAATCTTAGTTTACCTTTACCATAATACACAACCACAATGCAAGCTGGTGATACATCCCTCCCAATTACCAATATTACAAACTTTATCACTACCACTCTTGATAACCATAACTATCTTATTTGGCACAACCAAGTTAAAGCAATCCTACTTATTTGTGATTTACTCAAATACACTGACAGAACGATCACACCACCACGCATCATCTGAGGCCACCTTGTCCCTTTTAGCTGAATACTTGTAATGGAAAAAAAAAGGATCAATTGGTTTATTACTATCTCACTGCCATACTTACCTCTACAGTCACACCCCTTGCTCTTAGGCGTGACACTGCTCAGAATCTTTGGCTAGCATTAGAAATCCACTTTCTTCAACAAACTATAACTTAGAAATCACTCCTTCGTCATTAACTTCACACCACCAGAAAAGGAGATTCTACCATTATTGATTACTTGAAGACAATCGTGACAACAACTGAAGAACTGGTAGCAGTAGGAGACCCAGTCTCAGAAAATGATAAGGTCCTCTTCACCATCAATGGCCTTCCCTCTGAGTATGAATCCTTCGTCATCACCATAGAGACTCGTGAACCATCTCCTTCTTTTATTGAGCTACACATCAAACTATTACTCCACGAATAGCATCTGCTAACCCTCCATCAAACTCCATTGGACGTGGCTTTCACTGCTCATCTTAGACATCGAAATTTCTCTCATGGAAGTGGCAGTAGATATCTCCCTCACCCATATGGTATGTATCTGGAGCAAGAAGACAAAACTCAAGCCCTTTTTAATTCACCTTAGGCTAGGTCATACCACATCCCATCAGGCTTTGACCCAACCCGACTTCCCTTAACTTACTAATAGTCACTAACCTAGCCCACTCGCCATCATCCCAGCCCTTATAATCCAAATCACTTACAACACTCAAAAACTTATTCTAATTCCACCTTTCATCCAAAACAAAATTCTCAACCTCCAAAATGTCAAATTTACAAAAAATTTGGTCATATAGTTGGAACTTGCCTTTTGGCTACATGCAATCCTAAATCATTGTTTCAAACACTTCTTTGAGGCCTTGCAAATTCAACCAACTTTCTCTGTCCTATAAAATACTCCAAATTCTTCCACTTCTTCACTTCGCAAAATTATTAAATGGATTCCAAAGCACTAGTGTTTCTTTGCACATGACACCCAACTACAATATTGTCGACTCTATTCAACCTTATCATAGTACTGATCAAGTTGTTGCTAGTAACAATATTACTCTTCCCATTTCTTCCAAAGGTTCCTTGTCTTTCCATACCAATCTTCGACCATTACACTTAATTATGCCTAAACTTACTGCAAATTTACTTTCTGTTGCTAAATTTGTAAAAGAAAATTCATGCTTATTGAATTTAATCCCTCTGATTATATTATGAAGGACCTTTCCACCAAGATTCCACTTCTCATGGGAAACATCCATAATAATTTCTATCCTCCCAAGGTTCCTATCCATTTGACAAATCCCATGGATTTTGCTGCTTAACATGTCTCTTCCTATCTTTGGCAACAACATCTTGGTCATACATGTACTCAATTTTTTTAAAAATTATTTACATCAAATTCGGTGTCTTGTACTCATCTTCATTGTAATTCCTATCCTCAAAGCAAAAGTTGTCGTCTTTCCTTTCCTACATCCATTAGAGTATGTACTACACCTCTTTAATTAATTTATTGCAACAGTTAGGGACCATCATCCTTGTTATCCCTTTATATTTTACGATATTTTATAATTTTATTAATGATTTTAATCGTTACATTTGGATCTTTCCACTGGCTCACAAATCTCAAGCAATGCAAAATTTTCAAATCCACTGTTGGGACTTCTTTTCTATAAATATTGAAATGTTTTAATATGATGGAGCTTTTGAACTCGCCAACAAATCATTTGCTACCTTTCTCACAACTCACCACATTTCTATTTGTATCTCTTATCCTTATACTCCACAACAAAATAATGTTGCTGAACGAAAATTTGTCACTTAATTGAAACAAGAATCACTTTTCTTGTTCATAGCTTTCTTCCAAAGTGATTTTAATATGAAGCCTTTTCAACTATTGTTTATCTTATTAACCTTTTACCATCATCTACCTTACATTTCAAATCTTCCCACAAACTGTTGTTCAATTTGTCTCCTAATCTTAAACATCTTTGAGTATTTGGTTGTAATGCTATCATTTCCTTGCTCACGCTCCATCTGATAAGCTCACACTAAAATCTATTCCATGTGTATTCCTCAGCTATGCCCCCAGTTATAAAGGATATAAATGTTTTGACCCCTCTATTAATAAATTTTATATTTTCCAATATGTTTGATTTCTTAAACATAAGTTTTCTAAATTCCCACCATCCTCCTTTTCCTCCTCTCCCACTTCATTACCATTACAACTTCAACTCTCATCTACCACTCCTGCATTGCCTATCTGTTTTTTTTTCCTTCTCTAGTCTTGACTACTTATGGCCCACCAATGTTTTATGTACCCTCTTCCCTACCTATTACCCCTATTCCTCCACCATAATCTACCCCTCCTCATCCAATGGTCACTCGCACTCAGGATCACACTAAACCTTTAAAATCCTTCCCTGACCACATTACTTACCCCGCCACTATTCCTCCATCTCTTGATCCTGACCTTACATCTTTCTCTTAAGCAAGCAAATTTCATAACTGGTGGCAAGCCATGCTTGATGAGTTCAAAGCTCTCCATCACAACAATACTTGATCCCTTATTCCTCCTCCCTAAATATTGTTGGTTGTAAGTGGGTATTTCGTACAAAGTGTCATCCTAAGGGCTCCCTATATTGTTATAAAGTTGGTTGCTAAAGGCTATCATCAATCACCCAGTCTTGATTACACTGATATATTTAGTCTTGTTGTCAAACCAACCACAATTCGTCTTGTTCTTCCACTTGCCTTAGCCAAAAAATGGTCAATTCATTAACTTGATGTTAACAATGCTTTTCTTTATGACACCTTACAAGAAACTATTTTTATGCAACAACCACCTAGTTTTGTTGATCCTCATCATCCTCATTATGTGTGTCACCTACACAAAGCTCTTTATGTTCTTAAGCAAGCTCCTAGAGCTTGGTTTCACCGCTTAAGTCATAAACTTGTTGACCTTGGTTTCACTTCTTCTAAGGTTGATACATCTATTTTTATTCACTCTACATTAACTCACACCACATTTCTCCTCATTTATGTAAATGATATCTTAGTCAATGGTTCTTCACAATGATTTATTCAAACCATCATTAATGCTCTTCACTTTGCATTTACCATAAAAAATTTAGGACCTCTGCACTACTTCCTTGGAATTGAGGCCACTTTCACGTCCATTGGTATTCTTATTACACAATCTAAATACACTCGTGACCTTCTTCACCACACACACCTCGACTTCTCCAAACTAGTCTCCACACCTATAACCCCCTCTCTTTCCACCCAAAAACACGATCTTTCTCTTTCTAATCACACTGAATCCTGTAATACTATTAAAACACTACAATATCTTTGTCTGATATCTAATTTGTTGTTAACAAAGTTTCTTAAGTCTTACATTGTCCAACTAATGATCGCTGGATTGTGGTAAAATGCAATTTTCGATTTGATTTAATCATAAATTTTGTGTGGTTTCTCATTTAAATCTTTTTAATTGAATAATTTAAAATAAAAATTTAATCATACCTGATTTAAATGTTTATTAAAAATTTTCTAAAACTGTCAATCATAGCTATTCACTTATCCAGTTTTACTAATACTTACAAATTGAAAAAAATTAAAAGATTTTTTAAAGGAAAAGAATCTTACTATATTTTTTCTTATTTATATAAAAACACAAATATTTTTAGTTAAAATTAATTTCTAATTGTAATTAAAGTTTAATTATAGTTATAATTTCAATAAAAGTAAATATCTGATCATTGTTCTTTGAAGTTTTTTAAATTTTATAATTAAGTCTAACTTGATTTAAATTATTATTTATAAAGTACATGATATATTATCGATAATCAGAATTAATAAATTAAATTTTATTTTAATTTTTTAATTAAATAATTTATAATTATGTATCAAAATTAATGTGTGATGATATGTCAAAACTAATTAAAAATTTAATAATTTCAAAATAATTTAACTTACTTATCCGTATATAATTATAATGTATAATTGAATTCTTTTGTCACTTAAAGTTATAATTGAACATAAAGTATAGAAGAAGCATCCACGTCTTACTAGCTAGCAATCTTACGCTACATACATACGCTAGCTGTGGATGGTTAGAATCGTAAGGGTTTAACGTGGGACACGCAAAGAAAGATGCGATAATCAAGGATTGCTAAAGATGACTAAAGTCTTTAACGTAATGACAGTTTCCTGAAATATTAAAATTAAAATCCAAGGGTCGTCTTCATAGGCACTACGATCGCAGACCCTTTACCAACTTTATTTTAGATAAGTTCCTCCATGAATTAGGTTAACACTTTTATTGAAGTCAGGACAAAAGTAGCTTTTAATTAATGCAATTCTCTTAATTGCTTCTCTTAAAATATTACCCTTTAATCAAGTAGATTGGTGTGAGCGATTTAACACCCTCATCTTTTAACCAGAGGTCTCAAATTCGAGCCCTAATAATAAAAAAATCTGTTTGGTCAACACTTTAACCTTTACGGACTGACCGATGCGAGCAAAAATTAGTCTAGAAGTGATAGACCTGGGTAGGCTTACCAAAAAAAAAAACCCCTTTAAATGCCACTGCGTTTCTTTTTCTTCCAGATAGTTGGCATTTCTATGGTCCATAAAGCCTAGAGCATGTGGTTTTGTCTTTCTGCATCATTGGTTTCAAGTTCAAAACAGACGTGGGGATTATGATAATATGGACCTGACTTGATCTCATAATATTCGAGCACTGGAGAACAGATTGATACAAAGAGTAAGCAATTATCAGCCGTACAACCTCAATTAACCTTTCTTGTGTCGCTTTAAGTAATTGTAAAAGTCAATTCTACAATCTGAATCAACAAATGAGTGCATACAGACCAAGTCTTGTTTCATATATACACCAAGTGCAGTTGTACCATACAAGCCCGAAATCCCCCCGCTCTGAGAAATGCAATGCTGCCCCCAAAGATATCTCCAGACATGCAATAGCTGATTTGGGCTGTTAGATCAATGTTTCACCAACATATTCAGAACCAGATTTGATTCATAATTCTCCTCCAATACAAATCTTGGACCTGTCAGCTGGGACTCCAAACTTATATGCAACAAGCCCCTTACGAAAGCGAAGTAGAGGATGAGACGTTGATGGGTGCTAAACAACTATTCACATTATTGGAAACGCGTAAGCTTGTTAACGGCCGTATCCAGAGCATCTACATTCGCCCTAAGGATTTTTCTACATTAGCATTAAGAAACCAAAAGAATAGAGAGATTGAAGCAAGCCAAATTAATCGGTTAATCAGCAAAGGATGCAAAGAAAGAACGTACATAACAAATTTGCAATCTTAATATCCTAAAGGTAAGAGTTTTTTAGTTCCTAGTGAAATCAACACAACATGGTTACACTTGGTTAAGCAGTCAAATCCAACAGAATGAGAAAGTAAGAAAAGTCTACAGGTCCTGTGCTGAAACCTGTAGAGAACCAACAGATGTAAAGGATACAGTTTTCTGGCTAAGGCTTCCATACCCTTCATCTCCTCATTTAATCTGCAAATACGCAAGTACAAAAATATAGTTAGGGTTCTAACTACCCAAAAGGGCAGAAATGTTGCACTGTTGAAGACCATGGAGATTAGATAATTAGTATTAAAATATAATTATGTATCCAACATAGGGATATTTTATTTTCAAATAACAAAGCAATTTAGTTATTATTTAAGAATAATGTATTTCCTATTGTGAATATTGTACTGCTCTACTAATATAAATAGATAGGTTAAACGTTAGAAACTTTTGTGGGTTTTTTGTGCGTAGATATAAACTTTAGAGCCAAGCCACATTATACCATTGTGTAAAGATTTTCCCTCTCTACTCTTTCTTTCAATTTCGCACTTAATTTTTGCAGGCCTACTACTAGCCGACATTAAAAAAAAAATCATTTATATTCAAATATCAAGAAAATGGTATCTAACATATTTAAGCTACAAAGGTCACTAAAATCTGATCTGCAAACACCTAATGTGTGCCATAATAGAAAATAATAACACACTTAAAGCTGAATACCAATCCAATATTTATGGAGGATGACAGTTGACAGAATCAAGAAACAATCAGCTCATGAAAGATTCAGTCAAATTCAAAATTTGTACAAGAGTCCAGAGTTCTAACTTCTAATACAACAATTCTTCCCAACCGGATGACAACAGGTTCTCCCCATTTTTTCCACAGATCACTTACATACCCTAACCATAAGAGACATCTTTTCTCATATTTAGTCATTTCAATATCATGAAACAGAAATTTTCTAAAAATATACGCCATATTTTGAAAATTTTAAAATAACCAACCTGAGGCATGAGTTTATGTATCTGTTTCCCTTTGTCGCTGCATCAAGCACTGTCAAAGAACAAAGGAAAGAGAAGGAAAGAGTCAATACAATAAATGCAACATAATCATGAAAGTGAACGTCTAAAACTTGAATGAAAAATAAGGAGAAAAATTAATTATATTCACTTACCAGATTCTTGAAGATGACCAGCAGCATCTCCAAAACAATTCATATGATCAACCGAGTTGCCAGTAACCTAACGATTGCACAAATTTCGCATATGTTCTCATGCTAAGATGAGATTAAAAATGAAAAACAAAATTGAATGTGAGAAAGCAAACCTCAGAGAGGGCCAATCGAAGGGAGGCAAAGAGAGAGGTAAAGCTCTCTGCAATAGCAGTTGAGTCCCTCTCAACAACCTCAAGAGCCTTGAAGATCTCATTACGGTTCAGGACAGGATTCAACTCAGTATTCTTATCTTCTTCAAACTCAGGATACAATGATGTTGAACATCCAGAAAGATTTTGACTTTGATTAACACCACTATCAATACCAGATTCATCTGTGTCATCATTTTGCATATTGTTCACAGCTTGGTAGACACTCGCTTCATGACTGCTAGGCTGTCTTGGTGCATTAGTCTCCTCCAATGCCATTATCTGAATGGCATTTAACAAGATCCTTACCACTAATAGTATATAACCATAACAATAATATGCCGCATGATGGAGTGTGAAAAAATGTAACGACAAATGTTGCATAATTGTGATAGTAATTACACTATGCGTTAATTACATTTTGTTAAGACCTTTAACACTGTAACAACCATCACAAGTTCCATCTTATTTAGTCCACGTTCGACATCCTTTACTAAATTGATTCCCAATTTCATTCAATAACATTGCATCATAATCCAAAAATTCCAATGTGTTTAACAAGGTTGGTAAAACGAACTTCTCACGTTATGAACTAAGTCAAGACAAATTAGACCTTTGAAAAGTTGGCTCTAACAAAATGAAAACGAAAAATGAAAATTATTAATATAAAAATATAAAAACGAAAAATAATTCATGTGCTGTTGCACATTTCTAGTCGTCCTTGTTATGATGCCTACTTTAGATACTAATCACCCGTGTTTTAACATGACCTTTTAACTCTCCATGTTTATTAAGTTTCCCTATTATTGTCCTGGCAACTAAATTCAACTCAGCGTATCTGATTAGCTACTAAGTGCAATGCAAAGAGCTTGAGTTATGGAGCTCAACCCCGCTTTAACGATGATCATACTCAACGAAACGACTTAAATCTAATCCAAGAGCATGTTAATGAACATGATCACATATTGGCCAGTGGAGCATAATAAAAAATTTCATACATGACTCAAAGAGTCTGAAAATGATATAGCAAGAAATGGCAAGTACAACTGGAATGATATCAATCCGTTATATTGAAACAGAGCTTAGCTTCATCCCAAGGACCATTGATCTCAAACTTGTATTCCTGAATTCTTATGAGCCAATAAGGACACACAATGCTCACAAACACCAACAAACCCAAGAACAGCACAAAGAGTTGCGGGTGGAGTCTATATAATAAAGCCAATGTTACAGCCATCAACACAAAGGAAACCATGAGGTGCAAGCGAGAAGAGTATTTCTTTATACAGTAAGTGACAAAGGGAGCAAAAAGGAAAACTTGCAAGGAAAATAGCATGACAGCATAAACATGAAGCCTCGATGGAAGGCGAGAAGCAACAAAAACTGAAGCAACAATCGAGGCGTTTAGCGACACAAAGCTAGTCAAGTTGGGAACTTTAAGTGCCCCAGAAGCTCTTACAGTGGAACTGGAATAGTCATGGAGGAAAAGATGGAGTATGACAAGTGAAACAGTTACTGCCCAAATGGAGTCTGAGCTTATGGACCTTGTGAGAGTCTGATATATAGGAGCTAATACGTATAATCCAGTAGCAAAAAGGGCAATGTTGAGTATGTAATAGGTGAGCCGATTGAGGGACAGCATTTCTTCTGTCAAAAGTAGGACCAGGAAACCCAATCCAAGCAGGGTTGCATCAAGAAGCAAAAGGGAATTCTCATCAAGGTTTGATTGGAGGGTGTAGGTCCAAACCAAGCCAACTAGAGTAACAATGCACAGATACTGGGAGATGGAGACTGAATCTTGCATCACCTTGATCAACTCACTCTTAACAACATTGGCATTCATGACCATATCTTCAAGGAACGAATCATCAGTGTGGTTATCATCAAACCCAGGTTGCATCCCCCCATATGCCACTTTTCTCCATTTGGGACGAGTTTCAGATATGCCACCATCCATGCTGTTGAAGTCTAATTGTTATTGTGCAATTTAATCAATATAACTTCAAAAACATCATTGCAATTCCTGCTTAGGTCTCCACATGGCTCTAACTCTACAGCGAACAAGACATTCATTTCATACAGTTCTTCTGATACATGATACAAAACTTGATAGAACTCCCAAGATCAATTGAACTCCCAGATCCAACCCGCTCTCATAAAATCCAAATCGGAAATCGAAGCAAAATCTAGACATCGAACATGAAATGAATAAAAAATAACGCATCAAATCTCAAGCAGAGGGAAGGAGAATGGATCAAATCTACATCAGGAAGGAGATCACCTCTTTCAGGAATCCCAGAACCGACAAATCACATATACAATTCCAAACAGATGAGAAAGAGAGGTGTGAGTGGGTCATAATTAGCTACTTAACTCTTAGAGAGATGGAGAAAGACAGACATGTAGGAAAGAAAAATGAAGCCAAAGCCAAATTCAAGCAAATCTCGCAAGCTTACGATGTTCTCAGCAATGGCCAGATGTGGCAGATCTATGATATTGGTGTGTTCTTTAACCAATTTTACACCTTGTGAGTGACCTGATTCGAAACGCCAGAGAATGTCAGGCTTGCGACAGAAACAGACCTAATTCGTGATGCTTCGTATAAGGAATATCTCTCTTGCTTTCTCCCCAGTTCACCCCTACAAACAATGGTTACAGATAAACTAATTAGTTATGTAAAAACATTATATGTAATCACTCTTGAGCAAACTACCACTATATATATATATAATTCCAACAACTGCTAAAATTCAATCATATATATATATATATATAATTGCACAAAGCAGAACACGGAAAGCATCAAAACACTCGACAATTCAGCAAAGAAGCCTCACATGACTAGCTAGCTTACTAATAAGACACGAGTATCATATCCGTTTATAATCTGACTTCTTAGTGAGGTATGTTTTATAATACTCAATAAGACGAGCGAGCATTCAATTGTTTTGTCTGACAAGTCAGATAATTATCCAAATTGTGGCTTTTGGCTTATGCCCCATCTAATCTCTATCTGATAACGTAGAGTTACATTGAGAAGACGACAAAAAATTTGTTTAGACAAAGTGTTAGCTATATAGTCATATTACAGATTGTTTGCTAACTTCCACTTCCTCACCTCTCATAACACCAGTAACCACTATTAGGACAAATTCCCTGAGCCCATTTCTCTAACACAACTTTTTCCCTCATCCAATTTCCCAATTCCCATTTCAATTCTCACATATTATCTTACTACTGCCATCAACTTCCTACCGAAAATGCGAATTGTCAACATCTTAAGTCACAACGTCATGGTAAATAATTGAATTTCGAAAACCAAACCCCAGTTACAGATCAATCAATCTCAATACCCATCTCAAAGATTC
>JANZLF010000222.1:30538592-30555773 GCA_026546835.1 Erythroxylum foetidum
CATCCCATCCCAAGGTTATTGAAGGCTTGAGAAATGTTGAATTGTTCTTTTTGCCTCCAAATACAACATAAAAAATTTAACCATATGATGCTAGAATTATTCGATCACTTAAGATTTATTATCGACATCGTTTTTTATTCTAGCATCATAGAAGGCTATGAGATGGGAGCAATAAATCCTGAAAAAAATATCCTGGATGCTATCTATTTTATTAATGTTGCTTGGAATATTGATGTGAAGGCCACAGCTATTGCAAATTGTTTTCGACATTGCAAAATTCGATCCGAGGAAGGTATGCTTCTAGAAGAAGAAATTGGTAATGTTGAAGGCATTCATAGATTAGAGAAAGTTATTTCTAATTTACATTATAGAAATGCCATGAATGTAGAATAGATTTTGAATTATCCCAGTGAAAATAAAGCTTTAATGGAATCTCCTACGGACGAAGAAATTATTCAAGAAGTAATGGGTATGGAAGATGATGACAATCAAGATCCAGATGATAATAACGATATACCACATGTTTCTCCAAAAGAAGCTTTTCTTGCCGTAGAAACTTTGAAAAATTATTTGTTTCAAAATGAGAAGAATGTGTCGAATGTAGTTTATACCCTCCAAAAAGTTAAAGATAAAATTAAATTCAGTTCGCATGAAAAGAAGAATCAATTAATTATTGATACATATTTTAGGAAAGCATAAAATTTGAAATAAAAATTGTCTAGGAAGTGTTTTATTTTATGAATTATATCTGTAATTTTCATACTTATTTAATGAATTATTATTTTATATTTTCAGTAGGCTTCAAGGAATTTTTTTTAAAAATATTATCTTATGCATTTAGCAAGATTATTATTTTATCACATTGACCAAAGTCGGGATCGAAAAAAATTATTATTTAATCGAAATTATTAATTTATCGAATATTCATTTATCGAAATTTTACTGGTTAACTATGTGTCATAACAAAAATATATCAAAAGCCATATTGGAACGTCGGTTAATTATCATGGAAAAGCACTTCCAGAACTCTCTTGTGCTTTCTTCCTTAATTAACCGCCGTGTACTTCATCCATCTTTCAAGTGAAGCAAATGATGCTTCTCTTAGTCTTCCAATGGGACGGCTTCATCAGAGCAACTATAGGACCTTTTCACCTTTTAAGTAACTATTTAATTTATTGTTCTCCTACTATGTTTTAGCTTTGCATTTTAAGATTGTGTATCTATTAGTTTTATACCAAATTCAATGCTCTGCCAATATTCCCACCACAACTAGGAAGTTCACTGGAGAGAAAAACTAATCATCGTATCTTCATAATTAGATAATCCATCACTTCTTGATCAAATCAAACTCTACCTTTGAAAGTTCTCCAATTCCTCTCTTTTCGTATCTCCTAGAAGCTAATAACAAAGAAGATAATGTAAACAACCTAATCTCCTTTTGGTTTAGTCTTCAAATTTTTTAGATTCTTTGGTATGTCAATTGGCAAATCCTCATCCCATCTCCGGTGACATTTCTCTTTAATTCTTTTTCACATGCACACTGCTAAAGGGCATTGGAACATAAGTGATCTCTAATTTTATAGCCATCCTTGCATAGGACATTTATTGTCCATATTTAAAAATCACAATTTGTCAATCTTAGGCATTTTGTTCAATACAGCCACCCATAATAGACAAGAGGTGTTTGGTCTTAATATCTTATGTCTAACTATAAGGTACCTATCTACTGAGTTAAACTATTCCTAAACTATCCACTCCTTACATGCCTTGTTAGAAAAGGAATTAAAGGGTTGGTTTACTAAAAGTAGATGTTCAAGTTCCTACAATTAGGAGTATAATTAGGAACTAAGTGCATCACCTAATTTGAAATTTCCTTCCACCTATTGCTGAAACTGACTACACAAACTTTAGTTTTTCGTGGGAGATTGCTCTATCATTGTACTAGCATAGAAAGTCTAATTAATGGACCATATATATATTGACAAATTGGTGAAACCTTTCATCACTGAGATTATATACATACATACATCTTAACATTATACCACTCATCCACTCCACCTAAAAATTTCTGATATATGGAAGGCATAGACTAGGGGTAAGAAGAATGCTAAAGAATCACACACTAACTTCAGCACCCGTTCTACTACCATCGGAAATACCGCAAGAATTAATGCCATCGTTTTTGGGACTTTGTCGTTGAGGAACTAGCAACAGGAGTTTTCCTAGAAGCTGGCACACCTTTCCCCAAAAAAAAAAAAAAAAGAGGGGTTACAGATTTATCTATTTACAGGAACAAGAATTTACTGTAGCAATAGCGACTGTTAGCGAATTTAAGTGGAATGTATAAATGATGCAGGGCTGACAATAACCGTGAGAAATTGTATTTATCAAAAAAAGCCGTGAGAAATTGAAGTTTGATCAACATACTTGAAACGTTTGGAGTAGAATTTCTTGGCAATGATAAACGCGATAGTCTAGATTGCGCCAATCCTTGTTGTGAGGGCCTTGGAAGCTTTGATGCTAAACTTCGTCTACTAAATTACAAGACATTATCATCCATTAGATCTGCTTTAAAACTGTGGTTTTAAATACGGAAAGTCAACCGGGTGGCTTAATGAGAAATAGGGCCAAATTATAAGGGAAACAACCGGGACAAAAAGCACAATTTAATCACATTTGCAGCAATGCACAAATCAATCCTCATTTTTGAAACTTAAATCAAAAAGAATTTCCATTACCCCGGTATAAAATCTTTTAAACTGAAAATAAATTCTAAAGTAATCAGGGGATTGAGCAATACTTACTTCTTCTCAACCTTAGCTCGTTTTGCAGCTACAGTTGAGCTCAAAGATTTGGGTCGTGAAACTTTGACTGAATTCAATGATTCAGCACGTTTTGCAGCTTCAGCTGGTTTTGAAGATTCTGGAAAAAGAGTAAATTCCACGGCACTGCGCATTGAGCCATCAGTTTCCGTACCCATTGAAAGACCACTATCAGATATGTCACTTAATCTGTCATCAGAATCCACATCTCCAAAGCCCATAAGGTCAATATCATCTTTAGAACTCTGACCTGCACCCGTTCCAGAATGTTTTGATTGAGTTGAATGGTCCTCTTGTTGCCTCAATTCAACCATTGACTCTGATTGGGATAGCCGTTCCTTTGGGTTCCAGGAGTCGTCCATAGACTGAGTTGAGCCAAATTCAGAACGTCCTTCGCCGTGTTCTGAATTGTTATCCATGTTTATCTTCTCAAAATTTCCAGAGCCCTTCACTTTTGGTAGCGTAGGGCTTTGTCTTGGAGTCCCAACTGAACGCCGGCCTGGAGAGAGGGATTCATACCTAAGTGAACTTCCATACTTCACACCATTGACGGAAACCCTAAGCTGTTGTAATCGCTCAATCTCTTCATCTTTCTTAGCAATTGTATCCTTGAGGAAAGAAACCTGTAGGATAGTGGTCAAATAAGAATGTAGTAAAACAAGTCTCATCTGTATTTTCAAGTAAAACATCAAACTGCATTCACTGTCTACTAATTTTTATTCCCAGAAAAGTCCACCGAATTTAGTCCCCAAAACTGACCGATAGGAAGGCCACAACAAATCTGGAAACAAGTTACTTCTGTTAGAAGACTAACGGAAGCTCCAACTATGTCCAGAAAATTTACAATTTAAAACCCAGGTAACAGAATAGGCAACAGCACAGGAATATTGTCCACCACAAGTTACTTGTATTAGAAGACTAATGGAAGCTCCAACTATGTCCAGAAAATTTACAATTTAAAATCCACGTAACAGAATAGGCAACAGCACAGGAATATCGTCCACCATAGCCCCGCCTTCATCATGCATATTCTACTGGTTAAGGTGAAAAAATCAGAAATGAAACCCCTCAAGCCAGAATATTTCAATAATCAATAAATAAGGTTATGCATAATCTTATGTTAGTCCATAAAACTGGTTGAAGAGTTAACAATTGTGGCTTATGTACAGTGAAATGGCTTTACATACGGACTTTATGGGCTTGCCTATCCCAGGAGAAGTTCCAACAGAAGTGGCCACAGTGATAAATACTGCTACTGTCCTAAAACTAGAAGAAATGAGCAGGGAAAAAACGTGAAAACCTGCTCCATGAGTTCTCTAATATCTCGTCCTTCTTTGTGGTTCCTTGCAGCACCCAACTCAACACCAGAAACCCTCTGAGCAAACTTCAAGGCACTAATAGTCTCGGAGTAGGAATAAACATCGGGATTGAGCTGTACAAACATGAGTGTCTTTGCTTGACCACCTGAAACATAAAGGACAAACAAATAGTGAACCCATTTGAAAGATATAAAAAGACTGGAATAAAACTTAAGAGCATCTAACATCAAGACAGAGTATGGATAATGCTATTAATGTAAATACTACCTAAGGAAGATTGAAGTACTTGAGTTAATTTGCTATTTCTGTATGGCACATGAGAACTCTTTTGTGCTAAAGCAAATATTACATCTCCCAGGGCAGATAGAGATTTGTTTATATGCTGTGCCTCCCTAAGCCTGTCACCAATTACTTCAGATCGATCCACCCTTTCACTGCCGGCAAGATCCACCAAATGCAGACTACCACGTAAAACAGCACCACTCGCCAAGTCCGTTCCACGAACATGAACAGTAAGAATACTGCGAGGTACAATTTGATAAAAAGATTGAATCCTGATCAAGTTGAAACCAAGCATTCAACATAATCATTATCAGATGGAGTACCTGTGGGATCTGCTACTCCTTTCATTTAGGGCTGTAGCACCTATAGAGCGGTTCATGAGCCCAATGTTCATCAGTTCTAATACATCTTCAGTTGACATCACAGAGTGCATGCTCGCGTCAGGAACAGCTAACCCATTTGAATGGGTTGTATTCCAAATCCCGAGTGTATGCAAGTCAAGGATAACAGAAATGAAAAGGATATGAATTATCTTTCACTAGTAGGTTACGACACTTTCAAAATGTACATTCAAGAATCAGTTACTGAATATCAGAAGCACATAAAAAGACTAGAACATACTTGAGACAGGCCAAGTAATTGGAAATCCTAACAGGTAGGAAATGCCCAGGAGTCTACAGAAAACAATAAACAACAGTGAAAGGATATCTTTTCTGAATACCATCACTTGTTAGCAAATCACGAACTTGTTCGTTATATATCTCAACCATTTGAACACCAACTTCATATGTTATGGAGCTTTTTCTGTTCAGAGAGATTTGAAAAAGATCGTGTATGCTCGATAGTTGACCCCCCAATCTTCTCTGGATGATATATTAGGTCCACTCTAAAGGAAAGAATATACGCTGAAATTATATAAAAATAGAAATATACGAAACATCAACGTATTACAATATTGAGGCACAAGTACCGTCACACAATCAAATGGGAGTAGCAATTATGTTTGTACCATTGTATATGTCTTTCCTGAGCCCGTTTGGCCATATGCAAAGATGCACACATTGTATCCATCTAGGACAGACCTAATTAATGGTTGGATGTCAAGAAACACCTCCTCTGCCAACAAATGACATCCATAAGATACAACAGTATATTGAAAATTTATGACTGCAAAAAAGCAAAAAGGAACGAACTATACAAAAATTTGAAGAAATAAATAAGAATCAACCATCTAGCACTAATATGTAACCTTGACTGGCTGTTGGGCCAAAGACCTTGTTAAATTTGAAGAGCCTACGAGTGTCCTTTCCTTGTTTTGAGGGGTTTGAAACAACCAATTCACCATTCTCGCCAATATATTCTATTGTTGTTTGCTTCTTGCATTGCCCGGGAAGAAAAGGTCTTATACGGCAGTACACTCTAATATTTCCTGTACTCAAAGAAACATAATTAAGCAACTAACAAAGGAAACTAATGACTGTCATCCAAGAATACCTTTCAAATCCTGAACCTCATTGTACAATATCCGATTTTCTGCCAGGACTGAATTGTAATTTTTTGCAGCATCTGCTAGTCCTTTAAGTTCCATTCCTACTCAAGATAAGTAATACATGCTGATCATAAGAAGTCCAATATACAGAAGCTTAATTTCATGCGAAAGCAAAAAATTGAAAAGCTAAACATTGCCCTACCCAAGGAATGAAGTTCCTCTGAGTAATTCCTTTTTGCTATCAATACTTCAAGCTTTATCAACTCAGAAGCTGCCATGAGCTCCTGGAGATAGTAACATTAAGAATTAACACGATAAGTGCCATCAACAGGTATCCAGATTAAAATAAAACAAAAAGGAGGACTAACCTCTAAAATTTTAGACTGATAATCTATTAAGTTTCTATAAGTTCCCTCCTTTTTCTTCCATCTCTGAGATTTAGATTCTAAACATGACTGAAGTTCTTTCCCCTTGTTCCTTGAATCTATTAGAAAGGACTCAAGCATCTTCAACCTCTTCTCCAACTCAGCTTTTGTTTCACTAGCCTGCACTTCCAGTAGCAAATACTGCTCTTCGTAAGCCCTTTTGGCCATTTCTAGCTTCTCTTTAAGTTTTGAATTCTCAATATCACGGTTGCTTTTCTCTTCCTTCAATCGAAGTAAATCAAGCTCTTCAAGTTTTTCCTTCTCCTCAAGTTTTGTTTTATCAATCTTCAAAGAATGTAAATGAAGGAAATTTTGAGACAAGAATTATCTGATAAAGACAAAAGAGTCAATCATTAATGCATCATAACAAATAGCCTTTGCTTAAAAGCATCTTGCACTAACAACATTGGTCATCTTTGTTAGAAAGTTGTCATGAGCTGTCACCTTAAAATTGAGAAATCAGGCTGATATGAGTCCTCAATATATAGGAAACGACCATTATAATTTACCATACAAATAGAACTTTCACATATATATGTACACCAGTGTAGACATTGTTATTAATTGCAATAAAATTACTTTTCATTCTTTACATACTCACAACATAGTATCAAAGTCCAATAAAAATGAATTTCTTTCTTTTTTTTTCCCTTGAGTTTTTTCATTGTCAATGGTGAGGTTCTTTGATCCTCCTCGATGGTGTCTATCACCCACAAATTATTAGCAATAGGTAGTTAGAACACTAGCACAGACCCTATGGTAGACACTAATCTAGTAGAAATTATGTGGATTGGAGTAAAACTGTTCAGATATATCTTCAAAGAATTGATAAACACGACCACTTCACTAGTTACCCCATAAATGATGATAGAAAAAAGTTTGGCTTAATGTAGATGTAAAAACATTCTTGCTAATTTGTAATTTCATTGATGCTGAGGCAATTTATCTTGTCAATTATTGCAAATTTATTAAAGAGATTATTGATTAATTGGATTTCTTATACTCTAGTAAGGACAATATATCTTGAATCTATGAGTGCGAGAAATTGCATTGTACTAGTAACTATGATCCGCCACTTACCGAATGTTTTATAGAATTTAAACGTGTATGAAGAACTCAATACCTTTATACCTTTCAATACTAACATAAAAGCTCAACATTCTTAATGTGAACAGATGACTACTATGAGTTTTCTTGCAAGATTTCCATCTAAATTTGATGTTATCCAAACTCAAATTTTTACTAGTTCTAAAATGACTTCTCTACATAACAACTTTATTAGGTTGTTAAGTGAAAGATCTAGGAATCCTCATCCTTATATTACTAGTGCCCTTATAAGTTGAGGTATGAAAAATGAGATTGCTCAAAGGAATCATCATAAAAAAGATAGTTGGAATAGCTCTCATATAAGTAAGAGTGGTGGAAGTGATCAAGGTCAAACTAATAGATCATATGTTAGTATTGAAACGTTCATGGTGGAAACATCATGGAAAACAACCACAACAATTTAAAGTTGCTAATTTGCAACTTAAGAGAATGATCATATGTCTACAATAAATCTATAGTAATATACGTTGAATAGTTTATATATGTCGAATAGTTTGCTTGTTTAAGTACCAAGCTTGTCAACAGTCTTCTCCTTTCATAACACCTGTCAATCAAGCAAGACAATAACATGTCCTAGGTCCTCTTCTCAAAATTGGGTCATTGATTCAAGTGCTATAAACCATATGGCAGGTAACTCAGGTATCCTTTCCTCTTTTCGCACCTATAAAAATATGTCTTGTTAGAGAGCAATTCTACTACTTCCACTACAAGTTTTAGGCCAACCAATTCTACACCAACTCTATTAGTTTTGTTTGTTTTATGGCTACAATTTTTCTTTAAAATTAATTTATGCCAATGAAATTACTCATACTCTCAAGTGTAGTATATTATTCTCTCTTAACCATTGAATTTTTCAAGATCTTATGACAAAGAAGATTATTGGTAAAGGACATAAGTCTAGTGTCTTATACATATTTGAGAATATTACTCCTCAATGTATCATATGTTCCAATGTCTTGACACCTTTTGACCTTCACTGTCGATTGGGACATCCCTTCTTAATTACTTTGCAAAAGTTATTTACTCAGTTTCAAAAGATACCTTGTTTAGATTGCAAGCCATGCCAATTTGAAAAATAATATCGTGTCTCTTATATACTTTATAATCACTAAAGAGTCACATCTCCCTTTGAATTAGTACATTAGCATATTTACGTCCATGTTCAATTACCTCCAAATCAAGTTTTTCGATATTGTTACTTTTATGAATGATTATTCTCGTACTACGTGGTTATACCTGATGAAATATCAACCAAACTTGTTTCCTATCTTCTATAATTTTTGTCCTAAAGTGCAAATGATTATTCTCGTACTACATGGCTATACCTAACAAAAAACAATCAAACTTGTTTTGTATCTTCTGTTATTTTTGTCCTAAAATATAACCACAATTTGAGACATAAATGCAATTTTTACAGAATAACAATACTAAAGAGTATTTTTCCGAGTCTTTACAATCTCACATGTCTCAAAAATGTATTTCATGTCACCCATCCTGCATTGATACACCATCATAGAATGGCGTTGGAAAGCATAAGAATAGGCACTTAGAAGTTGCTTAAGCCCTCCACCTTAACTATAAAGTTCCCAAACAATTTTGGGTGGATACCATTTTTACGTGTTTTTTGATCAATCATATGCCATCCTTTATACTTCAAGGTAGCATTCCTTACACTACTTTGTTCTTATCCCAATCACATTTTTTATATAATCACATTTTTTTGTTATACATGTTTTGTTTGGGATGTTCATCTACATTTGTCTGAACTAGGACCAAAGCCTTTAAAAGTGTTCATTTCTCTTCTTTATAAAGTTTATTGGTGTTATTCCCTTACTTTGGATTTGGTCTTTGTTGATGTTACTTTCTTTAAGCACATCCCAATCTTTAATCTTCCATTATTCCAATAACAAAAGGGAGAAAATATTTTGTTATATCAAGAGACTAAAATTCACACAAGTTGAATGATTAAACCACCTATCACTCGACCGTACTCCCTTCAACCTCATCCAAATCACTCATATCCTTCACCTACTCCCCTATTTAAAGATCTTATTCTTGACCTTCCTAGTGTTATTCAAAAAGGAAGACAACAATGATTCATCTCCTTCACCTACTCCTCTATCTAAAGATCCTATTCTTGACCTTCCTATTGTTGTTCAAAAAGGAAAACAACAATGTTCTCATCTGATTTCATCATTTGCATCCTATAACTAATTATCATATTTTTGCATTGTTTTATTGCCTTTTTGGACAAAATCTCAATCACTAACACTATTTGTGATGCTATATCTCATCCCAACTGACGAGTTGCTACACACGACAAAATAAAGGCTTTAGATAACGAAGGTACTTAGGAATTAGTAAACCTAGCAAATAAGCAGGCTTTTGGTTTGGTTATAAGTGGGTCTTTGCAGTCAAGGTTGATCCTAATGGTTCAATAACATAGTTTAAGGATCGCTTAGTTGCAAAGGCTATGGTCAAATTTATCATTATTTAAACACTCTCTTCAATTGCCAAACTTGCATTTGATCGTCTCTTTTTCTGTTGTTGCAACTAATAACTCTCAGACCAATTGGATGTCAAGAACACTTCTTTTCACGGTGACCTTCAAGAAGAAGTGTATATGGAGCAACAACCTTTGTTGCAAAGGGGAATCTGGAAAGGTTTGTCAACTTCAACATCATTATATGGATTTAAAAAAATCCCCATGTTTGGTTTGGGAGATTTAGTGAAGTAGTTTGAGAGTTTAGGTCAAAAACACAAAATTGTACCATATTCTAGCAATAACATGATAATGAGTTTATTTTATTGGTAGTTTATGCTAATGACATTGTTATTACTAGCAATAATAGTGCAGATATTCCCTTTTTGAAGTCTTTTCTGCACATACATTTTCGAACAAAAGACTTAGACATGTTAAAGTACATTTCAATGATTGAGGTTGCAAGATGTAGAATAGGTATCTTTTTATCTGAGGGAAAATATGTTCCTGATATCCTAAAAGAGGCAAGATATTTAGGGGCTAAACCTTGCACTGCACCAATGGCTACCAACCTCCAACATATAGTAGAAGATAGAGAGTTGTCCGCAAATCCTAACAAGTTTCAAAGGTTGGTAGCCCTTGGTTGGAAAATTATCTTGAATTGGTAGCCATTGGTTGGAAAATTAACTATTTTACAATGGCACTTCCTAACATAGCATATCTTATTAGTGTTGTCATCCAATTTATGTCTTCTCTACAAACCACCCATTAGGCAACCTTAGAAGAAATTCTATATTATCTTAAAAGAGCTCCAGGGGATGACATATTCTATAACAATCATGGTCATTCTCATAGTGAACACTTTTCTTATGCATATTAGGCAAGTTCTAAACATGACAAGATACTAGCTACTCGATATTGTGTCTTTGTTAAAGGTAATATGATATCTTGAAAAAGAAATAAATGTAATCTAGTATCTCGATCAAGTGTAAAATCGGAATATCAACATGTGAACTTTTGATACATTTGAGATTGTCTCAATAATTCTACACTTGCGAAAATATGATGTTATAATCAAGTAGCTCTTCATATTGCATCAAATATTGTTTTCTATAAAAGGATTAAGCACATAAAAATAAATTTTAACTTTATACATTTGAAAATTTAGCAAAAGTTGACTACTAGACATGTTAAAACTAGAAAACAATGTTAAGACATTTTTACAAAAGCTTTGAATTGACTAAGAATCAACTATATTTCTAACAAGTTGGACATGATTGACATATATGTGCCAACTTAAGAGGGAGTATTAGAAAGTTGTCATGATCCATCATTAACCATAAGATTGAAAAAACAAATTACTAACCCAAACTCAAGGCTAATATGATCCTCAATTAATAAGATATATGACCTTTATTACGTACCATCGAAACACAACTCTCACATTTATATATGCCAACAGTGTAAACATTGCTATTAAGTGCAATAAAACTACTTTTCATTCTCTTTATATTTGCAACAATCTTCATATGTCAAAAGATTCCCATAAGATACTGTCTCTAGTATGTGTTATGTCTCCACTAGAATATTCCTAAATATGGCAATAAACTTGGACAACAAATATTGACACAAGGTAGCTATGCATAAGAAACAGAGAAAAAAGAAACAATAAATTGATATGTAGCAATGCTAGATACTAGTTAATAGATTCCTATTCCAAAACGTAAAGCATAAGGACTAAAGATTTTTCATTTAGCAGGTCTAGGAAATAAGAGGGTAATTTTGTATTTGACGAATCATTGCATAATATTATAAGTACTCATATTAGCTAGTAGTTTATTTGCTACAATCTAGAATCCCTAAAGTATTCTATGCAAAAAAAAGAAATGAGAACAAAGAAAATAATAATAGTCCTAAAGCTAAGTTTATAAGTAAAACATTGAAGCACACCTTTATTTGTTGAAGCTGAGACAATAGAACCTATAAATATACATAACATAATTGATGTCAGATGTGTAACCAAAACAATGAAAATATATGCAAGACACTAATATTTCAATTACCGCCATTTCTTCCGTGGTGCCTGCCACAAGGGTTTCAAGTACTTGAACTTTTGATTGGTACTTCTCTGCTTGAACCTTTAAAAGTTTGTTTTGCTGAAAATGCCCAAAAGTTTAGGCATCAACATTTGTTTGATTGTAAACAATACTTGTGCGAAATGTGTGCAAATAACGCAAAGATAATGGAGAAAAATATCACCATAAACCATACATTTTTTAAGTTCTCTGCTTGAGTTGAAACTTGATGTTCAATAACTTGCACAACTTTCCCCAACAAATGGGCTATCTATTGTCAATGTTGAAGAAGATTAAAAAGAATCATAGTGAACTAAACAAGCACATACTCATATTAATGATAATTAACCAAATTCAAAGTAGATTATAAATTTGCACATGCATCATATATAACATCTATGTCTCCAGTCTCAACCATACTTGATGCATCTCCCCATTCTTTCTTCCAAGGCTTTCATTCAAAAGTCTATCCAATAAACCAAATAATGTTCGAGTCGAGGAGTTCTACACAAGAATAGCAAAAGTGCATCAGGGTAGTCCATACTCAACTAATTCAAGAAATAAAAACAATTCACTAAGCATTTTGTGATCCAGATGTTCAATCATATTGTCATAAAAAGACAAAAAGCATAAATGAAAACCAATAACTTACATCTAAACCATTTGCTTTAATCAACTCAAGAATATTAGCATCTGAAAGATCTGAATAAGATCCTTGCTTTAAAAGGAAAGTCTCCAAAGCGCCATGTCTAATTTCATGTCCCAAACAAAGAGATGTATCTAAAAGCATAAAAAAATGAAGAAAGAGTGCTATTACAAAAAAAGTTACCAACAAGTGCATGTGTGAGAAAGAGTATAAGAGAATGAGGATAGAAGGAGAGTACAGAATATGAAAGCATTCAACTCCAACTTCAATCTATCACTTTAAGGCCAAATTATAATACAACCCAATTACGCCAAAAGACATGTTTGATCTCTTTTCCCTTCTAACACAAATGGATCTTTTCAAAAAGAGAATAAATTTATTCAAAATGACAACTAAGTTCATAATAGGTCATGTCAACAATGAAGTAAGAACTTGACAAATTTTACCTGAGAACCTCTGTAATTGTTAAGAAGCAACTTGTCAAAGCATTTCCTTACTAATAATCTTTTTTTATGATAGAATACCCAAATCCCACCGTTTTAGCTAACTAAGAACAAAGTATGTGGGATGAATTAACTCCAATTTTGAAACAAAAACCAAGCTCTTTAGTTTAGAAAATGTGAGAAGCATGCAAGTAAGTAATTTGGAAAAGACATGTAAAACATCTACCATATCGCAATACTCATCAAGGTATAAAAAAAATGTTAAAGACTAATGTAGTTTATTGTAATGCAGTCATGCAAAACTAACCCTTTTAAAAGGTAATGATTGAGGGGAAAACATTTCAAATCCGATGCAGTCTAACTTTTCTTTCCCATAATTTTAAATATGCAAACTTACCTGACATAACAAAACCATGCAACCTTCTTTGGTTTTTGGTATCACAAAAGTTCATAGACATCCCCTTGGTAGAATCAACTCCTTCTGAAAATTGATTAAAGTTTCTTTGTTTTCCACCATCACTCTCAAATCGTGCTTTAAGCATCCTAAGACACTGTAAAACCGGCACCATATATCCCTAAAAAGCACCTCCAATTATTTATTGCAGCAAGCTTTAAAAATATTAAAGACATTTGAGTAACAGCAAGGGCACTTCACATTATCACAACAAGTGCAGCAGTAGGTAAACTTGGTACAAGTAAGGTAAGGCATACTCATGATATTGAGGTAATCCACCAACAAGGCTACCAAATGTTAAGCACAATTAATTTTAGAATGTCAGTTTATGAATTAAAAAAGATGTGCTTTTACATGCAGCCAATGTATCAAATGACTGCTGCTCAAAGTTTGTGTATTGCTAATTAAAATAGACTAAGGTATCATTGGTTTACTCCTTTTGAGTTTGAACCAACACGGATTACATAATTTGCTACCAGCTAAGATCGGGCAAACTACTTATTACACTTGCTTTTGCTAAGAAACAAATTCGTACCTCCTGTATATCTGCTATGACAAACCTAGTCAATCCCATCTCATCCATTGCTCCCAGAAACTTTTCCAGAGTAGCTGGACCAGGTTCAAAGTTGGCTTCCTAAAGAGGAGAGTTAAAGAGGAAAACTTAGTAAGCATAAAAAATAAAGGTGGCATCAGCAGAAGTCAAAACTAGAAGGTTGTACCCAAAGAAACAAAATTATGTAGCAATAGCAGTATTCCAACCATATCAATCAATCCTGGATATAATTTGTTCAAGATAATACACAAAGCAGTGCCATCCATCAGGCTTGCTCTCAATTCATCCTCAGTTGTCCCAGGTTGAAGATTTAAATGGGGAACCATAAAGTTCAGCCACTGAACCAGTGACTGAAGGTTACCTAAAACCAAAGTGAAGAGAGTAAAGGAGTATATTTGCAAATTAGTAAAAAAGTATTGAATTGTTGCGTGAGACTGCAATTTGGCTTACCATCAACCACAGCTTCGAACATTCCATTTTGTTCAACAAATATTCGAGGATGCCTTAGGGGCTTGTATACCCTGTTTTGGTCAGTGTTCTTTTCAGCTTGGACGTTCATTTCAAGGTTCTTTAGGACTTAATGTACTTGATGATGCTACAAGTAGGATTACCATTCGCATTAACAACAAATGTCAACAGCTATCCCGAAAACCAAGTAACAAGATACCCTGCTACTTGAAAAACAAAATTGCGGGAACTTTATCTTTTCACACCCAAAAGATCTACATAAAAATATTGAAATAAATGGAAGACATAACTCATGTAACTTAACTCTCTGGAATACCAAACCACATGGGTGTATGTCAGTAAAATAGTTCACATATAAACTATTATAGGAGCACGTGTTTAGGGCTTTTGATCAAGATCGCGAGCCATTTTGCAAATTAAGACCGCATTACGTAGAAATCAAAAACTCGTCCTGGATACAGCAAGCGCCATTCTTACAATGCTAAAGCATCTTGGGAAAAGAATAAATGAAAACCCCGGATTCTTTTCTTTCCCTACAAAATTTACGGGCAATCACGGTGCACAAAGACGGAAACACAATGTCATGACTTGTCTAATACAGAAGCATTCAACTCCTTTTATTCCAATTCCAAAAAAAAGAACAGAAAATACGAAATTGCATGAGCTTCATTACTGCATTCACCTCAAATTTTAGTCAATTGCCGAACACGAAATATGCAATGTGCATCAAACAAAAACTCGCAAAATGCAGAGGAAATGGAGGGATGCTAATGGGAGGAGAAGACGAGATCGGCAAGCCGAAACCATCCGAAACTCCCCCTCCTCCTTCTTCCACAAAACAAACAACCAAAAACGGCCAGCAATCTGAACGCCCCTAGAGATTGTTTTTATGTGATTGTGAGAGATGTAAACAAACTAGTCTATGAAATGATATTTTTAGATAATAATGATTACCCAAAAATTAAAGAGCTAAAATATTGTTGCGAAAGCGAGCGTTCGTTTGTTTTCTGGTACTTTCAAAAGTTTGGGGTAGGGCCCATTCCCACTAAATTTGGAGTGAAGTTCCCGCCTCCAAGCATTGGCCGTTCGCTTTTCCTTCTCTGATTTAAAAGTTCTGAATTACCACTTACAAACCCGCCATAACTGATAATTCCCTTAATTTGGAGTTTTTTTTCCTTTTTTAATTTAAAAATTATAATTAATTTTATTAGAATTTGATTTTTGGTTCAACCGTATCTTCTAATATCATTTTCTGTTAAAAAATCTAATAAAAGAATATTAAAATGAAGCCATAACATTTATTATGGTTCTATCACTTAACACATGACATCGCATTGCATGTGATGTTATGTAACACATTTACATGATAACACATAAAGGGAAGAGTTTAGGACTTCCAAATTTCGGAAGACTTTTCAACTCTAAACTAATCTCAAGCATTGGGAGAACTTGGTAGCTACCGGCTTGGAGCAATGACTCAAGTCACAGTTTTTGTTTTCAAGCCTTTCTCTGCGTTTGGTTAGCGTCTTCAGAAGTGAGGACGAAGAAGGACAAGGACATAAAAGTTCTATCTTCTGTAGCATTCGTTTGCTGTCTTCTTCCATTTTTGTTCTGTTCTCAAAGGATGAGGATAAAAATTTTTGTTCCTTCCAAAACTGAGGTATAAAAATTTTTGTCATAAAGACAATAAATGAAAATGACGAAAATAACCCTCTCACTACAGACGAAACCTTTGCAAATCGCTGTCCTCGGTCTCCTTCTTCCCTCTGTGCTTTGTCTCCCCAGTGAAAGGTATGAAAAATACTCTCCTTCTTTTCTCTGCTTCGTCTCTGCAGTGAAAGGTAAGTATTTGTTTTATCTGTTGACGAGAGGAGATTGGAAAGAACTTTGCTTATTTTTCACTTTGCCTACCTCTAGATCGTCTTCCCCAGAAACGCGCAGTCTCCCTTCAACCAACCTAGCGTCCGACTATCTCTCCTCTCTTCTGGGTAAGACTCTTTCATGCCATTGATTTTGTTTTTCTAAGGTATGGGTAATGGGTTTGCAATGGCTTGGAGTTTTGGTTATGGAGTTTTGTGTGTTATTGATGGATGTTGATGAAGGGGTAAGCCAGGAATGAATATTTGCTTACACCAGTACAGCTATAGGTTAAGGCATTCTCCATCAAACGGTAGAATAGAAATATAGGTTAACGCATTCTCCACTCTACACATTTCAGCCATCCCTCATGTAGCTTCGTTGATCTGATACCTTTTTATCACTTACGAAATCAGTCACACTTGATTCAAAAGTAGAATTAGGAAGGAAGGAAGAAGAATAACACAAGGAAATCCTCGCAACAAATCAGATAGAAAAGATGATAGGGATAGAGAATAACAACTTTCATTTTATATTGTTCATTGCAGCCCAAATCTATTACACAACAATTTAAAGCAAGGGGAACCAATATAGAATAGACACACATCCAATAGCTACTATAGGAGAGGAAAATTTTGCACAAACGTCTTGCAAAAATGTGACTTATTATGCTTTGAAATCATTCCTCCTATGTTTGTAGTCCCTCCTTGCTCACTTTTATAATTTGCTATTTTACCCTTTGTATTAGGAATTTGTTTT
>JANZLF010000222.1:30647855-30685913 GCA_026546835.1 Erythroxylum foetidum
ATTTTAAATTATTTATCTTATTAAAATAACATACTTTTATTAATAATTTGTTAATAAATATTATATAAGAGATTAAATAAATTTATTTAATTAAAAATAATTTATTTTTTAATAATATCTAAAATATAATTATTATTAATGATAAAAAAACTATCTTAATATTAACGAATGAACAAGTTTTTATTTTTATTTAAAAGAAGAATAAAAACAAAAAACTTAACTTGTTCGTAGGCAACGTTATTGCCAATCTTTTGATATTTCCAATCCCTAATCCTGTTTGGCTACTTGCGCATCGGATGCACAAATCTTTTCTTTCGCTAAAACCATCCAAGCCGTTCACTTAAGTCGTCGCTTATTTTGAAGCACGGGATCTTTTGCGATCAACTGACACGTGTCACCAATCCTCGAGCTGATTTCCATTTCCTCGCGGCGGGGAGTGGAATCAGTCAATTTCGGAGTGGAGGGTGACATCGGACGGCTGAGCGTGAAGATGCCTTTAAAAGGTTTCTGACACTCAAGCAGGTGGCGAAACCAACCGTAGAGAAAATGAAACAGAAGAACGTCGAGTCGTCCACCCATACAAAATGTAAATTACCATTTAGTAATTGCCTAGACTTCTAAGTTCTAAGCCATATTAGGTAAGTCTTTATCTTAAATTTCCACGCCATAAAATATGCATTGGTAACGAAATTTCCCACGAAAACCCCATACATATATATATATATATATATATGTATATATTAAATAACAACAAGCAGAGAAGCCTCACCAACTCAGAGACTCGGAGGCCTTTTGTTTCTCTCTGGTGACTCTTTAATAGTAGGTACGTTTTTGGAAACCCTAGGATTCACGTTCTTTTGATTCTTCAGTTTTATGCTCTTGGAGCCTTACTGGTAACTGAATTTGTGTGTTTCGGTGACGTATTCATGAAGTGTGTGCTCGTGGGTTTAGTGGATGAGTTGTGAGTGTGGCTGCTTGGTGGAGAAATGGGAAAAGGTAGGCCTAGGGCTGTGGAAAAAGGAGTTCTGGGGCAGAATTTGAATGTTGGGTCATCTGAGTCATTGCATGTGCCACTTGCACCTGTGTATTATCCAAGCGAGGAGGAATTTAAGGACCCTTTGGAGTATATATACAAGATCAGGGAAGAGGCTGAGAAGTATGGGATTTGTAAGATTGTTCCACCTAAAAGTTGGTCCCCGCCTTTTGCATTGAATCCGGATAGTTTTTGCTTTCCCACAAAGACTCAGGCCATTCATCAGTTGCAGGCACGGCCTGCATCTTGTGATCCGAAGACATTTGAGTTGGAATACAGTCGGTTTTTGGAGAGTCATTGTGGTAAGAAGTTGAAGAAGAGGGTGGTTTTTGAAGGGGAGGAGTTGGATTTTTGCAAATTGTTTAATGCAGTTAAAAGGTTTGGTGGGTATGATAAGGTTGTGAAGGAGAAAAAATGGGGGGAGGTTTCTAGGTTTGTGAGCTCGGGTAGGAAGGTTTCTGAGTGTGCAAAGCATGTTTTGTCTCAATTGTACCGAGAACATCTTTATGATTATGAAAACTACTATAATAAATTGAGTAAGGAGGTGGCTAGGGGTCGGAAGAGGAATTTGCAAGAAAATAAGAGAGTTCAAAACAATTTTGATGCCATGCGCTTGAAAATGAGGCGAAAAAATGCTAGTGGTAAAAGAATTAATGTTACCAGTAAGATAGAGAAGGAGGAGGGACTTGATCAAATATGTGAACAGTGTCGAAGTGGTTTACATGGTGAAGTGATGCTTTTGTGTGATAGGTGCAATAAGGGGTGGCACACTCATTGTCTCTCCCCACCATTAAAGCAAATCCCGCCTGGCAATTGGTATTGTTTCGAGTGCTTAAATTCTGACAAGGACAGCTTTGGCTTTGTGCCCGGGAAACAATTTACTTTAGAAGCTTTTAGACGTGTTGCTGATCGTGTCAAGAAGAAATGGTTTGGCTTAGGATGTCCTTCATGGGTACAGATGGAGAGAAAATTTTGGGAAATTGTGGAAGGATCAGCGGGTGAAGTTGAAGTAATGTATGGAAGTGATTTGGATACTTCTGTTTATGGCAGTGGCTTCCCGCGATCACATGATCAAAGACCAAATTCTGTTGAGGCTAAGGTATGGGATGAGTATTGTGGCTGCCCATGGAATCTCAATAACTTGCCAAAGTTGAAAGGTTCAGTGCTTCGTGCTGTTCATCATAACATTACGGGTGTGATGGTCCCCTGGCTATATGTTGGCATGGTCTTCTCAGCCTTTTGCTGGCATTTTGAAGATCACTGCTTTTACTCAATGAATTATCTACATTGGTATGTTTTCACATTTACTTTTAGACACATTTTGTCTTATTATGAAATGGGAAATGATAACTTGTAGGAATTGGTTGCTAATAGTATTTTATATATGCAGAAGCGAGTTTAATAATGAAAAATGTCGTAATGGGATAGTTTATATATGCAGAAGTGAGTTTAATAATGAAAAATGTCGTAATGGGATAGTCCTGTTGGGCATATTTTGCATGTTTTATGTTAACTATGAAATGTTCTAGAACATAAATGGCGTCTTTTTTACTAAGTAACCAAGATAGTACTTTTGTTTAGAGGTTGTTGAAGCCTATTCATTAGTTTTGGCATTAGGAATTGGCTTTAATCAAATAGATAAGTTCTGGTGTTTTATTTGATAATAGCTCTGACTTTTCTTGCATTTCAGGGGAGAGCCTAAATGTTGGTATAGTGTCCCAGGTAGCGAGGCCAGTGCTTTTGAGAAGGTAGTTATTTAAACTATATCTCTCTCCAACTTCTTGGATGCAAACTTCGTTCTATAGTTCTGAAAAATCTTTATTCTATTTATAGATCAGATTATCTGGATTTTCAGTTCCCACTTATATGGTGTATGCTTTTCTTGAGAAGTTCCACTTCCCTGTGAAATTTTACCTATTTATTCTGGTTTCCAAATACTGATGCTTCCACCATTATGCAGGTGATGCGGCGCAGTCTTCCTGACCTTTTTGATGCGCAACCAGATTTACTCTTTCAGCTTGTGACAATGTTGAATCCTTCTGTCTTACTAGAAAATGGAGTTCCAGTCTATAGCGTACTGCAGGTGTGATACTTAAGAGCATGAAGTACATATTATTAACTTACTGTGTGCTTTTCTCAATTCATATCATAAACAAGCTCATCATTAGAGAAACTGGTTCCTGATTTTCTGAAAGAATATACAACCATACTGCTGAAATTGACATTATCAATCTTTGATGCTTTAGTTTTCACTTGTTACAAGTGAAGGTATTACTGTGTTGTAACATTATACTGTAGCACTTCGGTTTGCAATTTGCCAACTGCCAAGGAATTTGTTTGACCCTTATCTCTGTACAACTTGGCTTCATGTACTTAAAATATTCATACTCCTCAGTGACTGTTGTAGCTTCATTGGTGTTATTGATATATTCTTTCTTTTCTCTTTTCCAGGAGCCTGGAAATTTTGTTATCACCTTTCCTAGATCATACCATGGTGGTTTCAATTTTGGTACGGAATACCCTCCCAAGATGGGCATATTCTTGATGAAAAGGCTTTCGTTTAAATTCCAAGCTAATAAACTGGTAATTTTTTGTAATATAATAGTCTTTGATTCTTCAGGTTTGAATTGTGCTGAGGCTGTCAATTTTGCTCCTGCTGACTGGCTACCACATGGTGCATTTGGAGCAGAGCTGTATCAGATCTATCATAAAACTGCTATTTTATCTCACGAGGAGCTTCTTTGTGTGGTAGCCAAGGTTACAAGTTTTCTTAACTCTAGTTTGTACTTTCTAACAGTGGCAAATAGTATGAAAAGTAATCTGTCAACTTTGAAAGGCTTTTCAAGAAGGAAGCTTACCAATGATTCTGGGAATTAAGGATGACAATAATTTTGGGGCTACATTGTACCAAAAAGGGGAAAAAAAAAGGCCACAATAAATGATAAGCATTACTGGAACTGCCCAAGGTCTTGTTGTTTAAGGTGCAATTGAGATCTGACACAGTACGGCAATTTGCCTTGAGTGTAACATGAGTCATGGTAGGGGATCTGCTAACTTTCTAATCCAAGAAATTAAGTGGAGAAATTTTTTCTTGGACTTGGATGGTTGGAGTGTATAATACTACTAAATGGGTAACTTTATTCAGTTTAGAATCACATTTGAGTTATTGTTGACAAAATCTTTTCCATTTGACTTTGAAATCATTTGGTTAAGAAAAAGTGAACTATGAATATACCTAGTTTGCTGATGTTTTCTTTTGACATCAATCTTGAGTAATCATATTCAAGTGTTTGAGAGCCGAGTTGTCCAATCAATTGAGTGTTTAATTATTTTCTTTGCTCCTAGCAGAGTAATTCTGATAGCAAAATATCTCAGTATCTGAAGAAAGAATTGCATAGGATATATACCAAGGAAAGAACCTGGAGAGAAAGGCTCTGGAAAAGTGGTGTAATCAAATCATCCCCCATGCTTTCACGAAAATGTCCTGAATATGTTGGTACTGAAGAGGTGATCCAATAATTGCGGCACAGTTTTTTTCTTTCCAAATTTGACATTTTATGGGACAGTATAATTTATTGACAGGAATTGGTAATTCTGGCAGGATCCAACATGCATTATATGTAAGCAATATCTTTATCTTTCTGCTGTTACATGCTGCTGTAGGCGTTCTGCATTTGTATGTCTTGAGGTAAGCAAGCTTGATAATCACTGATCGGAGAAATTTTCCTGCAGTTGTCTATCATAAAAACTGTATCATTTGATCTTGTTAATTTGGAAAAGAAGTTAAAGATCCTGTCTGTTTATCAGTTCATAATATCTATGTTTCTATTGATATAATTGAAAGATGAAACTTTTAGAAGTTCGACTCATGAAATTGGTTGTAAAACTTTTGACAGTTACATGATTTTGCTTATGATGTCTGTACTTTAATTAATGCATGATTCTGTGACCAAATATGAATATGATGGAAAGTCATTCTTTTCTATTTCCAAGCTAGAATTTATTGTGGACTTTTACTTTGTAGCATTGACATTACTTTTCTTGTGGTGCTATATAAGGTAAAGTATTTGCTTCTCATTGCAGCACTGGGAACACATTTGTGAATGCAAATCCAGCAAACTATGCCTTCTTTATCGCCATACTCTTGCTGAACTATATGAATTGGTGATTTCAAAGGGGAAATGTAATTTTGAAGAGAGCCCACAGAGTGATGATTTGCTGTGGCAAATCTCTTATTCCCATGACCCAAAAGAGATGACTAAGAAGGTTACTTTTACCATTTAAAGACTTTTGGCTGACTGTTAGCTAGTTGTCAAAAGCACCTCATTTGTTTCTGTAGAATAAATTATTGGAAGTTATGCTTTGTAACCAGAGATACAGGATACATGCATGGTTGTGCTATGATCTGGTGTGCTGCTAATATGGTTTTTTGTGCTATTGATAGTGAGCTTTGTTACCTCTCTATATTTGAGGTTTGAGTTAATGATTTTGAATAGCTTAAATGACAACTGAAAGCAAGTTACAGGTGGTTTTAGTTAGAACCATTTGATGTGTAAAGACCAGGTTGTAGATTTTGAACTATAGAGGTGGTTGCATTCTACTGCATTAAGAAAATTGATACAGAGAGGTTCTGTTTTTATGGATTTTTTTGATAGTTAATATCTTACGCATTGGTGAGTTATTCTAATGTGTGTTTCTCTACTATTTTTATGTATGATTCTGTGCTGTGAGATCTTCCTTGTTTTCGTGAACATATGGTGTCCTATAGTATTCTCTTGTTTATCAGTAACATAAGCTTAAATTTATGTGAGTCACTCTGTGCTTGTTACTCAATGGTCATTTACTTAAGGTAATGAAATGCATATAGGTCCAATGTGGTGTTGTCTCTTTTTCTGAACTTGCACAACAGTGGCTTTTGAGCTCCAGCAAGATTTTACAGAATCCATATTCTGGTGTCGCATATAATAAGCAGCTCAAAGAAGCTGAACAGTTTCTTTGGGCGGGTTATGAGATGAATGCAGTGAGTAACCATCATTTACGTCACGTTGGTTGCCTATAATTTTGTATATTGTCAAAGTAGCTTATAAGGATGCGCTGTTTATTTTGAAATGTAGGTCCGAGATGCAGTTAAGAAATTGAATGCTGCTCAGAAGTGGTCAGATGGGATAAGGGATTGTCTTTGTAGAATTAAAAACTGGTTGTGTTGCCACAGTTGTGATTTTGAGAGAGTTCACATGGATTATATTAAGCAGCTGCTAAATCTGGACCCTGCGCCTTGTAATGAGCCTGATCTTCATAAGTTGAAGGTTACTTGTGTTCTGTGTATAGTCTTTGTGTTACTTCTTCTAGCCAATGAAACTCTTAACTTTTTCAATTTTTTCATGCAGGAATATGCTGAAGAGGCCAGGTTGCTGATTCAGGATATTCATTCTGCTTTGTCATCTTGCTCAAAGGTATCCTATACATCTTGTTGCTCTCTATTGAACTGTAAGCTTGCGCATGTGAAATAATGACTTTTTGTTCCTGAATTATAGTGCTGCTCCAGTTATGTGGTGATACCAATGATCAATTTATTTACTTAGTTGCACTTTGGATTCCAGATATCTGAATTGGAGTCACTGTACAAAAGAGCTTGTGAGATTCCAATCAAAATAGAAGAAATTGAGAAGTTATCCCAAAAAATTACATCGGCAAAGGTATGTTTCTTGTTTTTATACTTGCTCTGATGAGTCTTATGTACGTTATGGACTCTTAGGGTGCAATTCAGGTTTTTGTAAATAGCATGCTTAAGCTGTATGGATTTTCTTATTGTGATGAAGACTTAAACCTTACAATTGGTGTTCCTGCCCATATTTTGTCAATTTCTGTGAACTTTTCTATGCTCCACCATTATGGCATTTGCCGTTGCCTGCTTATTATTACTGTTGTTATTATTATTATTTGCATTAGTCTTTATTATGCAAGTTATTTAGGCAATTTGATTTTTTAGATATTATCCTTGTTCATTTAGTTGCATAACTTGCTACATGACCTTTAGGTTTTGGTAGACAACGCAAGGAAGTATTTATCAGATGAATGCTCCAGTGTGATTGATATTGATGTTCTCTACAAATTGAAGTCAGAGGTAATCTGAAATCAATTTAGTAAAATAACCAGAATATTATATAAGTTCTCGTTTTTGGTTTTGACATTTCATTGTTTTCTTTTATTTAGATAATGGAGCTTCATGTTCAACTCCCTGAAACAGATGTGCTTATGGATCTGTTAAGTAAAGCAGAATTATGCCAAGCTCAGTGTATTGAAACAATGAGAGCTCCTTGTACTCTAAAGGTTAGCCTTACATTCCTTCTTCCATTCTCCTTTTTCCCTAATTCCAACATAGCCAGGAAATTTATTCTTGTAATTTTGGAACTTTATTTCATGCAGAATGTTGAAGTACTTCTTCAAGAATGGAATAATTTTAATGTTAATATTCCGGAGTTGAAACTTTTGAGACAAGACCACCTTGATGTGACTTCTTGGATTGATCGTTGTGATAAAATTTTGGTAAATGTGCATGAACGGGTGGATCAGGATGCTGTGGTTGATGAATTAAGATGTCTTCTGGAAGATGGTGCATCTTTGAGAATTAATGGTTAGTTTATTGAAACATTCATGTTGGTTATCATAGTACTTTAATGTCAAATATTGGGTACTTACTGTTGTTATTTCTTTTTTTATCTATTTCCTCACGTTATTAATGCTGTGGACAGTTGATAAATTGCCAAGTGTAGAGGTTGAGTTAAAGAAGGCTCATTGCAGGGGAAAAGCTCTGAAGGTAACTCATTTGAGCTATTCTTTGGTGTTACCTTATGTAAGAACACATATTCATGCTGAACTAGTCAATTGATTGCTATCTTTTGCTGAAAGTACTAAAGTTTAGAAAACAAAAGCTGGTGATTATGATTAGGAATAGCTAATTTTTATGGATCTTAGCATAATCATTTTTGGCTGGTTTACAGGCACATGATATCAAAATGCCTTTGGATTTTATTAGGAAACTGATGATTGAGGCTGCACCGTATGTTTTCTGAACTTGCTTCAGCAACCTTACAATTAATAAAACCTTTTGTTTTCATTTTCCAGTTTCTACTATTTATTTCTTTATTACAACTCAGACTACAGATTGAGAAAGAGAAATTATTTCTTGACTTATCTGGAGTTCTTGTTGCTGCTAAGTGCTGGGAGGAAAGTGCTGCAAAGATTCTTGCTCATGAATTTAGAATATCTGTTTTTGAGGACATCATAAGGTTTTGTGTGTGGTTTACTTGTTCTTTGACATTCTGATTTTTATCTACCTTCCTTTTACCTTTTGTGATTGCCTAGCTTTCAATCTTATAGGAGTGCAGCAGACATAAATGCGATTATGCCATCTATGGCTGTTGTTGAAGATACCATAACAATGGCCAAGTCTTGGTTGAAGAAATCTGAACCATTTTTGACATCTTGTTCAAACATGGCTCCTGGTTTTTGTCCTTTACTAAAACTGGAGGCCTTGAAGGTTTGTCCTGCGTTTAACAAATTGATGTGTTCCTTTATCCTCATTGACCATTTTTATGGAGGATGATTTATGGTCTACAGGAGTTGGTTGTTCAGTCAAAGGTACTCAAGGTACCTTTGGAAGAACAGGGAATGCTTGAAAATGTTCTGAAGAATTGTATCGAGTGGAAGCAGGTTGCCTGTGCTGCATTGCAGAATGTTGAGTGTGTCTGTGATGTGCGTTATATTTCTGATGGAAAGATCAGTGGTCTTGTCGCAAAAATTGAACTTCTGGTTACTAGATTAGAAGCTGTCACAAAGGCTGGTTTATCACTTGGATTCGATTTCCCTGAGATTCCAAAGCTTCATAATGTTTGTTCTATGCTGCAATGGGCAGCAAGGGTGCTTTCTTGTTGCTTAACTGCTCCTAAACTAGAGGTTAGCAATATTATGTGTGGGATCTTGACCTCTATGTTATTTTCCTGTTCAAGTTTTTGTATTTTTGATATTTCTGAAAAATCATGTGACGTCCTTGTTTTAAAAGTCTTTCTTGATTCAGCTTCTTTGAAGTTCCTAGTGCTCTGCACCTGTTTAAACTTCAAATATATTAAGAGATGTGGTTTTTCTGATTTTTTGGCATTTCATTAATTATATTAAACTGGATTGCCATGTCTGATACCTAATGCCACCATGCATGATTTATTTGCTTTTTGGCTAACACTTCTGAGTTTCCCCCATTATCTTTTGCAACAACATTCACATCTTTCAAGCGCATTAAAGCTTTTTTGATTGTTTGGTATAAAAGATTGTTAAATTATGTGTTTTGACTTTTCATCTAATCCACTCATTTGCAGAAGCTTCTTTTTCTATTTTCTTGTAGGATGTTGACTGTTTGGTGACAATAGCAGAAAACCTGTCTGCTTCTTGTGTTTCTGGTACTTTCTGGAGTTCTTTGATTGCTGGGGTCAAATGGCTTAAGAAAGCTGTTAGAGTGATTTCTGTGCCTAGTAAAATTGAAAGAAGCAGTTTGAGTGATGCTGAAGAAGTTCTTGCTGAGTCTAAGGTATTTGTTGGTATTATCTGCTCCTGAGTAGTGTGAGCTTCAGTTTTGTTGCAGTGAGTCATCTGGTCTTTCAAAACTTAATTCTAATATTTGTGAAGAACAGAGGGCTTGATGAATATTCAAGACCCTTGTATCATTTATATAGAAGTCATTACATAGGGAAAGAAAACCTTAGTAATAACTAGGAAATCATACACTAAAGAGGGAGATCATACTCTCCCTAATATCTAATATAGATATTTCCTAACACTTCCCCTCAAGCTGGAGCATACATATCATAAGCTTTGACCTTGTTACATATAGGTTTCAACTGAGACCACCCTAATGCTTTAGTGAATAAGTCAGTAAGTTGATCTTTTGACTTGACATATGTTGCTTCAATCAATCACGAACAAAGTGACTGTCCACTTCAATATGTTTGGTTCTCTCATGAAAGATTGGATTCGAGGCAACATGAATGGTTGCTTGATTATCACACATCAGTTTCATTGGAGTGGAGTGCTCAAAACCAAGTTTCCCGAGAAGATGCTTCAACCAAATCAACTCACATGTATTACCATAGCACTTCACTTAGATTCAACACTAGAACGTGCAATAACTGACTGGTTTTTACTTTTCTATGACACCAGGTTTGCACCCAAAAATATACAGTAGCGTGAAGTAGACCGTTGCTTATAAGAGCCTGCCCAGTCTGCATTTGTACACTTTTGAATCTGAATGTGTCCATGATTTTGGTAAAGAAGACCTTGCCTTGAGGAACCTTTCAAATATCTCAAAATTCTAATAATTGCATCCCAATGACTAGTCCGTGGAGAGCCCATAAATTGACTCACTACACTTTTAGCAAACGAAATATCTGGACGAGTAACAGTTAAATAATTCAGTTTACCAACAATTCTTCGATACTTACCTAGATCTTCCAATTGCTTTTCTTTACCAGCATTAAGTTTTACATGTGGTTGCATTAGGCTATCAACTGACTTTTTTCCCAATAGACCCGTTTCCTCTAGAGGATCAAGAACGTACGTCCTTTAAGATAGACAACTCCCCATTTTCAACCTTGCCACCATGATACTCGGAAAATATTTTAGTAAACCAAGATCCTTTGTTTGAAATTTAATATGTAGGAATGACTTTAAAGATAGAATTCTTGCTTTATCATCTCTGGTAATAACAATATCATCAACATACACAATCAAAAGAATTTTACCAACCTCAGAGTGACGATAGAACACAGAGTGATCCACATCACATCGATGTAAACCAAACTCCTGAAGATCACCATGAAGAAAGGCATTTTTTACATCGAGTTGATGAAGAGGCTAGTCATGGGTGGCTGCCAATGCAATGAAAACACGCACGGATGTCAATTTGGCAACAGGAGAAAAGGTTTTAGTATAATCCATTCCATATACCTATGTATAACCCTTAGCTACCAAACGAGCTTTTATAATCGTGCCATTAGAATTGACCTTAACACTGAACACCCAACGACAACCAACAATTGTCTGACCATGTGGAAGAGGAACTAAGTCCCGTGTAGCATTAGCTTGCAAAGTCAACATCTCTTTTTCCATGACATGTTTCCAACCAGGATGATCCAAAGCTTTTGAAATAGACTTAGGATAGGTATAGAAGACAAAGTGGATACACAAGCAGCATATGAAGGTGATAATGAGTTATAAGAAACAAAGTTTGAAATAGGGTGAGATGTACAAGACCTTCCTTTACAAAGAGCGATGGGCCAATCAAGATCATCATATGATGGAATTGAGGACGGAGAAGACAATGGTGACGAGCGTGAATCGTTTGGTCGTACTTCAGGATTAGTGCATCGAGCATAAACCTGCAAATTAGGATGAGAGAGATGTTCCAAAGGAGTAGGATTAGTGGTAGGAGCAACATAAGTGGGAGTTGCTTGGAAAGGAACAAAAGAAATTGGTAGACACTCATCAGTATCAGTAGAGACAGACTGAGCATCAGAGAAGTATTGTGTGTCTTCAAAGAATGTAACATCAGTAGACAAAAAAACGATTCAATGAGGGGCTAAAAAATTTTATACCCTTTTTGCAAACGAGAGGACCCGAGAAAGATACACTTTATAGCTTTTGGATCTCATGTATCCGTGTTGGGTTGAAGTTGTGTGGGCAGGAAGATTGATGTTGAATACCTTGTTGTTTCAAGTAGCTGGAGAATGAGCTAGAGAAATATTCTTTAGCATTATCACACGGAGAATATTGATTCGGGCATTAAACTGATTTTGAATTTCGGCAAAGAAAGATAAAAAATTTTAGAATAGTTCAGAACTTTCTCGCACAGGTTCAAACTCAGATTTCAATCCAGCCAGAAATGTTATAGTTACCAAGTGCTCTCTTTGAATCTACATCTCCTTAATATTATATGTGATCGGTAATAGGGAACTCAACTCCTCAAAAGCATGTTTCACTTTCCCAAAGTATTCAATCAAACTTCCTGTTTGGATTGAAATAACTCAACAAAAATATCATACATGCGAAGCATATTACTGGAAGTAAAGAAGCTTAGCATAGTTACAAGCTTGCTTACAAGTGCTAACATGAGAGAATAGGACTGAAATTTTAGGTTCCATAGAATCGAAAAGAATATGTAGTAATTGTGCATCATCATCTTGTCAATTTTCTAGTGTTTTCTAGTCAGTTGGGGTATCAGATGTAAGATGGGACAATTTTCTCTGACCTCGAAAGAACAATTCGACGTTCTTAGACCAAAAAAGATAGTTATTACCGTTCAAACATTGTTTGATGATTTGCAAAGTTGAGGAACCCATTGTTGGAACACCTGTGGATGATTTGCTACATAAATCTGACATCTCCCAGTTATGCTAGAAGTATTTTCTGGCTAAACGGACACTAAAACACTGCTGACGATATTCTGAAATACGTATAACTTTACTGTTGACGGTGCGTGACACCCCACCCCTGGTTGCTTCTATGTAGTTGGTTTTTGGTTTTGGTAAGTGGAGGTAAGTGTTTTGGATAGAATGGAGGGTGTTAGGGTTTACGGTAAACAAGTTCTAAGGTTTGGAAGTGTGGCTCTGATACCATGTGAAGAACAAAGTGGAAAATAGAGAGATTGATGAATATTCAAGACCCTTGTATCATTTATATAGAAGTCATTACATAGGGAAAGAAAACCTTAGTAATAAATAGGAAATCATAAACTAAAGAGGGAGATCATACTCTCCCTACTATAGATATTACTCTTCCTAATATAGATATTTCCTAACAGTATTTAACAATTGCAGATGGAGTGTTTATCATTTCCAGTGATGGTTGATCAACTTGTTAATGCCATTGAAAAACACAAGTGAGTCCTCTGATCATTTACTTCACTCTTTGTCCGTTGTGTTTCCTGCCCCCATTGATTTATCGTAATTTCTGCAAATATTATGGTAAAGAGATATGTTCTTTGGATTTTCATATGTTAATAGCCTTCTCAGTATGCATTCCATCCTACTTGCTGTCCTGTGGTTAGATACATTCTTTGGGATTGAATATGATGGAGCTTTGTTTGTAGCTTTTTGGCCCTTTGTTAGCGGAGATATGAATTTGCTCTTATGCCCAATTTGTTTGTACATAGGAAAGAAATTCTATAACTGAAATTAAAAATCATTTTAGTTATTTGACCATTAACATTAGGTCTATATTTCTTTAAGGAACACTCCTTTTTGATATTCTGCCATCTTCTTGTAGTTTCTGCCTTTTGAGTTGTAGAAACTTGAAATGTGCGTTAGAGTTGACCTTCTTCAATTCTATGTTTTAAAGATCACAGATATTCAGTGAGCTACGGTCTTGTTCTGGCCTTTTATTGATCTTTTATGTAGTGATTCATCAAATCAAATCTGCTGTGCAAGATATTTGCTACTTTCTATGTCCATTCAGTTTCCAAGGTGTATTACACCTGTTGACCCTCTATATGTCCTAAAACATTGTGGCTTTAAATCTTTTACTCCAGAAAATCGCAAGTGTAGCGTTAATATGAAAACAAAGAAGCATTAAAGGTAATCGATAATTGATGTAGGACATATAGAGAACAGCTTCCATACTTATTGAAAGTTGGAACATGAACACTATTTTATGCAGAAAAAAAAGAACAAAACAAAATATAATTGATATGGATGTCTCTTTATTATTATAAATGAAGAAGAAAATTTTAAAATACGTCACACAAAGATTTGTGAACTTCACACTAGCAACTCCTAGAAATCACATATAAAAAACTAGGTATGGTTCCTAGTGTCTGTGAATCATTCCTAGAATCTAGGAATTACTCAGAGATGAGAAAGCATCACAATTTTACAAATTGATAACGTGAAAATTCTCTCTTCTTCCTCATAATTGAAAGATTGAGTCCTTATAGAGCTCCTCTTGATCCTAATCCTACTTAAATAAAGATTACAACAAGAATGACAACAACAACAACAATAAAAACAACATCAACAACATCCTACTAGGAATCCCGCTGAGATGCCTAGTGTGATTAGGTCCAAAAATACACAGCCTTATCCTAATTACTTAAATTAGGATTCGTAACTTAAAAATACTGAAATGAAAATTGTACAAGAGCTAATAGACTTAAATCCTAAGTCAACGAGGAAAAATCATAATAAAAATATTTCAATTCCTTTTCATTTAAAGGAAATTAATAATTAGGAAATAATTAATCCATCATGGAAAATTTTTAAGTATGTAATCCATTTTTAAGAACTAAAATACTTTCTAAATATGTTAAAGTTTAACCTTATTTTAACAATATTGAATGTTAATGTAATTAATGTAATAACTATAAGATAGTTAAACATTTTTAATTTCTTTGAAAATTTTTTTTGAAATTAATACTATGTAAGTAAAATAAAATATTAACAATAATTATTATTAAAAAATTAGGTCATTATTGCAAATACTAATGAGTCAATAGAATTTTTTATTAATAATTAGTCAAAATAAAATTATTATTTATGATCAAATTGTTATTACAATTTTGGATTACCATATTTTAAATTATAATCCTTACAAAATAGAGGCGATCTCATTCTCTAAATATGAAAATAATTCAGTGTAATTTGGCCTTAATACTTTTCTATGACCAATAACATTATAACACTTACGTTTTCATTTTATCTGAAACTAAAGTTTCGTTCCTCATCTTTTCCAAGACTCTCTGTGTCTTTGTTTTCCTAAAATCAAAATTTGCTTCCCCTATTATCAACTTCTTCCCTTTTAATTTATTATAGAAATTTCAACCCCTAATTCATTGATTTATTTCTATTCTTTACTCCTTTTGTTGGTTCATTCCTTCAATTCCTTCTCCTTTTCTTCTTCTATTATTTCCAAGTAGCAATGGAAAATAATGGATATTGTGGATCATTTTCACCACAACAGTTGCAACACAGCAGCATTTGCACCTGCAATTGCCGCAACCAAATGTGAAATTGTATCACACCATTGATTTATGGTTTGGACCAAATGTGGTTGTGATATGTATTTTGAAACCTTGCAGTCCCCTATGTGCACTTCCTTATGTGTTGTATTGAATCTAAGCTCTAATGCCAAATTGACGTAGGACAGATACAGGACAGCTACCACTCATATTGAAAGTTGGAACAAGAACACTATCTTATGCCAAAAAAGTAAACTTAATAGATTATAGTTGATCTGCATGTCTCTTAAGAACTAAATATATTATAGTTGATTTGCATGTCTCTTTATTATTCATCAATGAAGCAAACTGAAAGATAAGTTACACAAAGACTTACTCGCTTCATAGAAGCAACTCCTAGAAATCACTTTTAGGGTTTATAAAGAACTAGGCATCACACCTAGTATCTAGGAATCATTTTGGGAGAATATGAAAATTACTCTTGGATGAGGAGGCATTGGACTTCCACAAATTCATATTCTTGTAATAGAAGCATTTCGATCCTTATATATAGATTTTATTCTCTTGATCCTATTCTTACTTCAGAGAATAAAACACGTATTTAATTAATTTTGGCTACTGCTAACAAGTTTCTTATTAATCAACACCATATATTTGACTAGGTCCATTAGCCACAATTTTAGCCTTATATCTCTTCACACTACCATTTTCTTTACATTTCACGATGAATACTGATCTCTAGGCAAGCTCTACAATCTCCCATGTCCCATTTTTTTCAAGTGCATTCATTGCTTCCATCACTATTCTCTAATTTGGAACGTAGATTTTTTAATATTTCCTAGAACAAATAGGCTAGAGATTTTGAATTAAATGCCTTATGTTTTTGGAGAGGTATTCATAGGATGCATATTTTGCAATTGGGTGATTAGTGCAAGAGCGAGTTCCTTTCCTAAGTGTAATAGGAACATAAGGATCGCAAAATTCATGAGAAATAGTATTGGGTAAAACAAGCGTGTGAAGCATAATTTTTTAATATATTTTATTATTTATTCGTAATTATATTTATATTTTATATTTTATATTTTATCTATTATATTTATTATTTTATTATTTATTATTTATTATTTATTTTTAATTGCTTTATTCTTATTTTATTCTAACAATTCTTTTTTAATATAATTATTGGTCTATATTTTTTGGCCTTTGTTTTCTTCAAACAATTCTCAATTTTTTTTATGGGTCTATCTCTATTAGCTAGAGGTAAGGCTGTGTATTATTGGACCTCTTAGACCTTGCATTTTAGTGAGATTTCTATTGGGATGCTGTTATTATTAAGGGAGTGAAACAAAATGACTAGTATTTTGAGATGTTTCTTGAGTATCTGAATCTAAGGCAATGGACGGACCAGGTGCCAAAAGAACAATAGGTTCTTTATCCTTTTGCTGATTCTTTATCCTTGCATAAACAATTGTTATTTCTTCCATTGTCAAAGGTTCAAACAGTATTCTTACTAGTAGAAATTGCTTTGTTACTGTTAGAAATAATAGGTATCGAGGCCACTGCTTTAGGTAAAGTATTAAAGATAGGAAAGTTGTCCCTTATATTTCCTTCCTCCAAACTCTCCCCTGATGAAAATTCTTTTGAAAATAAGGCTGATTTTCCACAAATAAAGCATCCATTGTAACCGTGACTTTTCGGGTTTTTGGATGAATAGTCTTTTACCACTTTTGATTTAATGCATAGCCAATGAAAACATTTTTTTTAGTTCTTAGATCAAACTTGGACTGATCCTTGTTTGGTGAATGAACATAAGATATGCACCCACATATTTTTAGTGGTAAGTTGGACAAAATTTGATTTTCAGGGAAAAAGTTTTTGAAACACTCAGGTGTAACAAATTTAAATACATGGGTAGGCATTCTGTTTATCAAATAAGCTGCAGTTAATACTGTTCCCCCCTAGAGATATCTAGGAACTTGCATAGAAAATACAAGAGAACGGGCCATCTCCAATAAATGTTGATTTTTATGCCCAGCTATACCATCTTGCTGACATTTATCAACACAAGTTGATAGGTGATTAATGCCCTTTTCTCTTAAAAAAAGAATTTCATTTTACTTAGTATCATTACCAGTATGAAACCAGTTTTAGTTTGAAATTGTGTTTCAATCTTGTTATAAAAATTTTGGATTACTGTCTTAACTTCAGATTTATTAACCATTAAATATACTCATCACAATCGAGTATGATCATCAATGGAAGTTACGAACTTCGGATTTATCAGCCATTAAATATACCCAACCCAATAGAGTATGATCATCAATGAAAGTCACGAACCACTTTTTGCCTAAATAAGTAGGAATTTGTACCCAAACGTCACTGTTAATTAAATAACACGATCGTGAAGGTTGATAAGGTTTTGAAGGATAAATATTTTTATGATTTTTTGACAAAATGCAATGTTCACAATGAAAAATGGAATAAGGTAGGAAACAATTTGTTAATATAGAAGAAACTAGGGTGTCCTAGTCTATAATGCCAATGTATTATTTTCCCCTTTAACAGGGATAGAACTGATACCTTGAGGTCTTTTACTCTTGGAGACTTCTTAGAAAATGGTAAAGACCTTCGATCATTTTAGCACTGCCAATCTTCTTCCCCGAATTAAGGTCCTGAGAAACATGATAGGAATCAAAGAAAGTGACACTACAGTTGGAATCTTTAGATAGTTTGCTAACTGACAGAAGTTTGGGTACATATAGAACAGATTTAAGGGATAGAGTATCTGACAAAATAACCAATCCTTTGCCAGCAATAGGAGAGAAAGGCCCATCTGTTATACGCATTTTTTCATGACATGAACATGGAATTTAAGTTTGAAATAAATTTGAAAGGTTTGTAATGCAGTCAATTGCTCGAGAATCAATATCCATGGAGCAGATTGGGATAAAGAGTAATACAATGAGGCATTTAAATCATTAACTGTTTGTTCCAAAGAAGCATTAGGAGGACCAGATAATCTGGAATTAGACTTGAGCAGTTTCATGATCTGATCCACCTGCTGTGGATGAATAGTACTGTCTCAGCTTAGCAGTAGGTTATCTTCTGATCTTTTTTTCTTTTTTTACCATCCTATTTTTTTGGTGTCCCATAGAGTTTCCAACAAGTTTCCCTTGTATGCCTTGCCTTGTTGCAATGATCACACTAAACACAATTTTTGTCATCAGCTTTTTTTGTAGTCAGTGTTTATGGATGCTGGTGTAAGAGTTTTTTGTTGTGCTGCCTAAGGTCTTACCCAACATCAGCAATTGGCAACTCTCTCCATGCCGAACCTCAACAAAAACTTCTCCAATAGATGGAAGGGGCTGTCTTCCAATTATTCATCGCCTAACCTCATCAAACTCCACGTTGAGTCCCATGAGGAATTTGAAAATCCAGTTATCCTCTACCTTCTTGTCATAGTTGCAATCCTCAGAAGATTTCTGTTCATAAGAATTGAATAAATCTAGATCTTGCCATTAACATTTTAGAGCATTGAAATACTTCGTGACATTGTCACCACCTTGGTGAATCTCTCCAAGTTTCAACATTATTTCATATAATTGGGACTGGTTTCCCAGGTCAGAATACACTAACATTATTCTATAATTCTTTTGCTGTGTGATAACACGTAAAATTGGAAATGATATTCTCTTCCATAGAATTTACAGATCATAGAGTTTTCTGCATCCCAGACTAGATAGGCTGGTTCATCCAAGTCTGGCTCTTTCTGATAACTGGCTAAATACCGAATCTTTCCTCTGCCTCAGATGTACACGCGCACAGATTGAGGCCAGCGCAATAAATTGTCTCCATTCAGTCTGATAGTAGTAATTTGAACAAAATGTGAATCTGAAGATAGGTCATAAGGATTCTTTTCTTATTGATAGAATCCTTGGTTTCAAAAGAGGTTGATGGATGAACAAGGGAGGTTGTACCATCTGGTGTAATTACAGACATGGTAAGGAAGACAAAAAAGGAAAACAACTAGGTTTCTTGTTCAGAAAAATAGGCCTACTCTGATACCTTGAAAATTAATATGAACATGAAAATTTGTTGCATTGCTGCTATTTGTACAGTTATTCCGTTTTACATATATATACCGACATAAGGCATCTAAACTAGGAAACTATGTCTAGGAAATGTCAGCTATATATCTTCCTAAACTCTTCCTTGATTATAGCTTGAATTCGTATATTTACAGCCTAGAATCCAGAATATTCTGAAAGAATATTTCCTAATCCAATATAATCATAAAGTAATAAGGATTCTTATTTCCCTAATAGACTTAACTCCTAAAGCAACAAGGGCAAACCAAAATATTAATATTTTAACTCCTTTTTCGGTTAGGGAATATAGTTAAAAAAGAAGCTAAAGTGGTTTTTATTCTCAATCAATAATGTTACTGACTAGCTGCCTGATTATCAATCGATTTATTTAGTTAAATAGCTTTTATGCTGCTTTCTGTGTTTGTCGGGATTACTTGATTCTTTTTCATGTTGCACTTGTGGATCTAGGTTGTGGCAAGAACAAGTTAATCAAGTTTTCAATTTAAATTCCAAGGAGAGAACTTGGTCTCTACTACTAAAACTCAAGGTACAGTTCACTTTCATTTCTTTATTTTAAACCAAGTTCTTTGTTTGTTGCCACTTTCGAATGTTACAAATCTTGCCGAATCCCATGAATAGTAGTCAACAATCTTGGACGTTTATCATGCAGATTTTGTTATTCATGTTCAATGTTGGACCTCACTTCTTTGTGTTACATGAACCTGATTCCTGTCTATATGATGGTTGTGCTATTAAGTGAGTTGATACTCGACATTTGGTCACATCTGTGACAATATGCTATTGTTGTTGGATTGGGTTTTTATGACCTGGAACTTGGAGGAGTACATATTTTTACTGCCATTTTTATCTATGTATTACTCATACATACCGACTTATACTACTTATCTACTTACCATATTCTTGATAATAGGAGCTAGGAATGGCGGTTGCATTTAGTTGTTCAGAGCTACAAGTGGTTTTCTCTGAAGTTGAGAGAGTTGAAAAGTGGAAGCAGAAATGCTTGATGATTATTAAAGGAGTTATGAAGGATGGGAATACATTAGTTGATACTTTACAACAGGTTTCAATGAAATAGTCATTTGGACATAGATTCCTTATCTGCAGTATTTGGCTGGGAAATTAAAGTTGTTCTGTATGTTGTACAGATTGGTCAATCTCTAGATAAATCTTTGCACATCTTTGGGAAATCACAAAACTGTGAAACAAGGAATTTTTGCATGCTCTGCACTGCTTTTATTCAGGATGAGGCATTTACAACCTGTTTGAACTGTGAGGACAGGTAAGTTAGCTGGATAGGCTAAATAGTATACGTGACTTCTTTTTCTGAATTCCATTGCTATCCTCTAGTAATTGGTTGGTGTTTCAGGGTATCTCAGGCTGAATCATTTAATTGTTCTGCTAAATGAACACTAGCACTGGATGCTTTTCATATCCTTTTTTTTGAGATAATAGATTGTTCCAATTTTTTTTTATCATGTTACTTGTCAATTTCATCTGACAAGAATATATGTTTTGAATTATATATACAAAATTATACATCTGATCACTATGTGCATTGATGTCATTAATTGAGCAGCTACCATTTGCATTGCTTGGAATCAGCATCAGTTTCAGGATCATATACTTGCCCTTATTGTCGTTTATTTCTTGATGGATCAGTACTAGAAATTGGAGGTGGCATTTTGGTAGGCACACTCTATTTGCTTATGTATTCATTGAATCATGTCTTGCAAAGAATTTTGAAGATGCCCCGCCTTTATTTTGTTTGTTACAGAGATTTGGGAGGATGCGAACTGATTTACAGAGTTTGATTGAACTTTTATCAGAGTCTGATGACTTATCCATTGGGTAATACACAATGTCTGATGGATTCTAAGTTAACTGTGGTTATATTATGTCTAAAACGATCTTATTTGATGATCTTTCATGTTATTTATTTGGTTCTTGTGCTTCATTCAAACCTATATTTTATTTTTTGGTTCCTTCAAAAACTGGGTCATCTATCTAAGATTTTCTAAGCTTCTACTGACTGACCAGATGTGAGGGTTCTTTTATTCATACCCATTTGGCATTTGGAACTCTGTTTCAGTTTGAATGTGGTAAACATGTGGCAGTATAGGTCTGTGCTGTGGCATCTGGGCCAGAGTGTTTGATCTGATGTCTAAACTGATGAATGGTCTAATGGATACCAGAAAATTGGGATGAAAAGGAACATTCCATAAGTCCAATTTTGAACGTTTAAATTACAGTAATCCCTAAATTTTCACAAAAAAATTGTGGACAACTTTTGAAAAGTACTTAAATGCATGCTTAATTGCATATTTCACATTTTCAAAGGTTACTGAAGTGTCTTATAACTAGTCTCAAAATTTTCTAACTTGACTTTAATTATGAGTCTTATTTGTTATTATAATAATTTTTTGTAGTTAGTTTATAATAAATTAGTACTTAACCATGGAAAATAGAGTAATTTTCCATAAAATAAATATTTAGTATTAGTCTCTAGTTCAATCCTTGACCCTGGACAATCACAACTTTATTAAAGCATGTTCACCGGTTCAATATCTTGGTCCTGCTTCCAAAATATTGGTATTCATAGTGCACATATTTACTTGAGTTTCAGGCGCCACCCTAGTTTTAACTACTTGACTGCATGTCATTAGTTGCTTGAAGAAGTCATTTCATGGGCAACAGCAGTTTGACCAGTTGATCTTTTGCTTCTGAGCATGTGTTGAATTTCATGTTAATTTTCTTTAGCTTTCTTTCCTTTTGGTGGCATACTATTATCAGTCTGATTTTATGTGCTGCTACTTCCTATTGCACAGGATAACTGAAAAGGAAACATTAAAACAGGTTGTTGAAAAAGCTCTGGAATACAAAATTTGTTTGAGAGAAGAGTTGGATTCTGCATCATGTTGTTCAAATAAAGATCTTAGTGTTGTCTCTCACAAACTAATTATTGCTTTGAAGGTACTTGTTTTGTGGTCCTGTGACATTGCTTTCGCTGTAAATATATTTTAATCCTTTTTCCTTTTTGGTACTCATTTTTCTGCTCAGCATGTAACTATAACTCTTACTTCTATAAATTTGTAGCAACTGAAGAATGCAAATTTGCAATATACTTGTAAATTGTCCTCAAGTGGCACAAATGTTTTTTGTTCTGCAGGCCTTGGAAATTGCAGGTGTGTCTGATGATCAAAATGATGGTGACCTTGAGGTGGCCTTACGAAGAAATTGTTGGAGAGTTAATGTTAATAGATTGTTAGGGGGAATAAAGAAGCCTACTATGCAAGAGATTGATAGGCATATTGAAGAGGTATGGATTGCTTGCATGTTACTGGGTGGTGAATTTGTGGACATGATATTGTTAAGCTTGTTCATTGGCTTTTGTTCTAGTCATGTTAGTTGTGATTGGCTCTGCTAGTCAGTTAAACCCTCAAAACTCTTCTAGACAGATGACATTCCTAACTGCTTCTGTAAGAAATCACTGGCTTCTTCAGTGCCTTGTAGTCTATAGCTTGTACGAGATTGTGATGGGTTTTTAATTTATCCCTTGTCCCACATGGAAGTCTTATACTGCATGACTCTTTAAGGTGTGAAATAAACAAACGATTACCTTCACAACCTGTTAATGGCTTGTCTAGTGGCCAACTTCTATCACAACCCCCTTCCCTCCTGGCTCTAAGTATCAGTTTTGATAGAAATTCATCCATGTATGGTTGAAACTGATGATGGTAAATGCTGACCAGGGAGTGGCACTGAATGTACCACCTGGAGACTGCATTTTGCAGAAACTTGCAGAAATAAAGCATATTGGTTCTGTGTGGGCAGATCAAGCAAAGAAGGTTCTGTCACTTTGCTTATCTCTCTTGGCTAATTATTTTTTCAGTTATTGATCTGGTGGTGTTTTATTTATACCCTTACAGGTTGCAATAGATTCTGGTGCTCTTGCTTTAGACAAAGTTTTTGATCTGATTTTTGAGGGTGAAAATCTGGCTGTTTGCTTCAGCGAGGAACTTAAGGTAATTGACTATAATATGTGACTCAATCCTTTGGAATGCTGTTGACCGGTGCTCCTATGATTGCAGTTGTTAAAAGCTAGAAGTATGCTTTACTGCATCTGTCAAAAACCTTATGATGATAGAGCAAAGGTCATGTGCATTCGATGCAGTGAGTGGTATCATGTCGATTGTGTCAAGATACTTTGCCCATTGGAGGTCTTTGTTTGTGCTGCATGTGACCCTCAGTTCAAAATGTGGCCAGTGGCACAATTAGGGGACCATGAGAGGTAAGTTTGTTAGCTAATATTGAGACATAAGGTCTCATTGTATTGGGTGTTTTCTTATCTAATTATTTCCTTGAGGCATTACTATCCTTTGAATTATAATTTTTACATTGCAAGATATCGTGCACGTACCTGCGAGATAGCATGCATGCCTTTTGTTTAGGAAGGATTTTTTAATCGTATGTGGTTTTTTATTTAACAAAGAGCAAAATGTCCTACCCTGTTTTATGAGAATTCTTTGGATTGCTAATTTTTGTCAAAAGCTCTAAGGTGGCAATAAACCTGTGATTCTTCTGAAGAATTTTGCTTTCTCCCATTTTTTGGTACTTATGGTGATAATTTTATGCGGAAATTCTTAAATAACAAATTTATCCTTTTCTCAACTAAAAATTTCATTTCGTTAACAATTTTAGGTTTACTACTCTTGATATATTTTATGCTGGACGCCATAAATAAAACTTCACTGTATTTAAAACACTGCAGAGGTTTTACTTGTTTCTTGCCTTGACTTCACTCCTAGAAAACCTGTACTTACAGCTGAAAACTGGTAATGCACAATGATTCTGGAAAATGTGCGAGGTGGAGAATGTTTTTACCTGTATTGTTGACCACTCCTAGAATGTTTGTTTGTGACTCCCCATTTAATTTTTGACAGATCAACAAGTACAACGTTTGTGGAGCCAAAAACGCCATCCCCTCGACAAACAAAATTGAAGAAGAAACCTGAGGAGACTGACCCTAGTCTAGCTCAAAAACTATACGCAATTACACATTGTAGTAGAACTTATAATAGTGATTCTGGTAGGACTGGTCAGTTATGGTGGCAAAACAGGAAGCCTTTCAGAAGATCAACTAGAAGACGGGCTGAGTTTGAAAGTCTTTCTCCAATTTTTAGATTAGAACAATAAACATGGAAATAGTTGGTTATTGTCAATCATTTAATTCATTCAATTGATTACTATAGTTGTCTGCCTTTTTTATGGCTATACCTTTTCTATATATATATATATATATAATTGCTGCTGCTGGAGCCTTTAACACTCATCTTGGTTTAGTGTCTGTTTGGTTTGGCTTTTGGAGGATTCAAAAGCACTTTTATCTACAACAAAAGTTATTTTAAAGAAAAAGTGAGTGTTTGGTGAAAAACTTTAAAAGCACTTTTACAATAGAAACAGCTTTTTTAAAAGCTAAAATATAGCTTTTTTAAAAGCTAAAATTGGGAGCTTTTTCGGGTAGACAATTTGCGTCGTTTCCGTAAACATTTCATAGCTCTTTCTTTTGCACGACTCTTTGGTCAAGATTTGGTCTCTTGAACGTCTCTTTGGTTTCTATTCACAAGTCTTTCTTGAACGTTTCTTTCTCCTTCTGTTCCTCACCTCACTGGACTATCTTCTCTACTCACAGGTTAGATTTTGCTGTTCGTTTCTTCCCTTTCTTCTTTAATCAACGTCTGCGTATTGGGTCTATATACGCAGACGTCGACGTCTGCGTTAACGCAGACGAAGGTCTGCGTTCGTTACGCAGACGACGCAGACCGTCTAAATCAACTTTCGGACTTTCTCTTGCTGAGTCAGATTTATCTGTATCAGGCCCGTGGGATTTTTTCAACTTCGTTGCAAGTACCCACATATTAGCCAGTTCATTTTTCAGATATGCTTCTCTTTTCTTGGATTCTTCAACCTTCCTCTGAAGATCAGCTTCTTTCTTATCCTTCTCAGTAAGAGTAGATTCATATTGGAGTTCCTTTTCTCGACTCAAAGCCAACTCTCTCTTGAGATCTGAAGCTAACGCCACCTGGTCTTGGCGTTTTATGTTGTTCTCTCTCCGCCCATTCCGCACAGTACTACTAGCTCTGCGTTGAGACGGTGAGTTTTTCAGTGCTACCAGCTCAGAATTTAATCTCTCATTATGATTCATCAGCTTGGCAACTTCTTCTGATAACGCCTTTAGCTCAACAGCAGCTGCAGACGCTAGACCTTTTGCATAAGAACTTTCGTCAGCAAGTTTTTGGTTCCGCATTTCTAACTGTTCTTTTGAATCCGTTAGTGTTGCAACCTTCTCTTTTAATTCTTCAATCTCTGCAGCCTGATTGAAGAAAAGCAAGGAATTAGATAAAGTGAAACTTTTGAAGTCATAACATAATTTGCGCTCTCAAGAACTTGAAAATATTTATTACATTCAGAATTAAAAGATGAAACCAGAAAGTTTCAGATTCTGATGAAACCAAAACGTTTTAGATAACCATCTAAACCATTTTTTCTCCTTGAATGTGGTAAAGTACAATGCAAATTGCCCATAAACCCTTCTACCCATCTGATGATATCAACAGTGTACAATGAGCTTCTTATTTTGCACCATCACTTTCTGAGATGCATGTGGTTTAACATATTAATATGTAAAATCAATGCAGAATCATTCAGTAGTGATCTGTGCCTTTGCTTGACAGTTGTAGAAAGAATTCTGCTAAATGGTTGCGCATCATACATGTACTTGAGTATGATTCTTGGAAGTTAATTCCTTTTGCTATTTATGTAAACACGGAGAGCTGTAGTCACAAGATAAAGAGTAATCATATAATGTTAACTTGAAGTATGCCACCAAGCTGAACTCCAATTCTCCATGCATCCTCAAAAAATTGAAGGGGTTCCTATGTATCAAATAGCTATTGAATCGTAGTTGCATATGAATATTCACACCTATCTCAGTTAGCCCAAAAAGTAAACGAGAAGTGTTTGACAACATACTCAAAGTTAATCAAGAAACTCCTCAACACAGTATTGATTGTCCCATTACCATAATGATCTTTAAGATTAAAATTGCATAAAATCAAAAAACCAGAGAAAAGCAGATAACATCATGATCTCTAAGAAGCAAAGGTGAATAAAGATAATTCACAAGCTTTCCATAGGATCATCCACAGTGGAACAATATGGGTTCTTCATCTGACACCAACAATTGAAGAAAATAGAATTCATTATCTAAACTTCAACAAATTTGTCCTACAGGTGAATATACTGCTCGGTGAAGATAGTGAATATCCAAATATTCTGGAAGATAAAATGGATTGCCAACAGTGGAGGATAGCCACGCAAATGGATGGTGTTATTTGCAAAATTAGTTCCATGGCATCATTATGATTCCTTTTGTTTTCCCTTTCTGATTATGGATAAACGTTAATCCTCAAAATAAATAATAAGGGACAGTTGAACTGTTTTAAAAACCAGGATCACAAACTTGATCATGCAGTCATATAATCAGATTAACCTGTGCTTTTAGGAGCAGATCTTCTTTTCTCTCCTTCAAGGCCACAATGTCCTTGTTAACTTGATGTTGGCTGTAAGAACCTTTTAGTTCAGAAAATCTCTGTGAGAAACTAGAGAGAGAACTAAGATTTTTGTTTTCAAGAGCATCTGCAAGTTGCTGTTTCAAAGAGGCAATCGACTCCTGTAAGCCCTCACATTCACAAATCTGATAAAACAGCAAGGTCAAGTTACTACTCTTTCTTGATAATATGAGTCAAAAGACAATGGTAAGCATCCATTGTGCAGCAAAGACAGAGTAGTGTTGATTAGCTTTTGTACCTTTTGGTTCAGCTGCTCTTGAATTATACGGTTATCTGCAGCTTTAACCTGAAAAGAGGATAGCATAAGAAGTATCAAGTCATGATTAGCATATACATTACATAAACAAATGGGATGCTATCCGCCAAGAAGTATATGAAAATAGGAATCCAGTCCTCAGTTCTGTACTGAATTTGAAAAAATCAAATACATGTTCCATTATTCTCATTATTTGTGAATAACCATACAGTCACGTCTCATCAGTAAAATAAAAGATTGCTGTTAGAGAAATTTATGAGTCATTTGTTTTTATATAAAAAGATTTCACAAGATCAAACAAGCAATCAGTATCAAACATGAAACATATTGGAACTTAATAAGCTGAAGTCAAACTGGGAGGCGGATCACCTCAAGTTCAAACGACTTCTCATTCAACTGTGCCATCAAATCAGCAATTGTCTGCAGCATAAAACAACAAACAGCTCATAGACGTACATGCAACAATAGCAAATAGTTCAAGTACACAGAAGCAGAGTTCACTCACTTGTGACATTTCCGAGTTATCCACCTTGTTGTGGGAAGCCAGGACAGAATCAGCAATTTGTTTTTCCAGCAATGATATTTCATGATTTTTCATCTTTATTTCATCATTCAACTTCTTCATCTCATCCTTTAAGTATGAGAGATGGAAATTGAATTCTCTGTGCATTCAAAAGGGGCTAATGAAAGAAAAAGGAACAAGAATAACATACATAAATCTGCTCCTTCTGTGGATTTCGAGAAGCCTCCTCAGACAATCTCTTCAAAGCACTTGAATGAAGGGCCACCTCGCCGGACAAAATTTTCTGCTGCTCCCTCAGAAGATCAATCTGATCACTTGTTTTTATGCTCGTCTACCAAAAATAATGCAAAGGAATTCAGGCCATAGACTATGCAGAATACATGTTTACCCAAACAGAAGTTTTCATTTACAGTTGGCAGAAAAGCTATTAGCTTACTGAAGGAGTTTCTTGTCCAAGGAAATTGTCCTCAGGAAGTTCTCCATCCTGCCTAACCTCAGACAGCAAAACGGCTGATGGAGAGCCTTCTATTAGTAAAGGATTTGAAAGTCTTGATTCTGCATGAAAATTACTGTTTTCTGCTTGAGGAGTTGAAGGTGTACTATTAGATTTCACTCCACTTGATTTATCACTGGTGCTTGTCCCCAACCCATTATCTCGTTTCTGATCAAGAACAGTCAATACAAGCACTTTAGAGAAGAGGTGGGAAATACGAGGGTAAAGAGGAAAGAAACCAGCATACCACTAATTCAACGACGAATTTCAAATGAAACAGAGCAATAGGTTCTGATATCTTAGACTTTGACAAATATATGTTCAAAAATGAAGGGTCTAATAATCTTTCAGAATGAAAATAACAGAATGAAGTGAGTCTGATTTCTCAGGGTTTGAGCTGTAAAACAAATTACTCAGATGATCCAAATTTGTTGCCCTGAAACATCAGTTCGAGTTTAGCCATACTTTAAGGCCCTTGCCAGTCCTACAATCTTCAACTTTTTATATACAAAACTTAAAATAAATGATTCTACCAAAACCGCACTATTCAGGAACACATGGAACATACTAGGCACTATCATACAAGATATTCAGTTATATTGTTACAACAGAAAATAACAATAGAGAAGCAGAAATTTATTGACAAATATATTGAACCATAAGCATTTAGAACGAAGCTGGGAGATACAATAAACATCAAAAAAAGGTACTCAAAAATCAGTAGCACACATACACGCAGTTTTAGCCAGTTTAGCAATCCATGCTTCCGAGTCTTTTTGTCCTCCTTCAGTGTTTCATCTACAGGTTCAGCACTTCCTTCAAGAGAAACATAAAGATCTACGTTTTCATCATCTAACATCAGATCCCTTCTTTTGTATGGTAGGTAAGCAAGCTGTGTACAACAAATAATCATCTTCAATCAGTTCAAACTAATTTAAGACAAGACAAAAGGATAAAATCTCGTGCACGTGTAGAATCAACAAGTTCATCCAATTGGGAGCAAGCAAGGAAAATTCTGCTGAGGATGAAGTAATACGAGGGAACTTAAATACTTCTATAGTACCTCTTCTTCCCCAAAGGAATGTCTTCTCCTAGGACCTGAACGGTGAGGAAACCTTGATGACTGTGAGGCTTTTGTTGAGACCAAAATTAATTTTGTCAACCGCTGTATTCTGCTCAAGAGAGCTGCTTTCGCTTCTTCTTCTTGTTCCAATCTTGATTGCAACCTGACTTGACCATCTTCTAACTTTACATGTTAAAACACAATAAAGAAATCAAAAAAATCAGACACATGATACTGCCCTTCAATAAAAATGATAATAAACAATACATGCACTCAAAGTAGATGGAGAAGAAATTGGTTGACTAATACTAGTTACGAAATGACATGCACATTATCTCATTTTATTCAATTGGAATTGAAACTGCAAATCACTTTATGCAATTTTTATGTGTTGCAATGCAATCAGGCCAAGCCAAAATTCCCGAAAATGCATGTAGTTAAGTTGGAGAACCTTTGAGCCTACAACTGAAACATGAAATGGCTTCTTCAAACAACCCTCTTGCTGCTCCTCAAAACATTTGACGGTATGAAAAGAAAGACAACTCAATAAAAATCAGAATATAGTGATGACATATTCTAGTTAATAAAGCACTGGTATCAGGACTACATTAACGGGGGGAAGTTGAACATTGATAATAGGGGCCACGGTTAGACAGTAAACGAGTATTTTATAAAAGCTAAGACATACTCGTAGTGTGGTTCTGATAGCAATATGGGTCCTAAACCCATATTGACATATGCTAGGAGACTCACTAAGGTAGAGAGGGGTGAGTCACCAAACGGTTAGAGAATTAGTTAGAGGAGAGAGAGCAAAGGACTATGTAAGGGATGGGGTAGTGCAAGGCTGGGGGATATCTGAATATTTTCCATTGTTTCGGCTGATAGCTGAAGGGCCATTATGGCTGGTTAGCTTGGTTCTTGTAGACGATACTACGAGGCTATAGCTAAATATAAATAAAATACCTTATTTCCATCCATTTTCGTATCAGGTTATACTATCGACCTTAAATTTTTTTCTTAAAGCTCCATCATGTTTATGCTGATATCTAGCTATATTGAAGTGACTATATGTATTTCATGTAAAATGATTATATTCTCACTCTTGGGCTGATAATTGAAACTGCATATCATGGATAACCAACTGAAATAAGCAACTAGTTGAACAGGAAAAATGATCAAGAACTTGCTGATAGACAAACCCAATATTTTAATGATTTTGTCATTTCCTTTTCTTTCAGAATGAATTGGTCAAACGCTTGAAGAGCCAGGTCCCAATGTTAAGAAATGAAGTAAACCAATAATAAATACATGTCTACCCAACCCAACTAATAGCTAGACTTGTGATCCTCCAAAGATTACCTTGAATCTTACGCTGCATTTGTAGAGAAAAGGAACTCTAATACCATTTATCATTCGATGATAAAGTCAATATGCAAGACTGATAATTTTCTTTCCAAAGACATGAGATAGTCAAATGAAGATGGTGGCTTTCAATTAAGCTAATAAGTGGAATGCAAAAGTAAGGCCTGCACCAACAATCAAGCATGGAATTGAAATTAGATATTTGATCCAAAGCAGAAACTTTCTAGTGTACCTTCTGTTTTAGGAGGACAATGTCATCTTCCACAATCTCCTTCAACTGAGGAACCATGACGATACCCCTTTTCAGTTGTTCTAACTCTTCCTTCAGACAGCGTATCTCATTTTGATACTTCTTGATAAGTGATTTCTCATCAATAATCTGCAAGGCAGAAAATATTCAGATTTCAAAACAAATTTTGTTTTGGTGATGCAGATGGCAAAGGAAAAGAGAAATACCTTGTTCTGAGCTGCTTGAATTTCAATGTGCTTTGCACGGTGGGCAAATTTCAGAGTATTATGTGTCTCTTCTGAACTGCTTGACGAAGGAGTTACAGTGCAAATGAGCTGTAATTTCGATCATGAAAAAAAAGGGCTAAGAAGCAGTCTCAGGTACAATTGTTCAAACATGGGAGCAGGCATGACTATAGGATTACATCATTATTTTCCTACAATAGTATGCCAAGATACTTACGGATACACGCCCATGACCACTTAGAGAGGACTGAAGGAGCCTTGTCAATTTGGAGTCCCTATAAGGAATATGTGTTGCCCGTCCATCTGTCAATTTTGATATAACCTATGAAAACCAGAGCATCAATGTTAATTCATGTCTGCATTTCAAACAATGAAATAACGAATTCTCTCAGAAAAACTTCCGAATTAGTCATGGAAAGATAAGAACCAATTCAGTTGTTAAAATAGTATATTATTAAGGCAAAAGAAGATGATCACAGTTACTGAGTAAAAACTCATTCCAATAATTTGAAATCTGATTTTTAAAATAAGCACACAGATATGTGATATGTGTATGTGTGTGCCAGAGATTCATTGCTTAGGCTACAAATGTCATAAGATTATGTAGACTTTTACATGCCACCCAAATACCAAAAATCAGCTTGTTGAATAATTTGGAGATGGCAGATTTCACAAATATTATACTCTTGAATATGGATGGCTCGAAAGAGTCCTAATAGTACTTACAGTTCCAAGCGTCAGCAGGCTCTTATTTATATAGGAGCCTTCTTTGCGTCTCAAACCAGTTGTTTCAGCCTTTGAGCTTTCAGAACCTGCTAGATCGATGAGGTGCTGCAGGTATAAGTAAATTATGAAGGAGTTAAAAATAGACTATTCATATTAAAGCAGCCATAACATAGCTACCGAAGTAAACCAAGGAAACAGAGAGGTGGAAACTCGAGTAACAAAACCATGTCCTAACTTAAACTTAATGAGCAATATCAATGTCTGGATAAAAGCCTTAGAAATTACCAGTTGGGACAGATTTACAGCCTCTCCTTCGCTATTTTCACCACAAGGGCTACTTTCGATCGTCTGTGTGAGGTTAATGCAAAGACTTAGACCAAAATGGATAAAGGAAAATTGAACATCTCAATAGAAAATGATGATTTCCAAACAACTGTATCCCTTAAAAACAGGAAATAAGATAGATGGCATGCCTTTCCACTAGAAACTATCAAATTAAAGAAGACAACCACTCAACTTCACTAATTTGCCAGTTAAAAGCTTTTCAGCATTAAAAGAGTAGTTAAGCATGCAATCAGTAAGCTTATCCACAAGATGTATGCTAGGGATATCAAATATAAATCACTACAATCCTGGAAATACAAAGCTAAGCAACTAGATGTTAATGGACTAAAACGTACAATAAAAAGAAGAAAAGAAAACAGTGTTAATGTGGATGATGAAATAAAGAAAAAAAATTTAGAGCTTATGATAAACAAAGTTAGGAAAGTTAAAGTTACTTATAAGAGAATGTGATAACTATATCAATTAAAAGGTTTCCTTCAACTAACATGCGAAAGATAATGTCAAAAAATTTACAAACTGAAAATTGGCTGCTTAGAAAGACTCATATTGAAGAAAGTGCAAAATTTAGCAATCAATCAACATTGCTGAATGCTTCAACTATGTAACCCAAAGTTACCAGTGTAAATATTGTATGGCTCCGGCTGCTGAGTAAATTGAAGTTTGTGGATCCAACATGCCTGTGCTCTGTATCAAACAGAAAAGGGCAGTCACAATGAGGGACAATCTTCAAGCTGTAAGGAAACATTAATAAAGTAAAGGAAAAGGCACATCACATGGCAGTGTACAGCACTAATCACGAATGAGTAAAAGCACAATGGAGAGAGCAAGTTCATACCACTTCAGATTTAGAATCTAGCAAATAACTTAACAACATTCTAGTACACATGAAGCACAGATTAAGACATCACATAAACAGACACAAAAGCTCCTAAAACTCTAGATACAAATTCATTGAAACAGATACCATCAAAAACACGAAAACCCAGGTCTTAATGCATGAATGCAGACATCTATTTGCATATATGCCAGTCACTGCCAAACGAAAATCTCAAACTCATAGTCATAATGGTAACATAATCTTTAATTAGTTCTACTATGGGCTCCAGTAACAAGAGAACCTCTATACGACAAAGTCCTTCCACTAAAGCCACTTAGATTTGGAAGTTGTGTGTGATTACATGAGATTTACCTTCTCCTGCTGCTATAAGAGAAAGGGCATGAGCAGGGGACAGCACAACTTCTTCCTTTATTCCCTCAACAAAAGTTCCCTGCAAGTATCCAGCTTATTAGCAAAATTAGTTGCCTTATGATCTATCTGAAACTATCTTCCTTACATAGAGTAACAGAAAATTCCATTCCCTGAGAAGCAACTGAATCGTTGCTTATGATAGTTGAAAAAAGTTTACATTGACAAGCAGTCAAAATCAGAAGTGTATACTGCATACTTGTGAATGCCTTCTATCTGGTCAACATGGTTTCTGTTTAAGTCCTTTACAATTTGAAAACATAGCATTAGTTGTAAACAAGTTAATTAATATTGTCTAGAATCACATAATTTTTAACACTTATTCCCTTTCCTTATTCCAGAACAAACTTGATGATGTCATTCAACTGCATGAATTGGTAGCCTTGAAGAACTCTCCAAGAACTTATCAAGCAATAAATTAACCTTGCAATGATGGAAATGGAACCACCCTCAACCACTTTGTCCACGTCATGATATGTAACATAAACTCGAGTCTTTGCTAGACAACCCAAGAAAGTATACTATCCAAAGGCCATCACCAGGAGCTATGTTTCTCATCATCATATAAAAACAAGTGCCAAAAGAAGGTGAACATCAAACAGATCTACAGAATCGCCTCAAAGAAAGGAAAATATCCTTCTGGAACTTTGGGGAAAAGAGGGTTTTAGATATGATGAACCTAAAATCTAAAGTCAAGCATTCCAACTCTTTCTTGGATTGCAACCACAAAGAAAACCAGCTATTTCGTTTTAGACAAAGTATTGCTTAATTAAAATGGCATTCCCTAAACGAGAAATGTGAGACAATAAAGCACGCTATAAGTCACACCAAAACATGGGACAACTTCAAGTGATTAATGTCATTTATAGTTCCCAAATCAACCGAATTAAATGATCATCATTAACGCATATTCCCATAGACCATGCTCAGTGCCATCATAACATCATCAGTGTTGTATATTCAGAAGACATCACTAAAATTTGTGGAACTCGGAAACATCAAAAGAGAGCTAGTCTACCACCACTGTCATAATAGAGGAATGGCCTCTAGAACTTCTACTTGTTCCAGCAACTCTTTACCCTCAATTATACTAGTAAGAGAAGCTCATCAGTTTAAAAGGATTGAGTGTCATCACCCTGTACAAATGACAGAAAACTGCAATGGGCTTCAAAGATGCGCAATGCACACAAACCGATATAGATATAGCTCTAAAGCTTCAGGTGCAGCTCAGGTATTTGTTTTCAACAACTTCAAATTATAGTACCATGCAATGTGTAGATAAACCCCATCCTTTTCAACAACTCGAGTTTCAAAAGTATATTTCCAGGACAACCTAAATAATCAGTTCATCAGTAGCAAACCATTTTAACAAGAATCTAACTTCACATTAGGCATAACTCAATAGCAAAATCTGACAAGTGCATGCCCAGCTTTATGTTGAAACAGCTTCGTGATTAAAATAGTGGCAGTCTGAGAGGATTATTAGGACAGTTCGGTGTCACCATTTGCACCTTTGGATCAGTTAATAGCAAAAGTTTATAATTTTGTCATTTTTCACCTGCTAATCCGACCCCCCTTTGTGAATTACCTTCATTCTAATATGTCCAGATATTGAATGACAACCAGTATGATTCCACTTGCATGACAAACGAAAATTGAAGAGTAAGGCTACCAAACTACTAGCCCACAGAAAAAGAGAATTTAAGCTCAGTTATTCACCATGATGCACTGCTGAAAGCTTTGGTGCTTTTTCAGACAATAATAGCCGTTATACTTTTGATCAAGAGTTCGTCTAGTTGATTGAAGCTATTACTCAATGTGTTTGCAGTGGATATTAATGGACCATAGCAACTAAACAACTGCACCCTTGTCTTTATTGATATGTCATGGCCGCACTACTAATTTTTTAGTCAAGGAAGACAGAGACCAGAAATTTCTAAGTACCTGAGTGTCTTCTCTAATTCTTAAATTTTGGCCAGCTGGATTCAACAAGTCATTAACAACCTGAAATGAAACAGAAATTCAATAGACAGCACAATTTGGAAAAGATTAATTCCAAACGTGACTGAAGCATGTCATATGATGAGTATTCAAATACAAGGCAGATGAAAAGAGGCAAAGAAGAATCACCAAGTCAACAAAGGGAATGTAAAAAACTTACCTCATTGTATATCTCCAAGTATGAGACACGTAGAAGAAACTCTCTGTTTGGAGTCTAGATCAGAGATTGTATCAAATTAATTAGTAGACCTAATGATGACCTAGCAAAGAATGCACATGAGGAAAGTAATGTTAGATAAAGTACCTCCTGAATAATACTAAAAGCGTCCTTCACTGCCAATGGTATAATACCAGGAGACCTCTGATCACCCTGTCATTTACATAGTGCCCACATTATCATCAGTTATCTTCTTGCAGATCCAGTGAAAAAGTTTGATTTCTGTTTCAATACAATGTTTATAAACTAAAATGCATGTAAAGTATAGACATAACACCACTTGGCACACAATGTTAACAACTATCAGAAATTCATGCTTGCCAATATGTGCAGATGTCAGTTAGATGAGACAATATAACCAAATTAAACCCACACAGTACGTCAATTACTTCAGATGATTTGGACTATTACATAAGAAATACAATTCATGAAGATATACATCCTAAAATACACTTGGTAAAAGAATATGGTTACTAGTGAAGTCCATAGCATATATGCATTGCAGATGTGCTATATCGGCTCAAAACGAAAAATATCTGAGGAAAGTGGTGAATGAATCTCACATGCATTGTATGAGTCTTCCCGCTACTTGTCACACCGTAAGCAAAAATCGTGCCTGCAAATTGCATAAAAAACAATGTTAGATGCACATTTTCAAACACAGGATTAAGAACTAGATACCTAAATAGAGGTAATTTCCAAATAAAATACCATTAACGCCTTCCATAGCACCACTGACAACATGTTGAGCAGCAACATCATAGACATGGCGTGTTGTAGTTGTTGGACCAAACACCCGATCTAAATAGCATTCACAAATAAGCAAGACACCGCTATAGGATTAAATCGAGACACAAAGCTACTTCCCAAGTTGCATTCTTTAGTACATATAAGAGAATTTGAGTAAAACAGTTGTAACTTTCTTCATAAGCTGACCTTATTACAAAATTTGCAAAACATAAGAAACCTCTAAATTAATCATGAAAGTCCCAAAAAATGAAGAAATTTTTAACTAAACAAGCAACGTTGGGTCAAGTTAAAACTCATCAGTCCGGGGATGGAAAAAATTTCGTGATGATCCAACCGAATTAACAGAGAACGGAGAGAAATTCACCATAAGCATAGGCAATCGAAGGATTATGTTCATTTCGAACAATAGTTTCCCCATCTGCATACCAAGCAATTTCCTCTCCTTGACGAATCTCCCTCGGACTAAATCATTCAAAACGAACACACAATCACAAAATGATATAATTGTTTCTACACCAAAAGAAAAAGAAAAGAGAAAAAAATACATCAGAAACAAAAAAGAAGCAGACCTCAAAGGCCGAAAGCGAACAGTGACGGTTACGTTCTCTTTGGATCTCTCGCCATGTAAAGCCACACTCTCGGAGTAAAAGTACTGCGGTTTACTTGGTGCGGAGGACGCAGGAGAACTCTGGCCATCTACTGAAGTTTCGGGAAACTGCTTGGACGACGATGTGGTGGAAGAGGAGGGTGAATTAGCAGCTTTAGAGCTTGCGGAGCCCAACCTTTTGGACTTCTTGGATCCTTGTTTGGACGCCATCATCCAAGAGCTTCAGTCTATCAGGAAAAAAAAAAAGAATAATAAACGAAACTGGGAAGAGCAAATGAATCAACAATGTGAACTTAAGAGCAGAAATCAATAGTACTTGAATCAAAAAGGCATCCGGAACAGAAAGCAAGCGTGAGCATGCAAGGGGTGATCTTCCTCGAAGAGAGAGAAGCAAACAAACTGCAAATATTATATACAAAGAATTGGTGAGGTCAGATCTGGTAAAAGGAAGTGTTGGTGTCTTTCTCAAAAAAAAAAAATGTGTGTGGGTGTGGAAGAAGAACACAATGATACCCAGTCATCAGTCAGTCAGAGACCTAGAAAGAACAAGACGTAAATTATGTTATTTTCTGTTTGTCATAGAAAATGGATAATGAAAAGTGTTCTCATTTTTAACTTGCCTTGCAAGCGATGCCCTTAACTAAACCTTTTTTTTTTTTGAAATCATGCCCTTAAATAAACCATTTTCATTCTTAAAGAATTACAAAAAGGAAATAAAATGAAAAACAAACTAATTACGTAATGTTTTGTTTACAGACAGCGGAGCAGAGAGAGTGTGGAGTGTCCTCAGTCCTCAGCAATGTTACGAATGTCTATATCATATTTGACTGGAAAACACTACGAAATTTAGCACCGCTTGACACTCAAAAGGAATGGCTTACCCTAGGCGCCTTGTATCTTGGCCTCACGGAGTGGTGTGCGATAAATTATAGTTTAATCTCACTCAACTTTTCATAAAAGTGGCCTATTCTTTAACTTACACAAAGAACTACCATATTAAATGAAACTCTTACGTCGCCATTGCGAGGACTCAAACCTGAGACTCTTAGGGAGCGTTTGGTTTGAAGATTTGGGAATGAAGGAATGAAATAATTGTAGAAAATAGTGTTTACTTTGAGGTTTTCAATTCCAAGGGAATGGATTTATTCCATTAAGTTTGGGAATCTACTAAACCCTCCAAATGAGGTGGGTATCAAGTTTTCATTCCAATCTAGTGGTTACTATTT
>JANZLF010000222.1:30708508-30725187 GCA_026546835.1 Erythroxylum foetidum
CACATAAATCACTCCAATTCAATTTTTCAAGCACAATTATCACATATTTCACAAAAATTACATTTAGACACATATGCTGGGAAATGTCATAAATGCATATACAATTATGTGCATGTGCAAAAATTATCATTCATCTATATTTAGAGGCCATCTAATGTATGAACATGTCGAGATATGTTTCTAAACTCCTAACTCGTCCCAAAAGACCAATTTATCCTTCCCATCGGTGATGGGATGTTACAAATATAACCTTTATGTTTCTCGTTGCTCAATAGTAGAGCTTCTAATTATGTTGTTTCCATGATTCAGGGGTTCAAATCCAAGAGGGAGCCAAATATAGATGAGTTAAAATTGATGATTGGCAATAGAGAAGAAGTTGATGTAGATATTATAGTAGTTTTTTTGTTTAAATCTTGATCATAGATTTAAATTTGATTTGCATAATGTATTCAATATACCTTCTTTCAAAAAAATTGTTATTTATTTTTATTTTAGATAAAGACGGTTATAATTTTTTCAAAAAAATTTATTATATATTTATCTTTTGATACAAAAAATGTGGTACATCATTGTTATCGTATATATTATATAAAATTTGTTTTGACTCTTAATGAAATTTATGCTTTAACATATGTTGTTGAAAAGTTGTTGCTAAAAGACCTTTCATAATAGAAAAATATTAGATTGGGACATAAGAGATTACGTCACTTCTTTAGAGAAAGAGTTTAAAGATTATTGATGTACATGAAAAATGTACATATTTTCTTAAATATTTTGCTTGATTTTAATGCTAAAAATTACCTTTGGTTGCATAGTTTCTTGGTATCTTTTCAATCAATTATGAAAATTGAACCAAGGGATGATATTATTCAAGAATTGGACATTATTAGAAACAAAATCATAAAGAAAATATTAATTCTTGAAAGAAAATAGTCTAGCTTATGCCTCTGTGCTAACACGAGTGACACGACCTAAGTCATATTTATGTACTGGACTATATGTAAATTAAAGAAGAAATAGAAAGATTCACAATTTAAAGAAGCATTCATGCTAGATGTTGTATATTAATTTTAATGAAAGAATGAAATCCATAATTTATTAACACAATCATGATATAAGCATTATTCATTAAATAGAGAAAATACTGAAGATTCTAAGTAGATCAAAATGTATTTAAATGAGAAAAACATAATTTCTAAAGGAATTTAATTGACTTTTGGAGAAAACATATATTACATAACTTTTTACCAAAAGCTAGGCTTAGCCATTAGGAAGCTTCTAAACAATTAGAAAGTCAATTTTAAACTTTTTTCACTAGAAAATCAAAATCTAAACATCATCTCAATAGATCAAGCTTTTTAAGATAATTCTCTAATTTTGTCTTTCAATTTCAGTTTTTGAATATTTTTGTGGCTAAATTCAATTTTTGCTTTTAGCTAGAAAAACATTAATGGTCATTTTTGTTTAGATTAGTTTGATTTAACTTATTTAATAAGATATATTTCTCTAAACTATCTTTAATTGATCTTAATACAAATTTATTTAAGATAATATTTAAAATTAATTTAAGTTCATTCATAAAATATTCAAGAGAGATGGCTTATGAATGGACTACAACTTAGGTAGTGGGGATTAAATAGGGTACTCATGAGAGAGCTACATTATCTTTCTAGAGTAATAAAACCTTTCATGGGATTTTATAAAGCATAGTGCATTTAAAGGGGTGTTAATAAAGGTAGAGATACAACTTAACCAATTAGAGAGTAGATGGCTCTTACTCTAGTTAAAGCAATTAAGTGTCTAGGAGATCATATTTATCTAAAGAATATAGATTTTATAAAGCATAGTGCATTTACAGGGGCGTTAATAATAGTAGAGATACGAGTTAAGCAACTAGAGAGTAGATGGCTCTAGCTCTAGTGAAAGCAGTTTAAGTGTCTAAGAGATCATATCAATCTAGATAATATATCCAATCTAGGTTAGTTTAATCATGATGTCAAAATTACCAAGTAAAAGTGTTGTTATAAATATAACTATAGTGATGAATCTCAAATCCTAACAATAAGCCACACACTTAAAGTCAAAGTAGAGAAGTTCAAAAGATAAATAAATGATAAGTCAAAAAGTAAGAAAAGAAAATAAATACAAAAATAATGGCCAGGTTATTGAAAGCTATATTTTCCTAATATTACTAGTCTCTAGAATTGGTGCCAAAAACTTGATTGACATTTGGTTTTATATAAATATTAAATATATAATGCAACTGCAAAGTGCAGTTGTAGCTAATATAAGCAAGTATAGGTCAAATCTGACAAAGACTGTAAGTACTAGTGGTTACCTTTTTCTATTATCTAACCTATAAATCAAATTGCATATTTTAATTAAAATTAAACAAAACAATTAAACTAAGAACTAAAACAATATTGAACTCAGAACAAGAAAAATACTATAAAGATGTTAATATCAAATAATGGTATCTAGGTAATGAATCCCCCTAGGTATCCTTAATATTAACCCTTTATTCTACAACTATATTATTGATTATTAGATCATGGAAATTTCTATCTTATGTTAATATCTTTCAAGACTATTAACAACTAATCCATCAGTTGATTAATAGAAAACTTTCTAACTAAAACCCTTGTGATTGCATATCAATTTGTGAATTTCGCTATTAGATTTGACCCTAATCTAGAGGATTTATATCGCCCTATCTCTAGGTTTGCATGCAATTCCTTCTAATTATGGTAGATCTATTCATATAAGAGGATTTCTCATTCTCAGTCATATGAAATCAAATCATGAATATTTTAGATATACTAGAACAAGAATAAAACGTATAATGCAATCAATATAATTGCATCAAATAAAAGTTTAAAACATATTGTTATCCAATCTAAGGTTCATCTCACATAGACACCATACAAGTTTAATTCCTACTCATAGAAAACAAAACCAATAACAAAAATGTAGAAAAACTAATAGAAACAAAGAAATCATAACTCTAAATCTTTCTCTTTTGTTAAATCTTCTTGCAAAATTGGATTGGATGATGATATCTAATGGATCTCTTAATGTTAACTTCTTGTTTTCCTCATCCTTTGATAAACATTGTTGCCTCTCTAGGTGTCTTACATCTTAAAATTACTAAATAACTTAGCTCTCCTTGTTTATCCTCCACTCACGTCCTTTAATATTAAAAAAAGGATTTTTGGGTTATACACAATCACCTTACATGAGTATATGAGTGACCATGTATCTCCAAAAACACCTGAATTTATGATTTCTCATGGGCACAAACACTTACACGGGCAACATACGCGGTTGTGTATATCAATATACGCTAGCGTGTATCTCAATATAACCAAAACCAAAATTCTCTAATCTCTATACATTTATAGAGACTTACACAGTCATTTTTACATGATATTGTAGTTCCTTAATTACTTCAAATCTACGTTCCAGGTCATGATTTTATCTGAATTCTTCTTCTTTTGGTCCAAGAATGGAATTTCTTATCTATAAATGAACTTGAAGTGAATTAAGTACAAAAATACAATAAACTATAAGATAACAAGAAAAACACATAGAATATGGTGTATAATTATAGTCAAATAAGCATTTATCAGTTAAACAAGAAGTTCACTAGAATTTTAATATTAGTGATATACCTAGTACTTTTAGCAATCCACCTCCTAGGTACTTTGCATAAAGTTTTAATAGACCTAATTTAGGATGTGCTAGAACTTATATGATAACTAAGATAAAGATAGTTTTACTCTTATAGATAAAATGAGAATGGAAGCTATAAATCCTTTTGGAATATATTTAGATATAAATTGTATCCAAAATATAGAAGAAGCAATTGAAAAATGGGAAACTACTTTACGAGTAGTTGTTGCTATTAATAAAATGGATTATAAAACAACAAAACAATTTTTAGGAAAAAAGCTTTTGTCGATAGCTCCCTTAGATTCTAGAAAAATTTATATGATAATTCAAAAAAACTATATATTTAATCCAAATAATGATATAACAATTTTAATAACTGAAGCACCTGAAATTTTCAACTAGAATTTGTTGAAGAAGAAAATATTTTAAAACTTACAACTACTATAGGAAAATATGATATATCATTACAAATACTACAATTATGTGAAATGTGTGAAATCAATAGATATATTTGTATTTTCTTAGATTATTATTACCATATAATCAATTAGATAATACAAATTATATAATACGCAACTTTATTTTAAAAAAATTTACTCAAAGATCCTTGATCCTTAGGGGAAGCGGACTAGAGGCAACTTACAATCTTGAACTTGTGGATGCCTTAGGAAAAAAAGAATCTCTTTTTAAAAGATAAATTAAGTGAATGGTGTGGTGATACTATATTGTTAAAGAAAAGTAAAGGAAACGAGAACAAAAATTTGTATGTTGTTATGATTTAAGAATGCATACTATGATAAGATGTGATGGTCCTTGTTATTATGATAAGATAAAAAAATACAAAAAGAATATTTTAATAACAGATATTTTAAAAAATGTAAAGAAAAATATTATAAGAAAAATGAAGGATAAAAACTTAGAATACCTATGTTTAGAAAAATAAAAGAAGAAACTAAAAATAACTAAACGTCAGTGCTACTATTGTAAAGGAAAAGGAGACTATGCAAATGAATGTCCTAAAAATTTTAATAAAAAGAAAATGGAAATGGATGACGAAATAAATGAAATGATAAAAAATAAAGATTTTATTAAAATTAATACTTTTGAATAATTCTCTTCTAAAAAAAGCATTTTTATAATAACAGATGCATAATACAAAGAAACCTCAAATTCTAAAATAAATGAGTGAAATAGGAGAATCTTCTAAAGTTCAGGTTGATAAGCAAATAATAGATAATATAGTAGAAACATTTGAAAAACATGAAGATTATAGTCAAAAGCTCTTATTAATAAAAAAATGTTTAAAAAGATTCAGAATAATATATTTTCTATAAATTTTTATAGCAAGTTTAAGATGCCCTATCTAGGAAAAATAGGGTTAAAATTCATAAAACACCATATGTTCTACGATATTAATCTCAAATTAAAAAAACCTAGATACTAGTTTAACTTCTAATAAATTAATGTTTCCTTTGTTATCTAAAAGAGATATTTCTCAAAAACTTGATCAAACTCCCAAAGAAATTAGGGACAAAATAGGTTGGGTGCATATCAGATCCATATAAATGATAATTGGTTCTACTTTTAGAGAAGGAATAGATAGTCCTATAAATTTAGTAATATTATATGATCGAATTCACAACAAAAAGAGGCTTGTATGGGAATTTTGAGAGGCAATCTTCAATATCAAAAGCTTTTGTTTAATATCTATTCTAAGATGTCTTATAATATACAAGATAAAGATATTGATAGAACACTCTCTTTAATCTAAGACTTTAAAAGACAAGATTTAATTTGAGATGGAGATAGACCATATTCTATTAACTACGTGATATCATATACCTTATCAAATACTCATCATATGGAATGTTTTGCCGACAAAGATAAGTTGAAAGAATATATCCTCCTTATATCACAAATATAGAAGAACTTGAAGATGATTTTTCATTAGATTTACAACAAAACCCTTACTAACTTCTCATAATAAATTATTACCTAGATTTTTTGTTTAGAAACTGATGTTTCAAGTAGTAAATGACACACTAATGCTCTAGTAAATGATATACTAATGCTTTGATAAGAGCTAATAGAAAGAGAAGTTTTGAGTATAAAATTAAAGGAGAATATTTTGATGGTACAAATTATATTCCCCATATCATTTTAATCGATACTAAAGTTAGCGGAAGTTATATTAATCATAATCTAATACTTAATTTACTAAGTTACAAACTAAATGAACCTTATCAATATCTAAATTTCAATGGTGAAATATATCAAATAGACACCGTCATAGAAACTACTAGTAAGATAGGAGATAATAAAATGCCTATAAGATTATTAGTTGAAAAGTAAGGATTTAAATTAGAAATAATGCTAGGAACAAGTTTTCTCAAACAAGTTTAACCTTATAGGATAACTCAAAATGGAATACAATTATCTTATAACAATAATATAATATATATTCCTGGATAATGACTATTCCTACTAGTATTTATATTCCAATCAGAATAAATTATAAAGATTCTAGAGTCAAAGACTTTGTTGGCTATATAGATAGTAGCACCAGTTCTTATTTATGTAAAGCAACTAGCTTTCCTTTACAATATCATGAAACTTTAAAAAATATAATAGGATTAGATATTTCCAACAATAAGCTACATTTACCTAAAGGTATTGCTCAACTCCAAATCCTATTAGGATAATTTTTAATAAAATGTCCACCCTTTTATTTTTTATGGTACTAGAACTGATATTCTTTTAAGAAATAACTTTCTCCAATTATTTCATAAAATATTATTTGATACTATTAAACAACAAATACATTTCAAAACTCTATATGGTCATTAGATCATCATCATCATACTCAGTCTGAAGTCCCGTAATAAAATGGGTCTGGGGAGGTCTGATAATATGCAGCCTTACCCCTATATAATAGAGAGGTTGTTTATGGTAGATTCACATGCAGATGTGATAATAAAAGAGTGATGTATGTTAAAGAATAAATAAGTAAAACTATATATATGTTCATTAGATCATAGTTAATTAAATCAAAACTACCTATGCTCGATTTACCTCGATCCCCTTTAAACCTCACAAAGCACAATGTGGTGTAGGATATAAAGAAAAACTAAAATTTCTAAAACAAAAACCATTATTTAACATAGAAAATAAATATTAATAGTTAAGAACCATCAAAGATGGACTAGAATTAGTAAAATAGAAGATGAAGAAAAATTACACTAATAACCCATTACAATTTTGGGATAAAAGTAGAGAAAAGGCAAGCTTAGAATTGATAGATAAACAAAAGATTATTAGGGTTATTTCTATAATATATAATTTAAAATATCAAGAAGAATTTAAAATAAAACTTCTTGAACTAGAAAATCTTAAGATAATTAGGTCTAATAAATCATCTCATTCTTTAGTAGCTTTTATAGGTAGAAACCATGCAGCAACAATTAGAAATAAAGAAAGAATGGTAGTAAATTATAAAAAAGTAAATGAAAATATAGTATTTGATAGATATTTTTTACCTCATAAGTAAACATTAATAAACTTGGCTATAGAAAAACCAATTTTCTCTAAATTTGATTTCAAAAGTGGATTTTGGCCAGATAAAAAATGAATTATGATAACATTTCATATCCTGCTTTTTCCTTTTTTTACTCCACAAAGTCATTATGAATGGTTAGCTGTGCTTTTTTATTTAAAAAATGTTCCATAAACATTTCAAAGAAAAATAGATAACATTTTCAAATATCATAATTTCATGCATTGTTATGTGGATAATATTTTAATAGCTGGCAATAATATTGCTCAACATATTATATATCTCTATAAATTTGTAGATTTATGTGAAAATTGTTTATCCCTTTTTGAGAAAAAGTTAAGATATGTCAAATTGAAAATAAAATAAGCTTGCTGGATGACTCGTTAATTATGGTTAAATAAAACCAAGGTTCTTATACTTGTACATGTTCTATCTAGTGGAAGTGGATCTGTCCATGAAATATCCTCCTATCTGTTTCAACTCGAAGAATAATGATGAATCTTTTATTTTCTCTTATTTGCCAAAATGCTCAAAACTGTCCGCCAGTTAATGATACTCGGAAATTCAAGTGTTAATGCAGTTTTAAACTTCCGATCGATATGTTATATATATCCATTATTCATTCATAAAATGTAGCCATCCCCGACCTAATCTAAACACCAAGACTGCTCAAAACCAGTGTGGCAAAGATATATATGTATATATATAGCCAAGATGAAGCAACCTGGGTCAAGTGGCACAGCAGTCTTGATTCTAACAATCTTGCTAATAGCGTCTGTAACTATTGAGGCTCGCCATTCCAGAGCTAGCCAAAAAACGGAGGATGGAGACAATATGCTTGGACCTGGTGAGGCCGAATTCAAGAAAGGCCAGTGGAGGAGTAAGGTGAAAAACATGAAGGCAACTTTAACAGTGAGAGATTTTGGTGGGATAGGGATAGGGATAGGCAGGAAATCAAGAAAATGTGAGGGGACGTACTCTACTAATTTCGGATATTTTGTGGCTATGCCATCCAAATGGTTTCAGAACAAGAAAAGGTGCAACAAGGTAGTTGAAATAAAAAGAAATGGAAGGACTGTGACAGCAGAGGTAGTTGATGAGTGCGAAAGTGATGGCGAATGCCCGAATAAGAACAGCATCGGTGCGTCGGTGGCGGTTTGGGGAGCTTTAAACATAGCGGGTAACATTCATGCGGCTGTCGATGTCACCTGGTCCGATGTTTGAATGAGTCTGGACATGGATGCAACCTGGTCCAGTGAGTATCGATATCCAAAGTTAATTTGTCTGAAATATGTATTAACATTATTAAATAACATTTATGAATTGCTACACATGATGCAAACCGAGATTATTATTAAAAATAAAATAAAAATAAAACAAAAAAGGTTATGGAGAAATAAAGTAAAGAATTTTCCTAGGACTCCAATAATTAACATTATCTAGAAAAATGAGGGCGATCACCATACTCTGCTGAGGACTTGAAGTTGATGGTGTAATTGTTTCCTGCTCGAGTAGGATTTTCATTAAACCAAAGACAGGAGTATAAATTCCAAGGTAGTCCAAATCTCATTGCTTAGCCATAAAAGCCCAGAGTGCTTGAACTGATGAGAACCTTCTGTTGCTAAAGACAGACAGACATCAATATCGCACCCTGAAGGCCCTTGTTCGTGAGTTATGAGATTTGATCCTTGTGTTGTTAGAAATCAGAACGAGAACTTATGCCAATCGTAGTAAAATAATTATAAAAATTTTCATATTTTGATTTCTAAAAAATTAAAATCATTTTAATTATACATTTTAATTATACAAAATTATTAACAATTAAATCATAATAAAGCATGAATCTTAATTTGTACCTTATTTTAAAATTTGATCATTTTCTTATTATATCCTTTGAACTATTTCTGAAATAGGTTTATATCAATCACCGTAATCGCACAAGTTCCTAATCTCTAACAATATCCACATAACAGGTTAATAAAACTCTGTAAGATTACAGAGAAGTTTAAGTGTGCTAGCTCTCATAGTACCTGTTTAGATGAGCTTATATCAGTAGAGCTTTTTTCGGTAGGGCTTTTGTCAATAGAGCTTTTTTAAGAAATCAGTTGACTGTTTGACTGTCATTTAAAAAAGAACTTTTTTAAAAAAGTTTCATACAATAGACCGTTTGACAACATGAAAATAAAAAATATTTTTAATTTTAACTATATTTTATTTTATAATAAAAATTATTTATGCATATAAATATTATTTAAAATATATTAAACAANNNGCAAAGTACAATATATTAATTATTATATAATTTTAAACCATATGAAACATAAATGAAAATATATCTAACCAAATCTTCTATATGAATTATAATATAAGTAAAATAAATATTAAAATATATAAAAAGTCAAATAATGTTATATAAATCTCAAAATAAATGTGAAGATGTGTTTATGAGTATTGTGAAAATTATATGTAAAAACATAAGGGTAAAGGGAATTAAAAAATAGGTTCATTAATTGATCTGAAAAATCTAGCTGAAAAAGTGCTGCTTTGAAAAGCTCCAAATTTGAGCTTCTCAAAAAGCTATATTTTAGCTTCCAAAAAAACCATTTATATCAAAAAAGTGCTTTTGAATTTTACAATCAAATACTCATTTTTCTTAAAAACAGCTTTTGCAGTAAAAAAAACGTGCTTATTCATCATCCAAATGCTGAAACAAATAGGCACTTAGAGCTTTAATGTATTTATAATAAGTTTTAGACATTTTAAGAAATTAATTGAAATTAAATTTTAATTAAAATTAAAACTAATTCTAATTAAAAACCAATTATGTTCGAATAAGGTCCAATATCTCATATCAATTCATTATTATCAACTATCTCATATTTAATTTTAAAATTTCTCAAACTTTCACTACAACAGAAGTGGCTTTTAGCGAAGAAAATTTGTCATTAAAAATCTCTAATTCATCACTGATAATATTTAGTGATGATACTAAATCATAGTGTAAATTGTCATAAAATTCTGGTAGCAAATACTATAGGCGACGTTTTAACCAAGTCACCACCAATTAGTTTTTACTATGATCTGAACATGTAGTGAAAAGAGATACGTGACGATGCAGCAAATCGTTGCCAATGATTTTTTATATGCTTAGTTTTCATGGCTAAATGTTATTAGCTATGTTAATGTAAACATAGGTAATAATATTTATCGATAAATTCTGAATCATCACCCAAAATTATTAGCAAAGATATAATAATTGTAGCAAAAAAAAATTAGTTGCTTTTTTTTACACAGGCAAAAGTTAATTATGATGTTTTTCAAAATGTAGCTAAAATTTTTTGTCCATGATTTTGAAAATGTAGGCAAATCTTTTTAGCTATGTATTTAATTTTTTAATAAACATTTTTACTAAAAAATTTGTCATATTAATTATAATTATTGGTAACATTTTTAATCCATGTTATTGTATGTAATAATTAGATTTTTGTTTTATAATTTATTATACAAAAATATAATTAACAATAATTAGAAATTAGAAGCATTTTATATAAACAATATAATATCATTAAATGTTAATTACAAACATTAACCAAAATAGTTATGTACAAACTAAGAATTGTTTTCATCATCACTGCTACTTACATAATTCGGGCCAAGTACTTGTTTGACTATCTTTTCAAGCTTGGCCAATTTTGTTCGTTACATTCTAACTTTTATTCATTACATTATTTAGCCTTAATAACTTGTTCTCTTCAAGTCGGTCAACATATGTTGATCTTGATGAGGATAAAGTAGTTGACTTAGGTCAAACCCAAAACCTTTTTATGTAGCTGAATCTTGTTGTTGCAAATCTCATCTAGATTGGGCTTATTCCATCAAACAATGATCTTTCCATTAACTCCTACATCTTATTCTAAAATTTAAAAAACAAAATCAATATTCAATTCAAACATTATTAGTTAGTAATACATAAATAAATAAACTTAAATTTAAATAAAATTTTATACTTACATAGTTATTTTGCACTTCTTCTTACATCCACCCTTGACCTTCCTTATAGTAAATTGTTTAGTGCCATCCTATCACACTCTTGTCCATGTAATTCCTTCACACTATGTTTTATGAATAAGGAATTGAAAACACAATAAATAATATTGTATTTACTGGTATAATTATAACTTCCAAACAAACAGCTTGCATATTCATTCTATACGACAACAAATGATTTAGAGCTTTGGTTGTGATGAGTTTTCATTTTTCCTCTGTTAACCTTGGTTTTCTTACATTTTTCCTAAATAAAGAACAGAAATAGTCATTAAATTGTATAACAAGATTAATGGAAGCAAATGTGATGAGAAAAAAGACAAATCTTAACCTTGACAGAGGCCCAATAATCACACATTTAACTCCAATTTTTTAGAGACATTCGTTTAAGAACATGTCTCCTGGCCTCTTCATCATAAGGAAAACATTTTTAGTATTTATATAGTTAATAACGATGATCCTTGGTCCTTTGTTTCAACAGTGAAGTCACACAGCTTGAAACTTTAGGGTTATCAATATCGACAATATTGAGCTTCATTTGTAAACAAGTAAAATTGAAATTAATCTTTAATAAGTAAAATAAAAATGCATATAATTAAATAAATTGAAAATTTATCGAAACTTTGTCTAAAGCATTCTGTAGCAAGTTGTCTTCAACTATTTGGCATGCTGAAGGCAAGGCAATTCAATCCTAGTAATGACCCCTAACTTACTGAACAATTTTAAAGATTGGAACTTGTCAAGGGTATGACCTTATGAGGTATCAATATGTATAGACAACTTTTTGTTCATTGCAATATTCATCTATTGCAACTCACAACCTTTAGTGATACCTCCACCTCTTTTTTTTTATGGTGGTATTGGAACCTAACAACGAAAAAATAATGATAAGAAAAAACACATTAAACATGTAAATTTATATTTGAGCATAAGTCTAATTATAGAGATTAACAAACCTGAAGATCCCTTAGCATTAGTTGAAGCAGATGGAGGTTGTTGCTGACTGGCTTCAATGGTGGATGAAGTTGATTGTTATTGTTGGCTAAGGTTGGAATGATCTGGTTGTTATGGGGGAGGAACAATTTCAATAGTTGTCACCTTCTTTCCTTTGTTTCTACCAGGTGCCATTATATTGAATATCCTTAACTCAACAACATTATGCATAAACATAAGTCAAACATCAACAATATGCATAAACGTAACTCAAACATCAATAATCCACATAAACATAAGTCAAACATCAACATTCTACATAAACATAAACATTAACATCTACATTAACGTAACAAATATATCAACAATACACATTAAGAAAACTAAAAGCATCAACAATCTACATAATTATAACTCAAACAACAACATTTCGTATAAACATAACTCAAACATCAACATTCTGCATAAACATAAGTCAAAAATCAATAATCTGTATAAACATATCTCAAACAGCAACATTTTGCATAAACATAACTCAAACAACAACATTTGCATAATCATAACTCAGACACCAACATTCCACATTAACTTAAATCAAACATCAACTTCTGCATAAACATAAGTCAAATATCAACAATCCACATAAGCATATCTCAAACATCAATATAATTTGTCTCTATCAATAATGCCTATTAACATAACTCAAACGTCATCAATCATCATGATCAATATCTTGAAAATAATTAACATTAATAACATTATGATTCGACTATTTGTCACTATTATATTCGGCCAAAGTATCATCATTGTCACATAATTCATCCTCAATATAGTTTTCTTCTCTTTCTACGATAAGATTGGCTTGTACTTCATCTACTTGTATTATATTGGGGTCAACATCTCTCTTATAGAAAGATGATACTACCAATTATGTTAGGCAAACCATTTTCATTCATAATCTCTATATAATTATCATAATCCTCTAACATCTTGCCAATCCCATCATCGTCATCATCATTAATATCACTATCTTCTACATCATTTTTTTTTACTATCATCAACACTTGTGCCAACACTTCTACTACAACTTGCTTCTGAACATTCTTCGAGATAAAATTATAGAGTATAGAATTTATCTATGTGTCAGATTAGTAAGTGATTATGTACCACATCTTGACTTTGAATGTTCACATTTAAGTAATCTATACATGGACAATGAATACAACAATCAATACCCATTTGATCTTTTACAAGTTGCATGAAACTCTTAACTCCTTCTAAGTATTCAGTGGACTATTTCTGATGAGACATCTGATTACAATAATAAGCAACTAAGTTAATATGCTTTGATGTAATTTAATTATGAAACAAATAACTTTAAGTGTGAATTTGCATAAAAGGTTTGGCAGAACATATCTTCTTTCTACATACTAAATTACAATCAAGATAGCCTGACTGACATCTTATAAGAGATATTGCAGATTAATCACCCCAAGCACGATAAAGAAGTCTACATGGTTGCAATTGCAACATGTACCCAAAAGATTTTGAAAAACAACAGAAGATTTGTAGGCAGAAACAGAAGCTTAACTTTTCTTATTGAACTCACAATTACAAGCATAAGAGAGAAGTTGATTATCACTCGGAAGGAGAAGAAATGTAGTATGAGGCTAGTGATTTATTGACTTTAATAAGACTCCAAAAATTCCAGATAAGGGCGCATAATCTTGATTTGGGTCCCTTGTTCTAGGGTACCCAAAAACAGAAAGAGGAACATCAACAATAGACTACTCCTAATCTTTTAGCAATCACCACAGATGCAGATTACACCATGCTTGTAATTCATTAGATGGCAGTCACTTAAACTTCTTAAATGAGAGCAATTACTTAGAAGGCTACCTTTAGACTGAGCTTCGGCTAAAAGTCTCCAAAATCCATCTGGTTATCAGACTTAACATAAAGACCATACAGGAAATCATGGAATTTTCAAAGTTAGGGTTTGTACTCACCTTATGGTACCATTCCTTAGAGATGCCATAGTACTTTAAATCATGAACTTATGAGAGGTAGAAGAAGACGATGCCTTCCTCTAGATAGAGATTTAACATTTGGTAAGTTCCCTAGCGAGGTTGAAGAAATCCCTTGACATTTCTACCATAAATAAAACAAATGATGATCATGAAAATTAGAAGAAGGATATGAAGGAGATACCTTACCTTGGCGACATTCACTAGCAATGACATAAAGGAGCCACCCGATTGCTTAACCCTAATTCAAAAGCTTCTGGAGCCATTTTTCTTTGATTTAGATTTTTACCCTCTGAAGGCAATACATGAGTGCCAAAAGATTTGTCCATTGCCATCCTGCTACATCATCGTCTAGTCATTTGGTTATTCCCTAATGTCTTAGTGTCTATTACGACGTCGTTTTGTTATCCTTTGGGCTCTCTAATGTTATTGTTTTAGCTTCCTCTGGATGTAGGAGAAGTTTATTTAACTTTTTTGTTTATATTTCATTTTATTCAATAAATTTTAATTTTTCCCAAAAAACCCAAGAGACCTTTCATCGAACACTGTGTAGGCTTCAAAATTCAGCCTTAACTATCAACAAAAATTCTATCTTTTCCCTTTCTTCACCAACATTAACACATACATAACAAACATTCAACCATTAAGTCCAAATAAACACAAACAACTCAAAGCTTCACCCTAAAATTGACCATGAAGATAGCATTTAACAATAACAATGAAACCAGGAAAAAAACCAAAACAGATGCATCAACTACTTACCTCGACTACAATTGTAGGGAGACGATGGAAGAGAAAATGAAGAGAACACGATGAACAGGCGAAGAGAAGAGAATATTAAAAGGAATTGTTCAAAAACGTTGAAGGGAAGGAGAAGAGAAGAGGAGGCAAAAGGAGATAGGGGAGGGAGTTAGGATGGAGTATTAAAAGATTGAGAAAACGAATTTGTTTGTCGTTAGACAAATGACGTCATTTTCGTCTATTTTTATAATCTTTGCGCCATCTGGCGATGATTCCAAAAAATGCCGTCAAATGTTAAACAATAGGCAACGATTTTTCATATTTTCAATAAAAGGTCTATATTAGGCGACGAATTTATAACTTCATCGTCAATACTATAAATAATTTCATATTTTTTCAATTTTCTAATTTTTGTAATATATCATTTTATAAAATAGAAAGGAATTTATACATAATGAATAGAGTTTTGTGATACCATATAACATTGTCATGTCATATATATTAAAAGACATTAGTAAAAAGTATTATAAAATGTAATATAATTTTTTTTTGTTTTTTATAAATTTTTGAAACACCATTATACATAAATAAATTTATTTTTAGACTTAACATCATAGTGAATAATAGTAAATTTCATTCTAAAGAATATTATATTAATATTTGATATTGATTTCCATTATTTACTATAATGCAACTATTTTTTATTAAATTGAAATAATTATTATATATGGTAATTAATATAAAGTTATATAAATGTATAGATAATAATTGTAACTGGTATAATGATTTATGACTGTATAGATAATATATTAATTTTCTCATCTCTTACTTTTGTAATATATTAGTCTATTTAATCACAATTCTCTTTTTTTATGGACATAAATTTGATATTCTTATAATAAATTTATACATTATATATAATTTCATCTCCAAAGCTTAAGCCAAATTGAAATGGGTCACCATTTGAGACGGTTTTCTGATTCATCGCCAAATGGTATTTTCTTCCTAATTAATCAAAAACGAAATTGTTTAAGTTAACGACAAATGATGTCATTTTCTATTAGGTTATTAACACAAAAGTGAAACTCTCTTCATTTTTGTATTAGTTGAACCAATTTCCTCTTAGTTTACCATTGAAGAAGCATAGACTCTTGATTTGTTGTGGTCGTCTTCTATTTTGTGGTCTTTATACCATCTACGAAGCATCGTGTCTTGTGTTGGTACAATTCTCCATTTACATATTCAAGAACCGTCCATTTTGTGCTATACTTTTCTGATAGGTTTTGGAGTTTATGTGGGTTTTGTGTTTTGCTAATGGTTTATATATTTTTGTTTGTGTTTGTGTTTAGAAGATGGTATGTATGGGTTGACATTTTTTTTTTCACCTTCTATGATTGTTTAAGGAAATATGCTAATTATTTGATGAAATTTTTGTTAAATAAATTTATTTTTATACTTATACAATCATTGTAATTATTATTAAATATGATCTTTGAAATGGCTTTGTTGTTAACTACATTTATTTTTAGACTTACAATAAATTTTAAATAATATCAAATTTGATTTTTAAGAATATGATATTAATATTTTTTATTGATTTCCATGTTTTACTATATTGCAATTTATTTTAAAATTATTATTATTATTATTATTATTATTATTATTATTATTATCATCATCATCATCATCATCATCATCATCATCATCAT
>JANZLF010000222.1:30745043-30770006 GCA_026546835.1 Erythroxylum foetidum
ATTATTCCAAGGATTTTATCTTTACAAATAATAATTAAATAATTAACAAATTCATAAAGATAAAGAATGCCTTTAATTAATTAATAATAATGTCATACAAATATTTACAACCAAAATAAATTGGCTACAAGGGCATAAACTAACATTAAGTCCAGTCGATCAGTGTTCTTTCTTTTCAAGCTGCAAATTGAATTAAATTCGAAATCTAACTGAGTTGTACAAAAAAAAAACACTATTTTGGTTTTAAATTTATAAAAATTTAACATTAAAATAGCTTCTCGCTATAGAGCACATCACAAACCCTCCTTTTAACTTTTAGTTAGAATGGTTTTTTATTTTGAATTTTTCACAAAATTTTAATTATATTTATAAAAATTATTCTATTTTTATTTTAAAATTAAGATTCAAATGAACATTCTAATTGGTAGCCTAACCTACAACTTTGGCCTTATCCCTCTCATCTTTCACTTGGTCCATCCTCTTTCTTTTCTAAAACATTACAAAAAAATGGAGTTTAGTGACTGAATATATATACATTCCGTCAGAAAGCTTAGTTAGCAACGGAATTTATTGACAAACAAAGGCATCAGAGAAATGGTTGTAGGTAATAATTTACGAAGAACCACAGAATGTTCGTTGCAAATTTATCGACGAAAATTTTGTGTAACCGTCAATAAATATACCGATAGTTATTCTGTGTTGTCTTCAGTTGATAAAGATACCAATGGAAATGATATATCTGTCAACAAACTTACCTAAAGATTTGGTTATTCTATCGGTCAATTAATGTTGACATTATCGACATTTATTAGTATTTCGTCGGTAAATCGAATAGATTTTACCGACAAACTTTGTTTTTCTATCGATAAATTTACTAAAAACTATTTTTTAAAATTTCCTTGCATTAAATTTTATTTGATGATGTCATGGTTGATGTATAATTTAAACAATTATGAGTTATTTGTTGATAATAATTTGATTTTTTTAACATTTAATTTATTAAAGCAAAACGTTATTGATAATATAAAATTAAAATTATCTTAATGATAATAAAAAATTATTTTGTACATAATAAGTATTTGTAATTCATGCAAAATGACTACAAGTACATTATTTATTTGGTAATAGCGGATGCTCTGATTGTTGCGATGAGGTGCTACGCCTTCCCTTCAACTCATCCACATCATTATGGAGCTGAGCTATGTACTCCATCAACTGTTGCAACTGAGTTGCTAATGTCTGTATAGTACTTCGAAGCTCATGGACTTCATTGGGTGCGAGACAGTCCCTACCACCCACTATATGAAGATAGGTTTGAGTCTTATCAACATCTTCAGGCTACTGAGACTGTCATTAAATGCTTTCTTGTATTGGTTTTATCATAAGGCAATGTTTATCTTAGTAAGTAATAATGATTAAGCATTAATATTAAAGCATAAATTTCACATAAATTTAGTTCTTTACATCAGATGTTGACGAAGGTCACACTGTCATGCTTCTTAGTGTGAGTGTGCAGAAAGAGTTAATAGGACGTAGGCTTCATGCCCATAGACTTTTCCTGCTTCAGAATAGAATGTTATAAGTGAACCATGATTTATAAAATTATCATTCTTCATAATATACATATTTTCATTCAAAAATTCACACATCAAATTAAATTGAAATACACCAAAGTAAAAAAAAATCAGAATATAAATGTAAAATGTAGGTACTTACAAGTCTTTCTGCATGCTCGTGGTGGGTAATAGATTCTCCAATATATACGGGAAGACTCAACCCCCCCCCCCCCGATCCTCCACGTTTGTTAGTAGAATTATTCTCTAAAATGGTCATTGTCTCGAGTGATGTCTAGTATTACTGCTAATGACTCCATATTTGTTCAAAAATATAAGGCAGTCATATACCAGTCTTATGTATCATACCAACAAAGTCTTAATAATGTATACGTGCTCGTCTCTCCCATGCTTTATAAATGACTGCGTCAAATTCTAAATCCCAAAAAAATTCTTTCTGAAATAAAGAAAAAACATACGATAAGTATATATAATGTAATAATATTTATTTGATAAATGTATAAAAATCAATTTAAGTAAAATTTCTTTGTCGCCTGAGAAATATTCTTTCATATATAACCCTCAACATAAATCTTGTCCTTAAATTTGGATGTCATGTTTCTTGAGCATGGTCTAGACGGTCAACCTAATATTAAAATGATTAATTTTATATCATTTTTTAAATTTAAACCTATAAATTAATTATAAACAAATGGTGTTTCATGTATTTTCAGTTACAGATTGTTGAAAATTATGATATAAGTTATTCCATCAGCTCCCTCAGCTCCAAGCTGGAGGTCGCCTCCTTCATCCATATTGTTTACCCCTAATATCTTTGTTAGTATAGGAGTGGTGGATAGTGTAATAACAGGTACGGAAGGTGATGCCTCATCTGCAAGTGTAGTAGTAGCTAGAGGTACAACATATGATTCGGTTGCAACTGTAGAAAGTGATGCTTCATATGGACAGTAACTGGCTCCAAATCATAGTCTGAACCTTGGTCGCATTATATCATGTTTTCTCTTTAGTGGCATATTTTAACCTCAAAATCATATCCCATCCTTTGAATTAATATTTCTCATTTTCATCATTACTATTATCCTCATTTCAATTATATGTTTCTTCATTGAAATTAATATCCTCAATAACTATTGGAAAATTATTTCCTATATCTAGTTACATATCCCTTAAATCATCATCCGACCTAACACTTCCAAGTTAATTTATATCATATTTCAAGTAATTGTCCTTAGCTTTTTACGATTAAACTTGATTACAGTTTTAGGAGGACCATACAATAGATAACCCTTTTTCCAAACTTTACATACCCTTTTGTAGATATCTTTCTTTAATAATAATATGCCTAGATCATTCGTTATAATGTCAAATGTGGACAAATTGCTAAACTCAATACTAGTCTTGGTAGCTTCTCTTAATGAAGAGCTATAAGACCTTTTTTTTTCCTCTTGTTATATAGGAAAGAAAATAAGTATAACATCTTATGTCTACTTTGATCGGGTCAAGGGTCTAAATTTATATGGAGGAGGTTAAAGTGTTCACAAATGTCTTACAACATCTTAACCCTTTATTTTCTATCCATAGGTTTAAAGTTGCTATCCCCTTCAAACTACTGATGACTATTTCATCAAAATGTGCTCTTTTAGAATAATCTACGAGAACCACACTATTATGCCTAAGCTAGAACCAAGATCATCTATTTTGGTGTGTTTATGCTACTCTTACGACAGCTTTATCAAAATTAATCAACAAAAACATCAATTCTCTTAAGGAAACTAAGAAAAAGTGAATTATACCAGACCTCATATGTCCATACAAAAGTTGGTGGTTGAGAATAAATTCCAACATTGTTGACTATAAGCCTACTAAAAATATATAGGCATGTGGTAGTATGGAGAAATATTTTTTCTCCATTTGCTGGACCTTTACTTGATGCATTTCAGTTTGGTAATTTGAAAATTTAGTATTTCTATCTTTCATCCTTTTATTTTTTTTCTTATTTATCTTAGTAATTTCTTGGTCATATGATTCCTTTGAGATTGAATGTGCTCCTATAGAGCCTGTTGGGTATGGAGACCATCTTATCGTTGTCTTACACTTTCATGGTATCAATAATTGAGTTGTCTAGTTTATCTCCTGAATCTCGAAATGATTACTCAAGAAGTTAGAAAATAATTGCATATTGTTTTCCTTCTTTTCATCAAATACCTCTCTATTGCGGTTAGAAGATGAGTTGTGTCATGTACTTGATATTTTTAGTTAGATTGATTATTGTAGATGAAAAATATACAGTCCAAGAGATTTTGATACTTGTGTAGTAGTTATGCTGTCGATTTTGATCAATGCCTGTAGTGATAATTTATGTAATGCCAGCTTAGTTTCCAAGGTTGAGAAACTTGCCAATTTATATTGCTACATCAAAAAAGCAAGATTCACAATTTCACACACATGACACTACTTTGCATCTATACCTTACAAGAAATAGGAATCGTTCATGGTTGCCCAAGGAATGAAGAGAAGTTATCTAGGCAATAATAAGATGAACAATTTCTCTAAATTCCAGATTCGTAATCTTAGTGTATAAGGTTCTATATTTGTTGGTGACTATAATCTAAGCATAATGAATTACAAAAATATCAAGTAAAAGAACTGAAATTATGAAATTCATACTAAAAAAGAACTGAAATCATTTTTTCAAAGAACAAACATTTCATCAAACACCTTACATGCATCAGAAATTCTTCACAATATCACAACCAAAATCACGTCTTGTCCCTTATATTATTAACATTTATACCTTAAAGTTATTTTCCAATCACAAAATACACAAATAAACGAAAGTAATCAAATACCCAAATTAAATTTTATCCAATATATGAAAAAACAAATGACAGTAGTTGCAAAAATACCTCTACTGAAGGACACAAAGACAATTGCCGAAGAAGACAACACCGACAAGTAGAAGAGGAGTTCACGATAGAGAAATTGGAGAGAAGAAAATCGCACAAGAGGAGATGCAGTAAGAAGAAGAAGACGCATGTACTTTAAAACGCTAAAGCCGAAGTAGATGATGACATTTACAATGAAAATTTATCGACAGAAATTTTTCGTCAGTAAACTACTTTTTTATTATACCAATAATTCATGCCTTCTTTACCGACGGACATTTTCTATAGTCGTTAAAGTTCGTTCAAATTTTATCGGGATGATTTTCCTCCATATTTATTGATGGATATTGCTACTGCCACTAAATGAAAATTTTCCTGTCAATTTTATCAACGAAAATTGATTTTTCATCCGTAATTTGCAATAACTTATTTTCTGTCTGTAATTTTCTATTGCTAATTCATACTTTTCTTATAGTGTAGTCACATTGATAACTGAGTAAGTAAACGTTGTCCTTGATCCTATGACAAATGAAGAAGTATGTTGTTGCTAGATTATTGTTTGTTTTTGAAAGTTCCCGATATAACTGTAGTTAGTATTATAAATATAGGTTGATCTCATGAGGATTGTTGGTCAATTGCTAACTATTGACAAATTTAATAAATTAGAATAACAATTATGATTGAATAAAAAAGAAAATAAATAAGTAAATATAAATAATCAAAACTATAGTGATCAAGAAATAAATAAATCTACAAACAAACCAAATTTAGGTTAAGTTTCTCATAAAATTTTACTATATTTAATTCCACTCTAAGTTAATGAATTATTCTAGTTTTCTATACTAGTAAAAATTTCTAAATTGAATTATATTCTTTCTCAAGAAATACAACTCCTATTTGTAAATTAATTAACTAAAATCACTTTTGAATTAAGACATCCTAAAAATGCATTAACTCATTTTTTGCACTTTCTTAATAAGCTTTACTCTAATCAAGGAATAATTTGTGGTCTTCTCTTGAGTAACTCATGCTTAACGTTCTTTTGTCCTCATTGTCATCTGAACATATATCTCATCTCTTGAATTGTTGCATGAATTAAGCAATTGAATCTTTCACTTTCACTCCTTCAATTCAATTAGTTATAAAAAATATTGATAAATCTCAAGAAAAATATTCATTAAACCAAAGAATAAATCAAATATATTATATCTTAGGATTCGTCCTACCTAAATTTATAACTTATTTAATTCATAATCAAATAAAGAAAAACAAAAAAAGAAGAAAAATAAAAAATCATTATTCTTGAATCTTTAATCATTAATGAAATATAATTATTAAAATCTTGTCTGACATCTAAGAATGATGTAATCTTGAATTTTTAAAAAAGTGTACAAAAACTTCCAACTTTCCATTACTTTTCCACTATTTCTTGACCAAAAAGTTTTTTTTCTAGCTCCTTTTTTTCCAAAAAAATTTGAAACCAACCTTTATAGTAAGTTACACAATCCTAACACAGGTTTGTATAGTTGACCCATGTTTTACTTATGGTTCTATGAAAATCTTCGATGCCAATGTGGGATATATATATAAGGATGTGTATGGTGTCATCTTCCTCATTCAAGGAGTAACCTAGAGCCATGAAGGCTATGAAAGAGGAATAAAAGCAACCACCTAGCATAGTCTTAACATGGTAGCGTGTAGGTGTCGTGTTCAAGGATCTTTTTTCAAATCTTCCAAATTTGGTTCAGATCAATCCAATTCTTTTATATTTTCGCTCTTTGCCCTTATATAGATAGAAATAAGACGACATGAAAATTCTTCTTAAACTAAATACCCAATCCAGGCCTTAGGTAGTAGAGATAAGGAGGGCAGCTGTCCAAAGCTCACCCTCATTAGGGGCCCACTCTCAATCCGATTTGCACTCTAGCATTTCATTCACCCAATCGATGAAGGCCTTGTATTTATATAGTCCTTTGAAGCATTTGAGTGTATTTTTTACGCTCTAATTTTTTTTTAAATTTCCATCAACATATGAATCTAAGATAATCCTACTCAAAAATTGACAGCAAAAGATTTTCATGATTTTTGAACTTCTGAGTTCTAAGTGATAATTTAAAAGTAAATTTTTTATTTTAAATGTATTTTTAACTTACTAAATATTTGAATATATTATAATTAATTTGTAATTTTCATTCATGTTGACACTATATTAGCATTTTAAATCAGAAATTAATATTAAATGATATTATGAGGCTAAAGTCTTTAAGTATTCATATGTATTTAACATAAACATAAATGTTGTATAAAAAATAATGGGTATTTATATAACTTAATAATATTATATAAGAGAAAGTTTTTCACATATCTAGAATTTGTCTATATTTATAATTTATACCCATTAACATATCAATAATTTTTTATTGTATTTATTTGTATTCTTTTTTTATTTTTAGATTACTTATTATTTATGACAATATAATTAAATATAAATAAATAGTTTAATTTTTATAATTGTAGTTTTCATTACACTTTGCCATAAGTAATGTAATAATTGTTGGATTTATGTTCTTATAGAGGTTCACAAAAATTTAGTGATAATATAACTAAATCAAATAATTTTAGTTGCTCAATTCAAAGGCTACATAAATAGTTTTCTTTATTACAAAAATTCGTATGATTCTACTAAACATGTCATGATAAAGGTTTTTGATATGCGTAAATCGTTGTGATTCACTATCTATTACAAAAGAAATTGAGACCTTAGTATGTTAGAAGTTTTAATCATTGGTAAGCACATTAAGAATTGCTATTGAATTAACTAAAGTCAAATTTAAGGATTTGATAAGCTACTATATGAATAATTAATAATATATTAATTAAAAATATAAATAATATTCTTAGTCATTAGAGCAATTGTGAAAAAGTTCACTACATAAAGATAAAAATAGAAAATAGTAAAAGTTTTGAAAATGGTATTTAAGATTTTTAAGATTGTGATTTTGCGAGTTATTTTCTATAAATGTTTTCAACTTGTCTGTGCTTGTGCCCTCTTGTAAGTTAAAATTTTAACCCTACCACATGTTGATCATTTTCAATAATGGAATCAAATGAGAAGCACCTTCTGATCCTTAGATATGATATTTATTTCTGACTGTGATATAATTTAGAAGCTTCTTTATTTGAAAATTAAATAATATTGTAAGTAGTTGATATGATATACTAAATTTACCATTTTGTTAATTTCTATAAAAGAAATTTTTTATTACTTAAAATTTAATAAAAATTAATAAAAATTATTTGATAATTAAATAATACCGTAAATAGTTGATTTGGTAACTTAGAATAGTTAATAACTTAGAATGCAATTTACTTAGAAAATAATTTACTTAGAATATTTAATAACTTAGAATATAGTTTACTATATTTTCTCCTAAGTATGTTGATTTCTTGTATTTCTAGAAATTAGTGTTTCCCTATTATAAAAATTTGCTCTTTGTATTTTCATTTTTAACATAGGATATTAAATTTTTCTCTTTATTTTTTCCTTTGTCACAAACATAATACCATTGATATATCTTTGTAATAAATTGTCAAGCTATTGGTATTCTGTTGTACCAACATACTTCTCCCAGTATCATACAGGTGCTTTTGTTATTTTCTAGTCCAATTGTGTTATAATTGGTTTATATTTTGTTACCTAAAAAACATTTGTCTAGAAGTGAAAAGAAGAAGAAAACAAGTAGAACAAGTAATAGAATCCCAAAAAGGAGCGATTAATAAGTTTATTAAAAGTGTAGGCTCCTCTAGTGAGAATCCTGAGGAATTAGGTAAAGATAGTTTTTAATAACATGAATAAAATTTAAGTGATGAGATTCATATTCATAATGATATTAAAATTTTGAGTGAGCACGATCATATACCAAATGCATCCACTTTAGAAATTTTAAGGGTAGATGAGCAACTAATCCTTACATTGGATATTTATGATCTTAGAAACTGGGATAATCTTGATAATAAAGTAAATGATATTTTAGTTGAAAAATGGCCTATAAGAGAATTGAATCTTGCGTTTTCTTGAGACAATAACTCTCGACATATTTCATATTCTTATCATTATAAAAATTTGTGTAATGGAGAGATTAGTGATAGAAAGTTGTTGATTTACTCTAAACATATAGATAAAGTATATTGTTTTTGTTATATGTTGTTTTCAAATCTAATAGTAAGCAAAGTGCATTAGCAAATGGTGGATTTAGAGATTGGAAGCATCTTAGTGGGAGACTCCAAGAATATGATAATTGCATTGAGCATATGACTAATATGAGAAATTGGAATTAATTAAGAGTAAGATTGAGCAAAAATGAAACACTTGATAAAGATTTGCAACATCAAATTATAAAGGAGAAAGAACATTAAAGACAAGTTTTGATAAGAATAGTTTATATTGTGAAATATCTTGTTAAATATAATTTGGCTTTACGAAGATAGTAATGGTAATTCTTTAAGATTAATTAAGATGATTAATGAATTTGATATAATAATGCAAGATCAAGTTAGATGTATTCAAAATCATAAAATTCTTCATCATTATTTTGGACACAAAATTTAAAATGGGTTGACTTCTCTGTTGGCTCATAGTGTCAGAAGTTCTATCATAGAGATTATTAAAGAGGTGAAATACTTTTCTAATATTCTTGATTGTACTCCATATTTGAGTCATCAAGAATAAATGAGTTTGTTAGTAGGATGTGTGAATATGTCAAATTTAATAAAAATAGAGGAGTACTTTTTAGAGTTCTTGAAGGTAGATGACACATTTGGATTGGGACTTTTCAATGAATTATTGAATACGTTTAAGTCTCTTGAAACATCCATAATATGATGGGTCAAGGTTACGACAATGGTTCTAATATGAAGGAAAACGTCAAGGGGTTTAAAATCAATTATTTGAAATAAATCCGAGAGTATTATATATGTCATGTTTTTGTCATAATCTTAATCGTACTCTTAGTGATGTGGCACATTCTTATGTTAAAGTTGTTTCATTTTTTGGAGTTGTCCAATGAATATATGCATTATTTTCAAGTTCTCTTAAAAGGTGGAAGATTTCACTTGATAATGTTTTGGGCTTATCCAAGAAGTCATTGTCTAACACTCGTGAAAGATTCGAATAAAAAGTTTTAATGCTATTATATTTCGAGCTCCTCAAATAATATTGGCTTTGATGGAATTATCTAGATCTTGTGATGATACTAAGTCAAAGAATGAAGCTGAAAATTTGGTTAATGTACATGAGAGTTTTGAGCTCTTGCTTGGTATGGTTATTTGGTTTAATATTTTATTCACTATTAACATGGTGAATAAAAGGTTGTAGTCTAAATGTATATGCATTGACGCTACTATAAAGCAATTAGAAGGTGTGATGGTATTTTTAAGAAATAAAGAGATAAAGGGTTTGGATCTAGTATGAATTTTCCAGAAGTCTTGCACATAAGATGAATGTAGAGCCTACATTTCCAGCTAGATGTTGAATTATTAGGAAAAGAAAATTTGATAAAATGATCATGGTGGAGAAATGTAATCAACTGAGAATTCTTTCCAAGTTAATCACTTTCTAATTATTGTGGATACATCAATTGCATTGTTGAAGAATATATTTGAATAATTAATGACATTTGAAAAAAAAAACTCTTATTTGATTTAAATAAGTTAAGTCAATGGATGATAATGAATTAAGAGAACGTTGAACTAATTTTACAATAAATTTTTCTCATGATAATGTGATTTAGATGATCCTTTTTTTTGAATTAAAAGTGTTGCAAATGACTTTACCAAATGAGTTAATGTCATAAGTTAAAATTTTAGAATTTTTTAAAGATGCAGATTGTTATCTAAATGTTTCACTTGCTTATCAAAATTTATTGACTATACTTGCGATTGTAGCATTAGCTAAGAGAAGTTTTTCAAAGTTAAAATTATTGAAAACCTACTTGAGGTCATCAATGTCACAAGAAAGGTTGAATAGTTTAGTCATTTTATGTATCGAGAAGGATATGTTGGAAAATATTGATCTTGATACTATTATTAATGACTTTGCATCTAAAATGTATATAGAAATTGCTTTTCATAAATCAGGTTCATATATGTGCTTGTTAGTGCAATTATCTTGGTGTTTTGCAATTTGATATTGATGTTCAATTGTTATTACTGTTATTTTGTTGTTATTGCTAATATTTTTAGTGATTTATTTTTGCTGACATTTTCAAGATGATATTATTTAATGTTATGATCATTTAATATTTTTTTAGCATATGGTCTTATAAATTGAGTCACTTATGTATGGATATTAAATTTTAATAATAAAAATATGTTTTTAAAATTTACATATTTGCATATTGTCAATTTATTGAGCCCCTTTTAATTACTTTATGCTGGGCTAATAAAATGTTATGAACAAGCTGTAAATACCAAATCCTCCAAAATATTCTAAAATACAAGTAATATGCTTTGAAAATAACATATGACTAACATTACTACATCACTGAAAAACTATAGTTGGAGATCCGACAAGCTACGATGGCTGGTTGGCTAGTTGTTCTCCGTCCATTGAGCAACGAAGCAATGAGAACAAACTTCTCATCAAAGTATTCTCATTTCCTCGACGTCTGATAGGTGAATACCCACAGGAGCATTAAAGTCATCCTTAGACGAGCCAGCTTTGACAACAACTTCAAAACCCTCTACATTCAACGACCGTATGAACTTTTTTTTTGGTTGCCAACGAGGTGTCCTAGGAGGGTCCTAATTATGGGAAGGGATCTTTAAGCTATCCACACCCAAACTAATCCCCACTCAAGCCGGGTGGGTCCCTTGTGGGAGGCAAAGCTCTGACCCCAAGTTTTAAATGATCGTATGAACTTTACGACTTCTCAAAATGGTTTCACAGTGAAGAGCCTCCCCTAAAAGAGTAGCCTTTAAAGACTTGAAATTAGCAATAAAGGCATCAGTATCACCGTTATTTTTGACAGCTTGCATAATTCCGTAAAATATAAGATAGAATAAGCAGACTTCAGTCATAATGAATCCAAAAACCATGTATACACCTGCTCTTTGGGAAGACCAATAGTTATAATGAGTAGTTGGGAAAATACGACAGAAGGAACAAGTCTTATTAGAAGGAAGATAAACAATTAGATTAATATGTTAAACCTAGTTGAGCCTATAAGAGTAAACACAATTGTTGATATGAGAAATATCAAACTCTATATGGAACAAACTTCTAAAGTGGAGATAAGTTGGTTGTTGGATATTTTTTACATTTTTCATAAAGTTAGACAACATTTAATTGCATTTTTTAGTTTTTTCAATAAATTATTGGTTAAGTTATGTAATTTGATTCAGATAAAGATGAAAACGTGGTTCAATAAATAATCTAAACTAATGAGTATAGATGAAAAATGGTTCCCGATCAGTTTGAATCGGATCCATATTGGGCCTATGATGGGAAAGCCCAACATAGAAGCTATATATATAGGTTAAGGTCTCCTGCAGTTGCTCATATCATTTGTAAGAACACAAAATCTCTAACCTATTACGAGAGCTTATATATTGAGAAAACTGTAGAAAGGCATTAATCACAATCCAGTGAGGAGTTCTCATGAAGGTCTCGATTGATTATAGCTCATTTCGGCTTTGAAAACCATCTTGGAAATGTGATGGAACCAAAAACAGATATTTCCACATTTAATTCATTTCTTTCCCTTTCACGTAAGATTGGGGACAAGTAATAAAGTTTATGCTACATACTACACGTGGTATTAGAGCGATTACATGATTGTGTTGGTAAAAAGAAGGTTTTTTTGATTTTATCCATTAGGGTTTTCGAGTGTTTTTGATCCGCTTTTCAAATTTTTCATGTGTATGGATGCATGAAAGTGGAGTACATGAGGTTAGTTATGAAAAACATATAAAAAACGAGCCATAAAGCACAAAAAATGGGTTCTAGAGTTGTCAAAAAATCACCCTTACCATTGACAGTGACGGAGAACGTCGAACACCCCTGATGCATAAACAATGCGGACAGTGAGGCTCTACACATGACACAAACTCCCAAGATGGCATCGGGATAGATGTGTTCATTGAACGCACCATCCATGCGTCCCGACACTTGACAAATGTAGGTGCGAATGTGTGGCCGGCGAGTGTTATACACTCACCAGACAAGGTCAGTGCGTTTGCGAGTAAAGCATGTGTGTTACACACTCCACACAGTAGTTTAGCGCATTGATGCACATATGGTACATGCAACACATACATTAGACGCATATGGAGGCACGTTTGGCGATGGTGTGTGCACTCCACGCACACCTTTGACGTCACAGTGACATCAAGCTACAGTAAAATGCTGACATCAACACCAGAATATTATTAACGTTAACACCAAAAAAATTATTTTTGAAAAGTTTAAGAATTTTTGTAAAGTTTTCCCAAGGTATTTTGGGTCAGTTTATTCATAAAGTGAATTTTTTCAATTTTTATGGATTCATGACATTGGTAATTTGATATCGAAAAAGGAATTAAAGCATTTTAAAGTTATCTTTGAGCAAATTTACGTTCCTTGAATTACACATAAGGGAGACACTTAAGGTTTTGTGTCTCATGTGGTAGGTTCGGTGTTTGGTAAAGCACGATAGTCGCTCTGATAGAGATTTTGTGTGATAAAAGTCTCAAATAAAGTTTAAAGTTAATGGTTCAACACTTGTATGTGATAATTTGACTATGCATTCGGGTTTCACATATATTGATGATACATTTCCACATATGGTATGCCTATGTAGAATGTGAGGATAACATAAGGATGTATCCCTTGTGTTTATGATCTTTTTAGGTACTTATGAGATTCTAGTCATCACAGTGGCCTTTCAAATTAGTTTTTGGATTATATCATTTGCATGTTGGGAGACGTCTCTGGTCTCATGTTTGGTTATTCTACCCACAAGTATTGGCCTTAAATGATATTTTAAGATGTGCATAAGGGAATTATATGGAGGAAAGTTGTTGCTTGAATGATCTATTCACCCACAGGTGATAATGTTAAGAGAGTTGATGGTGTGTATTATGATTGCTTTTATGTGGAGGTCTAATTGCATATATTATGTATTCGGTCCATAGGTGTTTCATAATATGTGTGATCAAATTCCCGATATGGCTACTATTTTAATGCTTTAAGTATCATTGTTATCGTGCACTTATGTTTATCTTTACATTGTTTTTTCTATTTTGCAGTTACCTTTTCTGTGAACAACAATGCTGTCACTATTGAGACTTTGACTTGCTTCAATTTCAAGAAGTGGAAGAAGGATGTTTAGTTTTCCCTGGAAAACCAAACATTTTAGTACCTAATTAGCGAATTCCTAGCTAATTAAATCATATTCTTTGTGGAAATTAATTTTGATATCATAATTTTTAAGGGAATTTCTCTTTATGTACACCTAAAATAATTATTGAACTAGTAATATATTGTCATTAATCAATCTTTCCTTAAAAAATACACCTTGTGAGGAATCGATATTAGATATGAGAAGAGAAGTGAGTGTCATAAGCCTTTGTAAAAGAATACTATTAAAATTTTAGATAACTATTTTAGAACCTGTGATCCTCTTAAACTCAAACTAGAGTTATTGAACTAATCTATACTTAGGATATTATAAATGGTATCAAAGTAAAACATTAGCTAGTATAATGTTAGGTTGGGGCAACTGATAGGTGTATATTATACTACGTTTTGAAATATGTTTAAGTTTGCTTTTGAGTATTTCTTAGATGATTATCATGTATATAGGCTTAGAATTATGTTATTATTATTATTTTTATATTCTAAGAATTTGTACGATTTTGAGCATAAATTGAATATTAATTTTATGTTCCAAGAGGTGTTTGTTGTGTGTTTGAGTGTATGAAAATAGGAAAAGGCGAAAATAAAAGAAAAGAATTGGAAGTCTGGAAGCAGGTCACAATCATGACTTGTCTTGCCACGATCATGTTAGAGAGCACAGACAACTATTCCAATGAATTTTAGCTTTTCCAATATGCGACTCTTTTTTGTAATTTTAATATTTTTGGGTCATATTTTGGAACCAAATTAAATCAGTAAACCCTAGAACGAACCCTAAAAGCTTGAAGAACTATTTAAGAACATAAAATACTCAAAAAGAGCATCCACTATCTTCCAAAGTGAGAGAGAGAGAAAAAAAGGAGCAACAAGAGCAATCTAGAAATTCCAAATTTCAAGTTTGAGTTTAAATCAAGTTCTTTCTTTCCTTTAATTATTTCATTAAACTTGATGTGTAATTTGGATTTGAATATGTTATTCACATTTACGATGCCTTAATTATCATATCTGGATTTGTTCTTGAGTTGTTTTGTGACTTGATGGTTATTAATTTCAATTCAGTTTTTTAGTGTTGTGATGTTTAGGTATGTTAATGCTTCGATAATAAACGAAGAGAGTGAGTCGAAATTAATCTAATTAGGTTAGGTAACAAGAGTTAGTAACCTAATAAGTCTCCCAAATATCAAATTGGTAATCATACAAAGAGAGATCTTGTGTAAAATCTCAATTATTTGATAGATCACTAAAGAACTAGTTAAAAACGTTAAGTAGATTTTATGAATCAAGAGGTTGCAAAATATGGAATTTCTTAATCAATTAGGGTTAATTGATTAGGTATTGAGAAAGATTAGTCAATCCTTTAAAAGATCTAAAATCAACTCATAATTGAATCAATAACAATTATAGAGCAAAATAATGATAGAATGAATACTAAGCTTCATCCTTGATGTTCCTCACATATTTGTGGTATCTCATTTGTTATTTCATTATTTACTTAGTTTTATTTAATTTTTTAAAATTTTGATATTTTATTTTCAATAAATTCATATCTTGATGTCTTCAATAAAGTTAGGTTCATTTAGTTCTAACTATTTCCTCGTGGGATTGACATATTTAATATTATAAGTATACAATTGTGGATATTGGGGGTTTTATTAGAAGTAAAACTTGCTCAACAAGTTTTTGGCGTCGTTGCCAGGGAACCACTTTAGGACTTTTTGAATCCTTTTTTTAATGAATTATTAACCTTTTTTTGTAATTATGGTACCCAATCACACGACATTAAAAAATAAAGAGACAGAAGAGAGTTTGAGTGTAAAATAAAAGACGCATCAATTTGGGCATCACAAGGTTCCAATAAGGAACTTGATAAGTTAAACACTAAGAAGAAATGGGAAGAACAATAGTGGATGAAATATATCATAGGGAGCAAAGGACCCTTGCAAATTTTAATGAGGCACAATTTGGTCAGGAAAGTGATCATCCTTATTTGAACACTTATAATTTGGGTTGACAGAACTAACTAGATTTCTTTTGGTCTAACAATGTAAGAACTCAAATAGGAATTCAAGCTCGCCAGGATTTCAGCAAGATGAGTCTAATTCATGGGATTCAAAATTGGACAAGATCCTAAGTTTGGATTAGGCCCAAAAGAGGCTAGAAGGGAAGTTCAAAGAAGTAATGGAAGATCATGCCTCTTTTATTTACAATCTAAAGGTTAAAATGGGCCAACTTACCATTGAATTCTGTAAGAGAAATGTGGAAAAATTTCTGAGAAAAATGGAAGTAAATCCAAGAGATCAATGTAAGGCTATCACATTTAGGAGCGGGAAAGAGATAGAAGAACCAATGGAAAGACAAGCTAAGACCTACCTTATACAAGACCAAGAGAAAAAGAAAAAGGATGAAGAAAAGAATGAGGACCTTCCCTATACTCCTCCTCCACCTTACTCACCAAAATTACCATTCCCACAAAGACTTAAGAAGAATGATTTGGATGTACCATTCACAAAGTTTATGGAAATGCTAAAGAAATGGCAAATTTACTTGTGTTTTGTGGAAATGTTGAAACGTAAGCCCAAATATATAAAGTTCCTTAAAGATATATTATCTAACTAGCAAACTTGGGAATATGACCAAACAGTAGCCATGATAGAAACTTGTAGCTCCTTAATTACCAACCATATGCCCTTAAAGTTGAAAGATCTAAGGACCTTTACGATACCCTGTGTAGTTGGTAATTTAGAGAATTCGATATATTTATGTGACTTAAGTGCAAGTATAAACCTTATGCCTTTGTTGATTTTTAGGAAACTGTGGCTAAGAAATGTGAAGCCAACATTTATGCATATTCATTTAGTAGACCAATTGATAAGAAACCTTTTGGCTTGGTGGAGGATGTGCCTATAAAAGTGGATAAGTTTTTCATTCTTGTGGATTTTTTCGTGGTAGACTTTGAAGAGGATCAAACTTGTTTGCTAATTTTTGGCATTCCACTTTTGACCACCAAAAAAGCCTTAGTAGATGTCCATAAAGATAGCCTCATCCTTTGGATTAGAGATGAACAAGTGAAATTCAATATGAATAAGGTATTAAAAAATCTGAAGGAGAGTGACTCATCCAGGAGAATTGATGTGGTCGAATCTTTAAAGGAGTGAGAGGAAGAATACCAAATGAAAACAAACATAGAAGTTGAAGAAGATATGAAAGTCTGTTCATGAAGTGAAAGCAGGAGAGAAGACGAGGGTGAATAAAAAAGCACAACTCACCCTTTTACAGGAAAAACTACTGGATTCGATAGAAGATTCAGGAAGTTTCATTATGTCCTATTTTGTTGACAGTTTGTTACTTAAAAGGGAATTAATGAACTTATTGGTTTTCTTAATTTGAATAATTATTTATAGGCTACTAAACTGAAATTGAGCGACACGGGTGGAAGCAAGCCACTCATAATTAACCTAGGTTCAATGTGGAAGGAATAGTATGTCAAGCTAATGAAGGTAACTAAGCGTTACTTGGAAGGCAACCCAAGAATTATGATAAGTTTTATTTTATTTTATTTTATGGTTATTTTATTTTTGTTTTGTATGGAAAGAATTACTGGAATTTCATGGCCAAAAGTATCTCTACATTTTGTCACCAACACCGTCACCAGCTTAATCTCCTGGTTTTATGTTCTTAACCTTTCCTTTTGTTTTTAATCATTTTTATTTTTATTTTTTTATTTCCCTCACATTGAGTACAATGTGTTGTCTAAGTGTGGGGAGGATTTTGCATTGGCATGTCATAGGTGTGAATTTTACATAACATATTGTTAGTTTTTGATTAGATTGACATGGTGTGAACATATGTTGCATATGTGTGAATTGTGTGAATGTGTCAATGGAAATAACTTGATGGAAGTAGTTTAGCTTTAAACATTGTTGTTGAACTTGTAAAGGAATATTGACTTATGCATTATATGTTTTAAGTATCTTTAGTTAAATACACATGTTAATTAGTATATGATGTCAGTTTAATCATCTTAAGAAATTTGTTACATACATTTATGATTATAATTAAATTGAATATGTTAGTATCATCAGTAGTCTTTCATGAGGATGATTAATAAAAAGAAATGAGGTAGGCTATCTGAAATGAAAAAAATTGTGTATATCTATTAAATGAATAACTATTCCCTGACCCTTTTGAAACAAATATTAGGTTATAAATAAATCTAGTAGCTAGTTGAGAATTTTATACAACTGAGTAATCGGGGACGTTTGTCTTCACATAAAAAGGCTAGAATGACCTTCCAACCGAGCTAATCAACAAAATATGGCCTAGTTGAGTAAGCAGGGAACATTCATGAGAAGGTGTTTACCTTCACGTCAAAAGACTCTGTTAACATTAAGAAAATAAAAAAGTGGTGTTTTGATAAATAAATCCTACTGATCTTTGAAAATAACTAAAAATTTCATAAAGGGATACTTAATGATAGTTGCAATTTTGGTTTATTATTAATTATCAATATATGTATACAAGTGCTTTAGATGAATGAATATGATGTTAATGTCTTGATTAAAATGTATATTCAATCCAAACTTCTTAGCCATAAATTTCATAGGTTAATATGTTGGAACAACTTGAATGATTTTAGTTTGAGGTTAAATTAGTTTCGTCAAGTTAGATTCCATTGTATCATTAGTGCATATCGCATGAATGTATGTGTTATTTTGTGGTTTGTTTGAGTATGAGTATGAGTTTGAGTTTGAGTTTATTTTTATGTTTATGTTTGTGTTTTGTTTTATTTTGTTTTTTTTTTTACTTGAGGACAAGCAAAACTTTAAGTATGGGGATGTTGATAGGTGTAAATTATATTATGTTTTGATATATGTTTAAGTGTGCTTTTAAGTATTTCTCATATGATTATCATGTATATAGGCTTAAGAATTATGTTATTATTATTGTTTGTTTATATTATAAGTATTTGTATGGTTTTAAGCATGAATTGGATCCTAATTTTATATTTCAAGAGGTTTTTGATGTGTGTTTGAGTGTATGAAAATAGGAAATTGAAGAAAAGAGAAGAATTGGAAGTATAGAAGGATGCCATGTTCGTGAATTGTCTTGCCACGATCGTGACAAAGATTGCAGACAACTATTCCAACAAATTTTAGATTTTCCAACATGCGACTTTTTTTTTGTAATTTTAACATTTTAGGGTTGTTTTTGGAACCAAATTAAATGGGTAAACCCTAAAAAGAACCCTAAAATCTGGAAGAATTATTTAAGAGCATAAAACACCCAAAAAGAGTAGCTACCATCTTCTAAAGTAAGAAAGCACAAAGGAGGAGCAAGAAAAGCAATATAGAAATTCCGTATTTCAAGTTTTAGTTCGAATTAAGTTCTTTCTTTCTTTCCTATATTTATTTCATTAAACTTGATGTGTAACTTGGATTTGAATATGTTATTCATGTTTTGGATGCTCTAATTATTAGATTTGGATTTGTTCTTGAGTTATTTTGTGACTTGATTGTTGTTAATTTCAATTCAATTTTCTGGCATTGTGATGTTTGGGAATGCTAATACTTCGATAATAAATCAAGTGAGTGAGTTGAAAATAATCTGTTTAGGTTGGGTAACAAGAGTTAGTGATATAATAAGTCTCCCAAATATCAAATTGGTAATCATAGAAAGAGAAATCTTGTGTGAAAACCCGATTATTCAATAGATCACTTAAGAACTAATGTTAAGTGGATTTTGTGAATCGAGAGGTTGCAAAATCTAGAACTCGTAATTAATTAGGTTTAATCAATTAGGGTTAATAGAAAGAGTAGTCGATCCCTTAGAAGATCTAGAGTCAACATATAATTGAATCAATAGCAGTTATGGAGGAAAATAACAATAGAATGAATCCTAAGCAACATCCTTGATGTTCCTCACATATTTATGGTAGCTCATTTATTATTTGATTATTTTCTTAATTTTATTTAATTTTTTTTAAAATTTTGGTATTATATTTTCATTCAATTTATATCTTGATACTTGAGACCAAGTTAGCTTCACTTAGTTCTAGTTATTTCCTCGTAGAATCGATACCTTTAGTACTATACGTTTATGATTTGTATATTTGCAGATATTGGGGTTTTATTAGAAGTAAAACTTGCTCAATAACTATGAGAGTAGGAAATTTCATTAACAAAAGGGTTATGAGCAATGAGAAAATCCTAATAAGCTTGTAGTTTGGTTCCACACCAGAAGGGGAAGGGGATTCTAAATTATGGATTGTTATCTTAATAAGGACATAAAAGATTGAAAAAGAGGAGATTATGATATCCTATAAAGGAGGTGGATGTCAAATTCTATATTAAAAATGGGAGGAGAGGTGAAACCATTATAAGCTTATAAAAAAGACTACTTAAGTCTCAAGCTACCTATTTTTATATTTATATTATTTTGGACTTGTGGTTTTTTGGATTTACAATGGGGCCAACATAGAATTGGAGTGTTATAAATGGTATTAGAGTAATGCCTTTACTAATATAATATTAGGTTAGAACAATGTCGATAAGAAGTAATGTTAGTGGCAGGGCCATAACTAATAGACGACCCTTAGCAAGCTTATATTTCTATTCCACAATGAAAGATGAGGAAAGATTATAGATTAAAGATTAAGTTGTTACTAGGATATCGAGGAGGTGATTGTGACATTCTATATGAAAGATGGGTATCAAATCTCATAAGGAGAAGAGATAAAAGCCTTATAAACATATCGAAAGGACTAATTAATCAACATCCTAAGGATCTATTTCTAAATACATAATTCTCTTATGTTAAAACAATTTGAACTTGAAACATTATAGGATCCACGCACAAGCCAAATCCTAATGTGTGACAATCTATATAAAGACTTTGAGTAAAAGGCACAAGGTTCCCTTATTATCTAAATAACTTTAAAAATAACGTCCTAATCTTTAAATTTCTTTAAAACGATTCATGCAATTGTTATTTTTTTAAAAAAGTCCTTTCAAATTTCTGTTAAATAGACGATGAAACATATGTCACAAAAAATTCTGTCAATCAATAAGACTCAATTGAGTTTTTAAACCCATCATGAACCAACTAAGTCCGGTTCAAACCAAAATTTAAAATAACTAAAATAAATTATTAGTTTGGATTGAGTTTAATTAATATATATCAAGTTTTAGAGTTGAGTTCGATTATTATTAGTAATATTTAATTAGTGCACATATAATATTCTTACAAGTATTTTATTGTTATTTTAAATAAAAACATAAGAAAAGAAATTTTCTAAAAAAAGAATAATTTTTTTAATTTTTAAATTAAAGGATATTTTAAAATCATTTAACTCATAACAGAATTTAAAATCTTTTATGCTAAAGACTTCAGACCACACCATCTTTCATTAGCTAGAGTTCTTTTTTTTCTAATTTTCTTTTCTTCTTAACTTTCCTGATCAATTGGAGCATCTTTGATTTATAAACATGGATCCTAATATTCACAAAACTTGGAAATACAATATTCGATCATTTTTGTTAGGATAGGAAGCCCGAAAATGAGCCCTACAGATCTAGCCTTCAAGCCCTATTTCTAAAAGCTCGTAGAACCTTTAGAAATGTACATAATTGTAAAGGCTTGTAAATATTCTTTCTTTTCTCTCTCTTGTTAGTTACAGGGTGTACCATGCTGCTCTAGCGAGCTGCGTAACTGTATATAATGCACGCCCTATACGATCAATGGCTAAGGATACTGATATTCATTCCTTCATCCTTTTCTGTTATATTTCTCTGCTACCGCAATGTTTACATGGTATCAGAGCTAACCAGGAAGATACACACATCTAACCTACGTTTTTCAATTTTCTGATCTCATATTTCTTATCAGTTATGGCAGATGATTCAGGCGAAATCTTTGCAACCGAACAAGCAATAGACACAGACACATTACAGATCAACTCAAATGACAACCCAGGATATGTACTAGTCACATCTTTACTGGACGGAAACAACTACCCGTCATGGAGCCGCTCTATGGTAATTGCACTCAAAGCCAAAAACAAACTAGGAATGGTGGATGGGAGCTATCCAAAGCCTAAAGACCAGAGTCTACACAAGAAATGGAGGACAACCGAAAATATGGTAATTTCGTGGATCTTAAATTCTCTTGTTAAGGAAATAGCTGACTCGTTTCTAGTCACTACTACTGCGGAGGATCTGTGGGAGGAATTGAGGAGTAGGTACGGAGAGAGTAGTGGACCACACCTGTATTAGTTGATGCAAGAACTGAACAGATTGAGACAGGGGAGCGATTCTGTTGCAATCTACTTCACAAAAATAAAAAACTATGGGATGATTTAGGATGTTTGATACCCATTAAGAAATGCAAGTATGATGTAGCCACACACAATTCGAAAGTAGAGAACAACACTAAACTGGTTCAGTTTTTTATGGGCTTACGTGAGGAATACAGTAATGTCGTGAGTCAGATTATGCTCATAGAACCATTTCCTACAGTAAATAAGGCTTATTCTATGATTTTGACGGTAGAAAAACAGAGGAACGTATCTATTGGTAACAATGGAAGTAGTCAAATTAATGTGGCCTTAACAAGCAGATTTGGAAATACAAATGGAACTCCTAGAAGAGACAACTCAGGCAGAAGCAGAAATGGGGAAAACGCAGGTGGAAATAGAAGGAAGATTTTTCTAAGGAAAGAGGATAAGCAATGCGAACATTGCCATGCCAAGGGACACATCATAGATACCTGCTTCCAACTACATGAGATCCCAGACTGGTATAAGGAATTAAGAGAGAAACATTAACGAAACAAATCAGAGTATGCAGCGGCAGTCCTAGACAGCCCAGTTGATGACATCTCAACTGACAATCAAGACCTGAACATCAACGTTCTTGCTCGGCAGGTTCAGGAGCTAATGAAATTCATGAGAGGAAAAGGAAATGTGGAAGCCAACAACATAGTTTCGGGTAGCTTTGCAGGTACGATTTCAACCCATAATGCATCTTTTAAGGCTAAAAATGACAGTGGTTCATGGGTGGTGGACTCAAGTGCCTCTACTCATATCACTCCCAATCTTCGAGTTTTATTCAACCACGCTGAAACCAACACCTTATACTCTGTTACTCTCCTAGACGGAACTTATAGACCTGTCACACACATAGGAGACACCAACATCTCCAACGGGTTGTCTTTAAAAGACGTATTGCACATACCTTCTTTCCACCACAACCTCATGCTCGTAAATAAGGTTACCACCCAAAATAAACTGACCATTATTTTTGTCTCTAATAAGGTGGTTTTTCAGGACCTTCGGACTAATTCTATCACAGCAATCTGCGAAGCCGATGGAGGGATTTACAAACTCGAACAACACCACTTACTACCGCAAAACACCCTTAAAGGTCCTCCACTAGACTTCTATCTACAGGATTCAATAATTTGTAACGCATCCAACTCTTTTGATGTTTGACATTTACGTCTTGGTCATGTATCAAGAAACAAGCTCTTGCATATACAAGACATTAATTCTAGAGTTCCCATTAATCATTTTTGTGACATCTTCCCATTAGAGAAACAGTCTAGGAAACCATTCCCAACTCATACCATAACTTGTAAAAAACCTTTAGAATTGTTACACATAGACCTCTGGGGCCCGTATAAAACACCAACTCAAAATGGCTCAAGGTTTTTCTTAACCATCGTAGATGAGGTAACAAGGGCCACCTGGACCATCTTATTACAAAGTAAGGCCCTAGTCCATGACATCTTAACAACCTTCATCACCCTTATTGAAAAGCAATTTTCCTTACCCATTTTATCCATCCAAATGGACAATGGGTCCAAATTTGTAAATTATCAATGCCAACAACTATTCCTATCAAAAGGCATCATACACCAAAAAACATGTGTCTACTCTCCACAACAAAATGGAATCGTAGAACGTAAACATAAACATTTATTACAAGTCACCCGTGCCCTTTTATTCCAAGCACACTTACCCAAAAGTTTTTGGGGGGATGCTCTTTTAACTGCAACATATATCATAAACTAACTCCCTACCAAAACCTTGTCATGGAAAAACCCATATGAAAAGTTACATGGGAGGGCACCACAGTATGCTCACTTTAAAGTTTTCAGATGTCTTTGCTATGCCACAAACACAGATCCCGTCAAAGAAAAACTCGAATCCTAAGCCCAAAAATTCTTGTTCCTTGGATATGCCTCGGATCAGAAAGGTTACAAATTATTGAACCTTCACACCAAACACCATATCGTAAGCAAGGACGTCACTTTTTGTGAAACTATTTTTCCGTACCAAACTAACACACAACCCACAGACACCTCACACCAACCCACTATTTTCCCCACTACTCAAACACCTGCGGGCCCTACTGACCCACACTCTCATTTATCAAACCCACCACCCTTACAACCACCTACCCACCTGACACATGATGACCCAGTACCTTTACCATCACCACACCCAATACATGACATCTCCCAGCCTCCATTACCATCCAATAACTCTCCCACCGTGGATGATCTATCTATTTCCCCTTCCAAACCCACTCCATCGTCCCCACTGGCTCCCATCAGACGTAGCACTAGCCCAACACACTTACCGGCACATCTCAATGATTTTTACCTAGATCTCCCTTCTCAACTCGCCGGCGATGTCCACACCCATTCGTCGGTTTCCCACCTCACTGCCATTTCCCCCCACGACACTACCTCCCACATCCATTTCTCCACTCCATACTCATCCTTTCTGGCCAACGTGTCCACCGATTATGAACCACTGTTATTTGACATAGCTAAAAATGATCCATTATGGGTCGAATCTATGAACCTGGAGCTGGACGCGCTTGAGCTCAACTATACCTGGATCCCAACCACGTTACCTAAAGGGAAAAAGGCTCTAGCTATGTAACATCCCTCACTCAATTAGAAGGGTAGAATAGTAAATTGACATAGGATGTGCTAGATTGGGATTTCATAGGACTGCTCATTCATATTAGGATTGCTGCATAGTCACAATTGTGCACATGAACTTACTGTACATGCATACATGACATTCCCGGTTTTCGTGCCT
>JANZLF010000222.1:30777191-30794058 GCA_026546835.1 Erythroxylum foetidum
AAATTTGGGCATAAACCCTAAGTAATTCTCATCCAAAATTAAACATAACCCAAGGCATAATCATCAAAATTAACTTCATAATCCACAAACCCATATCAATCTTAAGCCAAATCAACCAAAACTCACAAAAAAACTCAAAGATTAAAACCCATCTCTTACCTCATTTTTCTTCAAATTTTGAAATTGCTTGGCTTGGAAGGAAGCTCTCTTCTCCTTCCATCTTTTTTCCTTTGAATCAACTCATAAAGATGCTTGAAGTCTCCCAAAATCGAAACCCTAGCATCATCTCTCTTCTTTCTTCTTCTCCTCCTTTCTCTCTTCTTTCTTTCTTTTCTTCCCCTTCTTTCATAATTTTCGTAGGTCTCTTCCTCTTCCACGACAATGCCTCACTATTTATATGCCATGTCATTAAATGAAGTATAAATGACTCTTTTGTCCCTTACTTATAAGCCTTAAGTCTCAACTCCTTAAGTGATGTTCCATATTTGCCCCTGAACTTTACTTTTAAACCATGCTACTTTTGGACAATTATTCTCACATTAAAATGAAAGAATTTGCTAAAACTTCCTTATAGAAAGTTGTTTCTCATTGTCTTAATTTCATAAAGCCTCAAGAATCATCCAATTCGGAGCACTATATCAAAAGTTATAGTCCAAACATGTCGGACATATCATTTGCTAACACATTTTCTAGCAATTCACTTCCTTCCACAAATAGACATTCTTAAAATCTAAATTGAAATTTCATTTCTTCATATGAATTGTAGCCCAATGTCTTAATTTTATTTTCCCTCAAATATCACTTCAATCGGATCTCCACAGATCCCGAATTTCATAAAATACTGAACTATGTTCAGAAACTTTCCTGTCTCACTTTGATTCAAATAATCTTGCTCAATTAAATCCCTAAAATTCATAATTTTCCATTAATATAAAATTAAGTGTCTTAGGAATCCAACGCTTTGAGAACTAAGTCATTCGGATGTCGGACGGAAAAGATATGAGCAAAAGATTGGACATAAGTCGGATTAGAAAAGAAAATAGCAAGCTCGGAATGAGACAAATCATTCCGATCATCATATGATTCAATCAAACTTTTTCAATTCAATTCCAATTGATACAAATTTTCATGGAGAGATGGATACATGTCTTAGGAATCAAACGCCTCAAGAATCACCTCAATCGGAGGTCGGACGAAGGAGTTATGACCCAACAAACTCAACATGTTCATGTTCTGATTCCTATCGAACATACTTTGGCGCAAACGCCATAACGTTCACTATAGATGTCGGATTGACTTCGTTCTTAGACGGTTAGAAAGTAGGCATATATGGCTACAACTTTAATGAAGACCAAAATTTGAAATTCTGTCATTATCGCAGTACACGGACCGTGTGAAATTACACGGTCAGGCCGTGTAACCTTCGGGTGAAACTGTCTCCTGCGCCTGGATTTACACGGTCCGTGTGAATTCACACGGGCAGACCGTGTAAACTTCGGATGACACAAATTTTCCACCCTTAGAGACTCCTCAAAAGGGTCCTAAACCAAACCTAACTTCCCCTTTACTCATATCTTACCTAAAATCAACCTTTCCGAGCCCGAGATCACGTCACAAACTCTAAAGGTTCGGGAATTTCAATTACCACGACATCCTAACTTGCAACTAGCATAACTCTCAACTCCGATCTCGAAAACTTGCATACTTAGTCTCGTTGGAAAGATAAGAGAACAAGCTACAACTTCAAAGAAGAACACTTTGTCCAATTCCAATTCAATCATTCTAGAATTGCCCTTGAATCATCATACATATTTTCATTCTTATGCATAGCTTAACATTTATTCTAACTTCACTTCTTCTTAATTTCACATCATTTATAACAATTCAACTATCATTTGGAATTCATCCAAAACTCAACCTAATTCAATAGCATCTTGTCATTCATAATTTCTTACTTTTCCATAATATCTTACATATCTAATCATGGGTCATGCTTAAAGTTTCTCAGCTCATCATCCATTAATAACACATTCTAATATCATAATCATCTATAACACAATTCATATACAAAAATACTTATTTTATTTCATTTTCATATTTCTAATTTCCACTCAAGATTCGGGGTCTAACAGTTAAGGATATGCTTGATTTTTTTATGCCTCACTCTATTTATGGGAAGCTGGATTTAGGGCAGTTAAGACCAACTAATATATGCCTCCAATTAGCTGATTGGTCAATTTGTTATCTGAAAAGAATAATGGAAGATGTTTTGATGAAGGTTAGCGGATTGATTGTTCCTGTAGACTTTATGGTCTTAGATATGGGGGAGGTTAAACAGCAAGGGAAGCAACACACCATACTTTTAGGGAGGCCTTTTATGGCCACTACTAATACCTTGATTGAAGCGAAGAACGAAAAGTTGAGTATGACTATTTTGGGATAAACAGTAGAATTTTCAATCTTTAATGTTGAACATGTTCCTACTACTATTGTTTTTGAAGAATGTTCTTTTTTTTGATAAAGTTAATGTTGCATATTGTGATTTTTCCTTATAGGAAAAAGAAGGAAAGAAGTTGGGCTGTGTTTGTTTTCCCATTTAAAGTTTAGAGATGCATGATCATTTAATGAACTCGATCAGGATTAGAAATGCATAATATGAGTGAATGAATATACTAGCATGCTTAGACTGATTAACTTAGATTTCGGTTAAAAGAACATTAGCTTGTTGTAATAGATGAATGACATTTTTCTTTGGTAAGAATTTAAGTCATTTGAAATATTTACACTAAATTTAAGTATTCATTGTTGAGAGTGTTCTTTCATGATTGAGAAACTCTAGAACTTGCTTGCAAATACTAATTGAGATCACATAATCTTATGCAAACATCGAAATGATCAAGGCAATAACGATTTACCCATTTTTCTTAACATGAAACATTTTCTTTCTTTAAACCCAAAATATGAGCATTGACCTTATTATTTATCCTCTTCCTTGTACTTACCATAAGGCAAGTTGAGCATTTGAATATGTCAGATTGGGTTTGGAGAATAATTGTTTAAACAAGTGTGAGAGAATCATAGCATATAATTGGCTTTTGAGCTAGGAATGGGTAGGTTGTAATAATGTGTATCTATCCTCTTCATTTTTTCTCTTCTAAGATTGATCTTGTTCTAAATAAATAAATGAAAAATATAGAAAAAAGGGAGAAAAATTAAGAAAAAAGGGAAAATAAAGGAAATGAAGGGGTATGTAAGTCACAGTCGTGATTGACACATGCACGACCATAGTGATCTAAATATTCCATACAGAGGATGTTTTTGCAAAGTCTTCATACTTTCTAGTTCAAATGATCTATATATTCCATAGCGATCTGCAAATAGATAAAGTGTTCAAATGATCTCAATTTGTCACAATGATTCACTCAAATTAAAAAGAACTATGAGCTTCCTTATATTGACTTGTCAACGTCTTTTTAGGGTCTTGCTCTTCTTTTAATGTCTAGCCTAATTATAAATATAAAAATAATAAAAATTAAATTTAAACTAAGGTTTCCACATGTTTCTCTCTACTCATCTAGGAATCATATATATATATGCTCATGTCTTCAATCATATTTTTACTATATCTTTTTTGCGTATGGACATAATCATTGATAAGTTATGTTTTGGCACTATTTCTCAAATGTAATTTATAGATAATTATATGGGTATAGACTATTAAGAAGAAAAAGGTTGTAGAACATAATTGATCAGAAGTTGTGTTGTCTTTTTTTTTCCATTGATATATAGCCTTATTTATAGAATGATTATACACAGTAGTTGGTTAGGATTAATCTTACTATTAGAGATAGGATTATTATTTCCTATTTGGTTACAATCTTCTAATCTAACAGATCCTACTATTAAGGGATATGATCATGATCTCCTATTTAGTTACAACTTCTAATCTAACACTCCTCCTCAAGTTTGGTGACGGAATCTCCCACACCTAACTTGCGTAGTGCTTCATGAAAGGTTCGCCCAACAATAGCCTTTGTCAAAATATCAACCAACTGGTCTTCTGATCGAACATATGATAAGCTGACAATGCCACCCTCCAACTTTTCCTTGATGAAATACCGGTCAACTTCTACATGTTTGGTCCTATCATGTTGCACTGGATTCTCTAAAATACTAATAACTGCCTTGTTATCACACAACAGCTCACAAGCCTTTTTTTGGTGGAAAACCAAATTTAGTCATCAATTTTACCAGCCATAGTAACTCTGTCAAGCCTTTAGTTATTCCTCTAAATTCTACTTCAGCACTGGAGAGCGCCACCACCTTTTGTTTCTTGCTTTTCCAGGTTACCGAATTTCCTCCTACAAAAGAAAAATATCCAGAGGTTGATCTTCTATCTACTGGATTTCCAGCCCAATCTGCATTAGTGTAAACTTTTACTTCTAAGTTTCCATTATTCTGGAATAAAACTTCGTTCCCAGATGTTCCTTTTAAGTATCGAAGGATTTTGACAGCAGCATCCATTTGTTGTACTTGTGGCTCGTACATAAACTGACTCACAACTCCAACTGCATATGCTATGTCTGGTCTAGTATGGGCAAGGTATATCAGTCGCCCTACCAATCTCTGATATCTACCACGATCAGCAGGTTCAGCTTCCTTTTCTATCTTCAGGCCATGCTTCAACATAATCGGTGTTTCAACTGGCTTACAGTCAACGAGCCCAGTTTCTGCAAGAAGATTGAGCACATATTTTCTTTGAGAGATAAACATCCCTCGTTTTGATCTGAGCACCTCTATTCCCAGAAAATACTTGAGACCTCCCAAGTCCTTCATTTCAAACTCCTCAAACAAGTGTCTCCGGAGACAACTCATTTCTTCAGGATCATTTCCAGTGAGAATCATATCGTCTACATAAATCATAAGACAAGTAACCTTCTCACCCTTTCTCTTCAGAAACAATGTGTGGTCAGAGTTGCTCTGTTTATATCCTAGATGCTTCATTGCTATGGTGAATCGTCCAAACCAGGCTCGTGGTGATTGTTTCAACCCATAAAGTGTTTTCTTCAGTCGACATACCTCATTCGGTTGGAACCTATGGGCAAAACCAGGTGGTGCTTCCATATAAACTTCTTCTTTCAATTCTCCATGCAAGAATGCGTTTTTCACGTTTTACTGATGTAGTGGCCAGTTCATATTTGCTGCTAAAGAGAACAACACCCTGATAGTATCAAGTTTCGCCACGGGGCTAAAAGTTTCTGAGTAGTCTACTCCATATGTCTGTGTATACCCCTTTGCAACCAATCGAGCTTTATATCTTTCCACTGTCCCATCTGCTTTGTATTTTATGGTAAACACCCATCTGCACCCAACAGTCTTCTTCCTCGGAGGTAATACACATTTCTCCCACGTGCCATTTTTTTCTAAAGCATTCATTTCTACTCTCATTGCTTGTCGCCACTCCTGTTTCTCCTCAGCTTCTTCAACTGTCCGAGGAATAGCTTCAGTATACAATACTGTGGTAAAGGCCTTGGCTTCTATTGACAGGCTCCCCTTACTATATTAGCCACTAGATATCTAGATGCTCTGGAAATGTATTTTGGTGAATACCTCTGTGGTGGTACTCCCCGTGTAGTCCGTGATGGGAGAACATACCCCCTGGTGGGCTCTATGGTTTCATTTTCTGATGTTGAGGCTACAGGAGATTGATTAGAATGATCGGAAATAGAGTTATCAGGGATAGGAGTTGTTACCTCTCGAGGAGTATCCGACCGAGGAGATCCTTGGGGTGATTCTGATTCGATGGACATTGTTACGTTATCAGAGGTCGCAGGTCTGGTGGGCCCAAGTATTGGTAGATTCGGGTGTATGAGCCAACTCAGTGTGTCGATTTCTGATTTCTCCCCCTGACCACTGAGCTGGGTAGTATAGAAGTATTCTGTTTCTAAGAAGTCGCAGTCCATAGTGGTGAACATGCGACGGGAAGAGGGATGGTAACATCTATAACCTTTCTGATTAACCCCATACCTAACAAAAACGCACTTAAGAGCACAAGGATCAAATTTAGAACGCTCCGTTTTCGGGATATGAACAAAGACAGAGTACCCGAATATCCGAGGTGTGAGGGCTAAAGGGGCAGGAATAGTAGTGTGAGTGGAAAGTGTGTGGAGAGGTGTTTGTAGGTGTAGTATTTTGGTAGGCAAGCGGTTTAGGATATATACAGCGGTGGCAATAGCTTCCGGCCAAAAAAACTGAGGGATACTAGATTCAAGTAGTAGGGCTCCGGTAATTTCAAGGATGATTCAGTTTTTTCTTTCGGCCACTCCATTTTGTTGGGGTGTATTAGGACAAGTGGTTTGGTGGATTAACCCTTTTTCTTGGAAAAAAGTTTTCATAGAACGATTGACATATTCTTCGCCATTATCAGTCCTAAGGATTTTAATGGATTTCTGGAACTGAGTATAGACCATATGACAAAAGTGAATGAATTTTTGGGGAACTTCAGATTTATGTTTTAGGAAATATACCCAAGTCATACGAGTACAATCATCCACAAAAATTAAGAAAAAACGAAACATATGATTTCTAGAATTAGGAGCTGGGCCTCACACATCAAAATGTACCAAATCAAATATATGTTCGACTCAAGTATTACTACGGAAAAAAGCTTTTCGATGACTCTTGGCTAGTACACATTTATCACATGGATCATTATTGGATAAATGAGGAAAAAGAACTTTAAAATAGGCAAAAGATGGGTGACCTAAGAGGCGATGCCAGAGCCAACTTTCTCGATGTTTGGTTCCGTGAGTTAGCATGGCTTTTCCTATTTGAGCGACCTCATCGACGTAATAGAGTCCATCATATTCAGTGCCACATCCAATGATCTCCTAAGTCTGAATATCCTGCAATAAGCAAAAACCAGGGTGCATAAGTACAGTACAGTTCAATTCCCGAGTGACTTGGCTGACAAAGAGCAGTTTACAAGTAAGGGATGGTACATATAAGCAGTGGGATAATTTCAGTGTTGGGGATAGTTCTACTGATCCCGCACCTTGTTCTGATGCGAACTCACCATTGACGATTTGGATTTGATTTTTTCTTGGTAATGACGGGTGTTTGATATCTGTGGGATCATAGGTCATGATATCAGTGGCTCTACAATCGAAGAGCCACCTAGGACATTTAAGGTTGTCGGATTTTTTTGCAATATATGCGTTTTTTGGGTTTCTAGGGGCAAAATGGTCATTTTGGTTTTTAGGGGAGTCATTATGGAAAATTTGAGAATCTGGTGGGCTATGTTGTTTCAGTGGGCTTTTAATGGGGTCAATAATATCACAAATCTCGTCATTCGGACCATAATTGGAACTTCTAAAATATTGAGGAAAATAAAGAGGCCCACTAAAAGTATGGTTTGGGGATAAATTTCTTTCCCCAAACCCTTTACCTGTCTCGACCATTCTTATTTGTGAGTCGACGCCGCGTCTTTCTTCGGTTCTCCCAAATTTAGTCGCTGCGAACGCTCCACCGCCTATTTCGATGGCGCCGCTGCCAACACTGGTGACCTTCGGGGTGCCAGTTGTGGTGGCCGCCCTTCTCGATCGGTTCTGATTTCTCCAGTTTTGGCTCTCCTTCCACCAATCGGGAAAGCCCACAAGGTGGAAGCACTCCTCCTTCATGTGTCCCGTCATATTGCAATGGCTACACTTCAAATGTGTCCGATCGACCCGTCGGAGTGATGAACTTGGTTCTGACCGGCCATGTTTTTCTGGGTTATTCTTGGCGAGGTCGGTTCTGGGTTTTTGATTGTTGCCCTTTGTTGCTATTCCCGTACCGATGCTACCCTGTGATGTTTCCCCACCGTCGGAGGCTACTAATGGACTGAGAATAGACATCCTGGTAGCCTCACTTCAGACAGCTGCGTAAGCTTCTTCAACTGAGGGCAATGGGTTCTGTTTTAATAGATCCCTTTTTACCGAATCGAATCTGTCATCCATCCCTGCCAAATACTGGTACAATCGATTCTCCCATTTGATTTTGTTGAAAAGTGTAATGTCTGTGGCACAATACATTGGATTTGGCTCTCTTGCATCAATTTCTTGCCATAATTGTTGGAAACTGCTGTAATATTTTTCATTGGTCATTTGGCCCTGTTGATGCTTGTTGGCTTTAGATATCGGTTCGAAAATTTACAGTGAACCCCCTCCACTCTGATATGTTTTTTCGAGACCCACCCAAAGGTCTCGTGATGTTGGATATTGAATATATTGGCCAACCAAATCAGGTTCAATTGCATCGATGATCCAGGAAAACCCCTGGAGGTCGGCTTGTTGCCATCTACAATATGTTGTAGTGGTCTTCACAGACTGCTCCATCTCGCCATTGATGTATTCCAATTTCCCTCGCTTTCCAATGGCTATAGCATCAGTTTCGACCACAGGGAGTAATTGTGATCGTTCAATTTGACTGATACAGTGACCGATTCGTTTCCAGTGTTTTGACTCAACAATTTTTCTAATTGTGTTGACAGGATTTCGGTGGCTTCTGACATTGCTGAGGTTTCAACAACGTCTTTGTTCATGGTTCAAAAGGTTGGGATGGCCGATGATGTTCACAGTGATCGACCCAGAAATCGACACTGCTCTGATGCCATATTAAGAAGAACAAGGTTGTAGAACATAATTGATCAGAAGTTGTGTTATCTTTTTTTCCATTGATATAGAGCCTTATTTATAGAATGATTATACACAGTAGTTGGTTAGGATTAATCCTACTATTAGAGATAGGATTATTATTTCCTATTTGGTTACAATCTTCTAATCTAACAGATCCTACTATTAAAGGATAAGATCATGATCTCCTATTTAGTTACAACTTCTAATCTAAGATAGACACGCCTATATCATGATCATGTTTTACATTATTTCTTTAACTTCATCTAACACAGGCTCCACCCACCCATGTATTTGGCCTATGCTTTCAATTTCACGTCGTCAAAAGGAATATGGGTTGACACATTAACGTTTGTCATACCATGTTTTTTCTAAAACTAAAATTTAATATTTTCACTTGTAATTTTATTCAATTTTTAATTAAACTTTTCTCCAAGCAACATCTTCGACACATGCCTAAAACATAAGAAAAATCAATACCAAAGTAATTTAGATATCAAGATAAAATAAAATACTAGTAAGATACGTATCAGGTACTATATAAGTTTTATAAATGTGGTGGCTATAGCATTGGTGGGAAAAATTCATCTAAATTTTAGTAAATCTTACAGTTGTGAATTTTACTCTGGTGATTGACCAGTGTGACAATAATGATTAGATACATTGCTCAACTTGCAAATGTTTAGAGAGACTTAAAGGTACATATAAAGGAGGCTCCTTAAGAAAAGATAGAATTTATTAGCTTAAGTCCAACAACCAATCGGTTTGTTATAGTTAAGCAACATAATTATTTAAAGGCATTCTTTATCTTATATATATTTAGATGTATATGGTAAATTCCATAGGATAAATATATATTGTAAATGAAATTACAGTGAGAGCATAATTATGAGATTCATATTACATTAATGTATTATCCTTAAATTGATCCTAGTCATTGTTCTCTTGAGATTAGACATTAATAGAACATAAAAAGACTATCACATGTTATGTTTTTCCTTATAAAGGAAGAAGTCAATCTTATAGGCTAAAGTGTGAAGATACTTAAACAAAAGTGTTTATTAGATAACAAGTTTATTGAATTAATCTCATATGAGAATTTCATTTGAAACATTACTTATGTGTCTATGGGAATTCTTATTGTGATGAATGTATAAGTAATCTATTGCCAACATATTTGAGAACTTAATATGTCACACATAAACAACTGGAGAGAAAATATTTTAATCAAGTTAGATTTAATTGTAAATTTTGCTAAATTTTATAATTAAATATGAGATGTTTAATAAATAAGAATTAATATAAGATGTTGAATCTTATTTAGGCAAAATTAGTATTTAATTAGAATTATTTGTAATTCTAATTAAATTTTTATTAAAATTAGAATTAATTGCAATTAAATTACTAAAATGTGTAAAACCTATGATTAATAGGCTTAAGCTCTAAATAAACTAGTACTTCTTATCTAACCCTCTCTACAACTATTACAGAATTCTTTGAATAAATTTTATAGATACCGTTAGAAGCCAAACACTTGTATTGTTACGGTGATTGAGATGAGCTAATTTTAGAAATAATTCGAGAGATATGATAAGAAAAAGACCAAATTTCAAAATACGATATGAATTATGATTCATACTTTATTATAATTTATCTTAGTTTTAAGAAATTAAGATATGATCAAGTTTTGTAATTATTGTACTATACAAGGGATCAGATCCAGCCCCTAGGCCTATTTTCCAATAGAATTCACCTCGTTTGATGCTTATGAAACGTGCTCTTCCATGAAACCAAAAGGTCAAATGGTCTATGGAATTCCTTTTGATCTATATAATATATGACAGAAAATGACAAAATTTGCGATAAAGTAACTTATGGCGCATAAGTAAACATTTCAACAAAATTCTTATCCTTTGGATTGTCTAATATCTAGAAAAATAACTTAGATCTGTAGGGTTTGATGATTTTTCTCTTCTAATGACTAAAAAAACCAGTGTCATTAGAAACATTTTGTATGTTTAGTGTTTGCCTTCTTTTTTTTTTTTTTGATCACGCAGATGTTTACATATCTAAAGTTTATTTCACAAAATCACAAATCAATTCTCAGCTATATTTTCTCAAATGTATTTCAGTTGGAGAGTAAAGCATTGGAAAGTTTCCATATATGTGTGCTTCCATCCCTACAAATACGTGGAAGTCAAAGACAAGGACAACATCCAATCGCAGGTCAATACTAGGCCAAACAAGGAAAAACTCACTCTTTACAATGTTTCAGAATGTCATTGACTCACTCTTTCGAAAGCATTGCTCTGAAACTTCAACCATTTAGGGGGATTCTCCTATCTATATTGACATGAAACACAACTTATCATCTGTTTCATTTGCAGATTAGCAAAATGATGGCTTAATTCACTCGCAAACACCCATGTTGTATAACGCATTTAGTGATGTTATAAGACCATACCCTTCACATTTGCAAACAAACTCATGGTTTACCAACTGGCTCATATCGTAAGCCATTTAAACATATTCTGCTTCAAGTCATCAATCTGCCAACAGCTTCTCAATAGTATGCTGCAGAAATAGAGATTCTCCAGAATTACATGATGTCAAAATATCAACATAAGCAAGTGCAAATTGGGACAAATTGTGGTTAACAAGGTGGCTTTAGTGTTACCTCAAGGCTAAGAGGAGAGGTGGTAGGGTAGTATCGGTCAACAACTTGCCCATATTTATTGACGAGGAATTTGGCAAAGTTCCATTGGATATCATCGCTGAAAATTCCCCATTTGCCAGACTTCAAAAACTTGTAAAGCGGAGAAGAACCCTCTCCATTTACTCCAATCTAATGTGGGAAATACAAGAATGGTAAGTGGATCATCCTAATTTTCACAAACCATGTTAGGTATCTTATACAAATAAATGTAACTATTAATTCCAAATTCACAAATGAGAATTGGGCACTGATCTTTTATATGTCAAAGTATGGAACATTTTAATCTAACAAAATTTCCATAGTTTCTGCTACCCAATGAGGAAGAGCAGAAATAAACTATTTAGACAAAATGATAGTAGTGAAACATGTGATTAACCTCCTTGATTTTATCAGTCAAATACTTTATATATCAACAGAAACAAATTATGAAACATAGTGTGGACTACAGGAACAGCAGCCATTTAGTAGTAGGGAAAACTGCAGGATTTATAATGAGTTATTAGATATGTAGATCAAATAACAAAATGCAGGGGAAAGAAAAAAGATGAAGACAACATTTTATATTTCAGAAGTCCATACCAATAAAAAATTCTATCACCATATGTCATTTACCTTGTCAAAGATTGGAAATTCTGACTTGAAGTTTGTGCAGACAAAATCTGCAATCTCATCATTGCTTCCTGGTTCCTCCTCACCAAACTGATTGCATGGAAATGCCAGTATCTCCAGGCCTGCACCAAGAGAAAGGTTAAGAACCAAAAGTTAACCAAAAAGAAAAACAATTTGGTGCCATTACATGGCCCATCAGTTTGGGAGGTTTTACACAAGAAGCTGCGCATATGTTGTTAAAGATCAATGAGATTGTCAAAGAAAGAAACTGCAAACCTCTACGCAGTTGTGCTCTAGGATATGAAATAACAAAAGCCACATAGTTTGCAGGCAAGAAAACAATGCATTATGCTAAACCCGATAAACCAGTTTTAGTGACAGTGATCCCATCATGGAAATAATTCTAAGCTCAAAAGAACCAGTAGACATTCTACACAAAAAGTCAGAATGAACTGCCTACCTTGACCTTTGTATTTATTGTACAATTGATTCAGCTCTGTGTAATTTGAGTTGGTCATCCCGCTACATAATCATCGACAGAAATCAAATTGTTTATTGTAGGTCCATAACAAGCCAAGTCAGCAATTCATATGCATATTTATTTTGTGCATGTACACAAGCAGGCATACATAGGGGATCCAGTAAGATAAGGACGCATCAACTGATTGGGGTAAAGAAGCAAGATACAAACCTTAGTTGACATCTTAGCTAATTCAGTGGCATGACCTCCATTTTAATATAAGTTAAGATTAAAAACCATTAAACCATAAAATGGAAATATGTAAGATAAGAATACCATTTTGAAGCAACATTTACAATCAATAGAACTTTTCCTTTGAACATGCTAAGACTTGTATCGTTCCCCTTGGCATCCTGCGATTGGAAAAGGAAAAAGGGAAAAACATATAATAACACACGAAAATAAAAGGAAGAAAATTCGCTGATCGAATGGGTTCAGTTGGATCCAAGTTCAAGCCTTGAAACTAAGAAAGGTATTTCAATTTTTTGCTTTCTACTCGGATATACAACTACCTGGATGTCCTCTGATAACTTGGACAAATTAAGAAATATACAGAACAAATAACAAACATTAAAGCACAATCAAATGGATTTTGTATATATGTTTTTCAGAATCAACTGATGGTTAAACATTCATCAGTCACAGAGATCAGCAATCTAGAAAAATTTTCGAAGATAGCATGAAGATAGAAAGCAAGTTCATGTGGAGTCGAAAGTTGCTAACTTTAAGAAAGAAACTAACCTTGACGGTGAAGTCATACACTGATTGCGGGGGTTGACTTGTCATCGGACTAAGAACGAGTTGAAAAACAGAGGGAAAGGCTTTGGACTTGAGAGTATCTGAGTAGCTGTGCAGCCAAATTGCTTTTATGGCCCTGGGAAGAGTAGGCAAGATATGGCTGCTTAATCATCAACAAAATGTCTTATGTGCTTCACAACGTATAATATCCTTAAAACTCTTTTTGTGAGAATAAAAAGATAAAATTTTATTAATAAAGAATAAAGGTACAGGCAAATGAAAACATATCCACACATAGATCCTAAAAATATTTATCTACTCAAGTTAAAAGTTTAAAAAAACATTGGGATAAGTAGTAGAGCTTTGATCTTCAGGTTACACCTTTGTTACACCTTTCAGCAGTCCAAGTTCTCGAATCCTTGCCAGCGTTTCTGAAATGAGAAGTGGGGCTGCAGTTTTCTTAGTGTTGAACCTTCCATTATTTCTTTCTTTCAGCTACGATACGGATAACATACCTGCAAAATATGTTTAGGGGTCATTTAGTTCTATTTTCTTATTTTTGTCAATTTCGTACAAGGCCTAGATGAAATTCAATCTTAAAACATTAATAGACTTTTGTTAGCTAATATTAAACCTTTTGATAAATTCCATAGTCATTAAAATTTTGGATATAAAATAGGATTAATTACAAAAAAAGTTCTAAACTTTGCTCAATTTTTTAATTATAGCCTAAAATTTAAAAAGTAACAATAAAATACACAATTTTTTAATTTTTTAATTCTATCCCGAAATTCAAAAAGTAGAAATAAAATACTCAAATTTTCAATGATAGCCCTACATTAGAAACTCTAATTATTAGTGCATGTCAGCCAAAATTAACACAACAAATAAAGATTAATAAAACGACTTAAGTTATTACTATTAAACGGCATTTTGTTCAGTCTTTCAAAGATTGCTCAAACAAAAAAGCAAAAATAAAGAGCTTCTTTCTACAAGGTGCCAATCTGGATATGACTGTCATGTTGCTTGCTCTATGTTCCCCTTTTAAATCCTTCTACTATGCAAGAGATTGCCTCTCCACCTATCTAACACATGTAGTTTAATTGATCTTCCCTCATCATCTACTTCCCACTTCTCTCTCTACCTTCCAACTTACCATTTGTAGTAACATGGCAATGAACTAGGATAATTTTCTTATTCTAAACATAACTTTTCTCACTCCTAATTTTAGTAAACCAATATTGCCACCACCTGCCTTAACTTCACCTAATTCTGACAGACCAATCTTGCAAGCACTACTTTAGCTTCATTTAAGACCTCCCCCCAACTTGGAGATCGGGAGCAACTCTTCTGTCAGTCAATTCCCATTCTAACCAAGCACACATGACCATAGGTAGTAGGGGACCCTGAAACTAGGTTCTATTATTCACCTCTTAGTAGAGTCTAGGCTCGCTTTATAATAACTCCTATCTAGATATTGAGGAGTAGATTGGTGGAAATTCACACTAATAGACTTTTTTCGTGACAAAAAAGCATCAGTCCATACAATAAATAAATGAGCTTTTTGAAACATTGTGGATTCTTTGAGATTTTTGTGAACAACGACAATGTGTTCTTCAAATTCATAGACTCAACAGCTGTAAGGAAAGCCTCAGAAAAAGGTTTGTGGCACGTCTAAAACAAACCTCTTTTGCTCCAAAACTGACGTCTAGGCATAAACTCAGAGTTAATTAGTCATTCCAACATTCTCATTTGGGTTGTTCAGTGACCATTTCATCACAATAACTTAAGTTGTTGTGTGAAGCCAATTTAATTGATTTTATATAGTTACTAATACACCTCCTCAAGTGAAAGTCCAAGGTATTGCCACCACCTGCCTTAACTTCACCTAATTCTAGTAGACTAATCTTGTAAGCACTACCTTAGCTTCACTTAAGACCTCCTCCCAACTTGGCATCGGGAGCAACTCTCCCATCGGTCAATTCCCATTCTAACTAAGCGCACATGGCCATAGGTAGTAGGGGATACATGCTCCGAAACTAGGATGTATTATTCACCCCCTAGTAGAGTCTAGGCTCGCTTTATAATAACTTCTTTCTAGATATTGAGGAGTAGATTGGTGGAAATTCACACTAATAGACTTTTTACTTGACAAAAAAGTATCAGTCCATATAATAAATAAATGAGCTTTCATAAATTGGAAACATTGTGGCTCGTTTGAGATTTTTGTGAACAACGACGATGTGTTCTTCAAATTCATAGACTCGACGGTCCTGAGGAAAGTCTCAAAAAAAGGTTTGTGGCACTTCTAGAACAAACCTCTTTTGCTCCAAAACCGACGTCTAGGTATAAACTTAGAGTTAATTAGTCATTCCAACATTCCCATTTGGATTGTTAAGTGATCGTTTCATCATAATAACTTAAGCTGTTGTGTGAGGTCAACTTAATTGGTTTTATATATTTACCAGCACACCTCCTCAAGTGAAAGTCTAAGGTATTGCCACCACCTACCTTAACTTTACCTAATTCTAGTATAACAATCTTGTAAGCACTACCTTACAACCTTAGCTTCACTTAAGACCTCACGCCAACTTGGACATCGGATGCAACTCTCCCGTCAGTCAATTCCCATTCTAACCAAGCACACATGGCCATAGGTAGTAGGGGATACATGCTCCAAAACCAGGTTGTATTATTCGGCACCTAGTAGAGTCTAGGCTCACTTTATAATAACTCCTATCTAGATATTAAGTAGATTGGTGGAAATTCACACTGATAGGCTTTTTCCATGACAAAAAAGTATCAATCCATACAATAAATAAATGAGCTTTCATAAATTGGAAACATTATGGCTTGTTTAAGATTTTTGTGAACAACGACAATGTTTTCTTCAAATTCATAGACTCGACAACTGTGAGGAAAGTCTCAGAAAAAGATTTGTGGCACATCTAAAACATATCTCTTTTTCTCCAAAACTGACATCTAGGCATAAACTCAAAGTTAATTAGTCATTCCAACATTCCCATTTGGATTGTTAAGTGACTACTTTATCAAAATAACTTAAGTTGTTGTATGAAGCCAACTTAATTGCTTTTATATATTTACTAACACACCTCCTCAAGTGAAAATCTTTTGGACTTGAAATTTACACAGACTTACTCTATCTTGTGTTGAATAAAAGGTGAGTAGTAGGATTTGAACTTATGACCACTTAGTCAAAGGCTCTGATATCATATTAAGTGAGCGTTTTACTACAATAACTTAAATTATTATGTAAGGTCATCTTAAATGGTTTTTTATATTTACTACCCAATTAAGTGACTGTTTCACCACAATAGCTTAAGTTGTTGTGTGAGGCTAACTTAATTAGTTTTATATATTTACTAACATGGATCATGTGTGTATACGCAGTTTAATTAGTTTAATAGTATATCAATGGAAAATAGAGGGAACAAACTACAATTAAATGATGAAGCACTATACTAAGAATTCTTATGGTTAAATAACTCTTAATTTGTTGGACCCCGAATTTTTGGTGAAAATTAGAATATTAAAATGTTTTTAAATGAGAAAGAAATTGGTGAGACAATTTATGAATTTAAGGAAATTTGA
>JANZLF010000222.1:30841931-30854389 GCA_026546835.1 Erythroxylum foetidum
TGAAATTGAAAGAATTTGCTTACACTTCCTTCTAGAGAAATGTTCCTCATTGTCTCAATTTTCTAATGACATCAAAAGCATTCAATTTGGTTCAGAAATTTGAAAGTCATATCTCAAACATTTCTGGACTGTTCTTATACTGAAACAATATTTTGCGCTCAACTTCCATCCAAAAATTGATATTCCTAAAGACTAAATTAGAACTTAATTTCATCAGACGATTTATATCCTTATTTCTCTAGTTTAATCCAAATTAAAAATCATCTAATTCAGATAACGAGAACAAAAGATATGGCTAAAACATCGAAGCATACTTAATGAGCATATATATTTTTCAGCTTTTAACTTCCAACATATCACATACAACCCATCTTGTGTCTAAACCATCATTTCTATTTCATTTCAAGTTCACGAGTTCCCCTTTTTTCTACACATGAATAATTGCCAACAATTTCTCATTTAATAAAAAGGTTCGGGGTCCAACATTAGAGATGCACTTTGAATATTTAGTTTATTAATTTTTTAATTAATTAACTTATTACTAAGTTAATTTAATACTTATACAATGTATGAATTCTTTGATTTCAAATTCACGTTGTTAATAGGATTGGAGATGCCCTTAATTATGTGAATGTGATTTTTAAAGCATTAATTCAAAATGCATTGTATTAGCTGGAATTTATTTGTTCTTTAAATAAATTATAGATGGTTGAATGTATCTTTTAGTTCATAATGTGCATGAATTGGGATTGATTTAGTTCAATTCTAAAAATTGTAAGGAGACAAGTAAAAGCTAGCTAGTTAGTTTTTCTACATTTAACCTATTAAATAACTCAGATGATCCAAGTATATCGAATAGCTTTGATAAACTAAAACTAAAGCATGCTTATTCATTTGTAAATATTATATTAGATTTATGTTTTATTTTTTTGATTTCTTGACTTGATTTGGACCGTAAAACCTCCCCTTTTTTTATATATGTATTGGTTTAATTAAATTTATAGGCTTCGTTATTATTATTATGGTTTCAAATTTTTTTGCTAATTTTATGTCATTGATAAAGTTAATATTATATGTAAAGTTAGTTTTATGAATATTGACAACCCAAATTAGTTCAGATAATTCTATCTTAAGGCTAAATTACAAGTAATATACTTAATGTGCGCAAAATAGGATTATTAGCTTAATAGGGTGAAAGAGTGGCGTTGAGCATGCTGACAATATGACAATGGCTTCACACAGCTTTTTGGGCTTCCTATTTTAACAACTACCATAGCTCTCGTACTTGGACTATATGTTCATTTCTACATGTCTTATAGTTGAAATTATCATATTTCTATAATTTGATTTCATTATTAAAAAATTCAGCATTATATATTTTGAATGATTATGACTTTTTGAGAAAGAAGGTAATTTCTAGCTTTTAAATATTGATTATGTGATTCTAAAAATGTATTATAAATTTATTTCTTAAGTTTTGATGTTGTATCTTATTTATGGAGGTTAAAGAGGATATTATGTTTTTATATTTTGTTTGGAATTCCTTTCGTATAAGCGAAACTATTAGGATGTAATTGTTTCTTTTAAAATTATTATAATTAATCAAATAAATTAGTAAATTAACTTTCTTTGGGGGGATCGACTCTTATTTGCTCCATACTAAATTGATTAATAGTTTGAAATTAAAATAAATATTTAATTTATATATGTGTAACGACATGTATTAAATTGTTGTACCATTACTAAGGAGTTTTATTAGCTTAGTTTATTTATTTATTTTGAATCATAACTAACAATTCTTTTTTAAGGTAAGTTGATTTTTTATGAAATTAAGAGATGGAAAAGAAATTGAAGTACAAATCTAATTGGAAAACGAAGATAAAAGGGTATAAATGTTTATAGCTAGCTTAAAGCAACTTTAAGAGCCAAACTAAAAAGATCAACCTTTATGCATTGTCTTTCCAGTTTTGGAAAGACCCTTGAAGTTGAATTCAAATTTTTTTAAATTTATTGCCTAAATTTTATGTACATGCAGGTGAGGATCCTCATAGGCATTTAAAAGAATTTTTGGTTGTTTATTCTTCTATGAGACCTAAAGGAATTGATGAAGAATAAGTGAAATTACATGATTTTCCATTTTCATTGCTTGATGTTGCTAAAGATTGGTTATATTATTTACCTCCTGGATCTATAAACATAATGGGCGAAATTGCATAGAGCTTTTGTTGAAAATATTTTCCTGTTAGTAAAATAGGATCTATTAGGAAAGAAATATGTAGAATTAGATAAAACATGAATAAGATATTATAAGAATAATGGGAAAGATTTAAAAGACTATGTGCTAGTAACCCCAATCATCTGATTAGTGACCAACTAGTAATACAATATTTCTATGAGGGATTTTTACGTCATGATAGGAACATGATAGACACAGTTAGTGACGAGGCATTAATTGATAAAACTCCTGCACAAGCTAGACAATTAATCTCTTACCTGGCTAAAAATTCACAACAATTTGGAACTAAAAATGAGATCAATCAAGTTAGAAGAGTTAACAAAACAAATGTGCATTCCATTCAGGATCAATTAAAGAAAAATTCTTAACAAGTAGCTCATTTGACTACTTTAGTGTTGAAACTTATAGCTGGTGGTATTACCCAAGCACGAGCTTGTAGAATTTGTGTTAATTTTACTCACACTACTAATGCATGTCCTTCTTTGCAAGTTCAAGATGTGAATGTTGTGGGTAGTTATCCATGTTGTAATAACCAATTTTCAAATTGAGGGATTAGAACCCTAGATTATTGCATACAAGTCATATCACTGAGAATTCATGAATTGCATTTCATTCACATGCATAATGATATCATACACATATGAATTATTATTTAGTACTCATTGAGAAGAATGTATATGCACTCAATTGATTTATGAAAGGTTAAAATGATTATAATGTGAATTGTGTATTGTTTATGCCTTGCATTTTGATTTGATGTATTACAAGTAGTAAATTTGGAATTAATTAATACAATTGGAAAATTGTGAATTAAATGTACATCTAGCTTAGGAAAAATGCCAAGTGGTAAGATAAATTGATACATGAAAAATTAAGATGACTGAACCTATGAATTAGGGGCATTTGGCATGGAAAATTAAGTGACAAATGACATAGATAATTAATTGACAAATGAAAACAATGAGTTGGTAACAAATGGCCTATCTTAATGGTGAAATTTGGAAACAAATATGCAGGACAAATGGAGAACATGCTTAGGGACATACGTCATAGTAATATGGAGACACTAGCATCCAAGGTGTTAAGTTTCTACAGGATTGATTTTAGTTATGCTCATTTCTTCTTCTTTATTTTTTTTACACCACCAAAACTCTCTCACCCTTACATTCCTATATTTTTTTCTATCTTTGTATTCAATTTCCACACTAATAATCCATGCTTTTACCCTTCTCAAGATGGTTAAAGAATCAGATTATTGTTGTCCTTTGTTTTAGCCGAAAAGTAACCTATTGTTATCTTGAATTCGTGATGATTTTTGCATGCGTAGAGAACCGAATTAGCTTAATCTTTGAGCTAGAATTTAAGGTAGACAAGTAAGTAAAATATTGGTATTCATGGCATGTTATAATAGAGAATTTATGATGATGAAATTTGGATGAATTGTATATGATATTGTTGATGAATTGTGTTAGAAATTTCTACATGAACTTGAGTACTTTTCTATTCTGTTTTTGCACGTAAGAAAATAGTAGCTTATGGGCTGTTGTATAGATGACTGAATTTGGGATTTAAAGTATAATTGATGAAGAATTCATGCTATAGATAAGTGTTATTAAGGTGTTTTCGAATTTGGAAAATTAAAGCTGTAGGTGTATTTGTAAAAAGTGGCTATTAAAGATATAAGTGAGCAGAATTTTGTAAGCTTTAGTGTAACCAATATAGAAGTTAAATTAACCTGAAATGAAGTAACCTTAAAGGACATGAAATCGGAAAATTTTCAGGTGTTAGTGATGTCTTTAAACTTGTAAAATTCGTGAAGAATTGAAGAAAGTAAAGTTACATACATTATTGATGTTGATGAAAAATTTTGGAATTTTAATTTCAACCTTGTATACATGTTGAACCAGCTGAGTAATTTCACTCTCAATTAGCATATTTAGACTTGATTAAAGCTAGGAATAAGTTTATATTTTTTCTTGATTAATTGGTTAAGAGCTTGATAAGTTTATGTAGTTAATTGATGTCATAAACTAAAGAATGGATTGTTTTGATGTGGTATTCAAATATGGAATTTATGAAATGAGTTCTTTTAATGCAAACATGATCTTAAAGACATGAGTAATGTGTATAAGGTATGAATGAATAAGCATTGACGAACATGGGGTAATTATGAATGAGAATTGGGTAAATGTTTGAATATATATTGATGGAAAAAGTTTGGTGAATATATATATCTAGCTTGTTGAAATCTCATATTTAAAGTAACAATTGTGTTTTTATTATAAGTGTTGGCCCCTAAATTTTTTTTTTGATAAATGAACATGATTAGGTTAATTTTGGGATCTTGCTAGGTTAGTGTACATTAGAATTAAGTAGCATGTTTATGTTAATGAGATTATGTTACATAGGTGAATTGGATTAAAGTTAAAGTGATAAGTTGCATAAGGGGTATTTTGGGGAGATCACTTAAGTGGGAAGGCTTTAAGGCTTTAAAGGAGGGGCAAAAATAGGAAGAGGAATTTATTGGCTTGCATTTTAGAAGACAAAGACGTGGTGAGGAAGAACATAATAGAGAAAGCACAAAAACAAGAAAGAAGATAGAGAGAGAAGAGAGGTTTGAGCTAGGTCTTGATTTTTCTCAACCTTCAAAAGGAATTTTGAGAGTGATCAAGGAGGAAAAAATATAGAGAAAGATAAGAGCCTTCTTTTGAACCAAACATTTCTTCATTTGGAGAAGATTTAAGGGGATCAAGAAGGACAAGAGGAGCAATAAGATAGGCATTTTTGAACAAGCCAAAATCAAGGACTTCAAGGTGGGTTTCACTTTTATAGTTAAGTAATAAGTCTATAAAAATTTTATGTCAAGAAATGACAGCAAATAAATTCTGTAACTACCTCATTCATGTGCACTTAATGTTTTTTTTATTGTTGCAAGATTGTGCTACATGGTTATACATGAGTTGTGTGATGACTTATGAAAGGTTGTTTTTACAAATGATGCATGATTATGAAGCCATATTTTTGAAAATGTTTTTTATGTTATAAAAAACATGTGAAAAGCAAATTTTCAAGAAAATGTGTCATTTTGGGCATCAAGCTTACAAGATTTTGAAACCTATATGTTATGTGAGTTTGTGGTAGTCCTTCAAGAACCGTAACGCTCACGTTGACCCAAGTATAGGCTTCTCCAGCCTTCCTGCTAGTGATAAGGAGCTCCCTTAAGGATTCTTTCAAGAATTTACGACTACACAGGACCATTGCATTGAAAATGTGTAACTCGTCATGTTTTGGACTTATCCAAACCAAATTGATATGTTTATGGGTTCATGACAAGGTGATTTAAGTGATGCATTCATGATCTGCATACTCATGAATTTCTACATTGAAAATGACTTATAAATGTTTTTGCTTGTTACAAATTATAAAATTGTTACCCACAGGCTCTAAGCTCACACCCCCCAATCTCCTCCCACACATTCAGGTGATGAGATGGTTATCGAGTAGGTCAAGAGGCAAGGCAGCACTCCTAGTCTTTGATTATTTTGCAATTAAAACAAGTTTGTAAAACAAGGCTTTAGTTGCATTTTAAGCAAACCATGTATCTTTTGGTATTTTGGGATTTTGATGTATTAATGTATTTGTGGCTTGAAATGCTAACTAAAGCTTTGTAAACTTTTATCTTTTGTTGCAAATGGTATATATTTTCATATTTACTCATGACCCTCTCAAGTTTGTAAGATGAAATTTTCAAGTTTCATAAAGGAAAATTTCGTTTTCTGACTCCAGGGAAAATCTTGGTTAATCTAAGCTGAATTAGGAAAAAGGATCTTCTACCTTTTCGCTTCTTCTGTGGTGATGTCATCTCTTTCTGTGTTTTCTTTATGATGACGCCATCTTCTTTTGTGTTTTGTATCGTCTGTGCTTTTCTTCTTTTGCCTTCTTGCTTCTTCTGTGATGACGTCATCTCCTTTTGTATTTTCTTTGTGATGATGTCATCTTATTTTGTGTTTTGTATCGTCTGTGTTTTGCTTCTTCTTCCTTTTTGACTCTTCTGTGATGACGTCATCTCCTTCTGTGTTTTCTTTGTGGCGATATCATCTTCTTCTATGTTTTGTATAGTCTGTGTTTTGTTTCTTTTGTGTTACTATTTATGAACTTCTCATGTGCTACTGTTCATGAACTTCTCCTTTGTTACTGGTTATGAACTTCTCTTGTGTTACTGTTCATCAACTTCTTCTGTGTTACTGTTCATGAACTTCTTCTGTGTTACTATTCATAAACTTGCTTTTGTGTTTTGTTCCTTCTGAGTTTCGCTTTTTCTGAGTTTTCTTTCTTTTGTGTTTTGTTCCTTCTGAGTTTCGCTTCTTCTGAGTTTTCTTCCTTTTGTATTTTGTTCCTTCTGAGTTTCGTTTCTTCTGATTTTTCTTCCTTTTGTGTTTTGTTTCTTCTGAGTTTCACTTCTTTTGAGATTTCTTCCTTCTGTGTTTTGTTCCTTCTGAGTTTTACTTCTTTTGTGCTTTGCTGATACGTCTTCTTCTGTGTTTTGCTGATGTGTCTTATTTTATGTTTTACTAACGTGTCTTTTTTCTGTGTTTTGCTGACGTATCTTCTTCTGTGTTTACTTTTTCTAAGTTTTACTTCTTCTGTCTTTTGTTTCTTTTATGTTTTGCTTCTTCTGTCTTTTGCTTCTTCTGTCTTTTCGTTTCTTCTGTCTTTTGCTTCTTCTGCCTTTTTGCTTCTTCTGTCTTTTATTTCTTCTGTCTTTCACCTTCCCCCATCTTTTATTTTATTTCTGACCCTCTTCAGAGGATAGGATCCGACCTCAAGGTCTTCCTCAAAGTTGTTGGTCTCTAAGCCTTCTTCGAAATCGTCCTAAAAGGATCTTAGCCCGATAATCCTAATGACAGTTATGTTAATTGTCCCAAGGCTGGTGTAAAATGATTAAGGTCGACTTCTGTTCAGATATGGTAAAAGTAAGTCCTCTTGGTGGGGACATGCCACCCTTACGGGATACCTGTTCAAATGTCACGTAGGACATCGGGCTAGTGACTCACAAGGAAGGGGTGTCCAACACTTATGGTATCAGAGCGACTGGGTTTAGGAGTATCCTAGGCTTTTGGTGGGTACTATAAGGCATAAAATGAATATGCATTATTTTTAAGTAAGCAAAGTGCATTTTTTTTAAAATTGTTTGACATGATTTAAAATTGTTTTACATAAACTAAAGGTTTTCACTGGTTTTATATTGAAGGAGTGTAAAATGCCACCTCGAAAGAGAATTTGAGGAACTGTGACTCGAACTAGCTCTCACCAAGGGAGCACAAATGAATCTTATGTCCCACAAGATGCTAGGTTACACCTTGGTCTTGATTCTGAGGCACCTAGTGTGCATCATGAAGTGCCACTACCTCCTCCTCCTATGTCTACTATTGAACCATGGTTTTTTCAAGCCATCGCTCAGGCTTTCACTTATGCCATGAGCCAGGCATCAAAAGTTACAGTGTCAGCTCTAGTGGAGAGGAGTAGGCAGTATGATAAGCTCCGCAAGTATAGAGATGTAGATTTCAACGGGACCAATAATACTAAAAAGTCGGAAGCATGATTGAAGAGGACCGAGAGAGTCCTAATTCAGATGAAGTGCTCCGACGAGGAGAAGTTAGATTATGCAATTAGTTTGCTGCAAGGGGATGCACTTCATTGGTGGGAATCAGTGCCCTGTAGTCAGGTTATGTCTTCAGTGCTGACATAAAGGGACTTTTTGGAAGCTTTTAGGAGAAAGTACTTCTCAATGGTCTATATCTAAAAAAAGGCCAGGAAATTTCTAAATCTCACACAGAGGAACATGAGTGTGAGTGAATATGAATTGAAATTCACCCAGTTGTCATGGTATGCGGCCAACATTGTTACCAATGAGGCAGATAAATGCCGCAATTTGAGGAAGGACTTCATCTGGGGATCAGGGAGAAGGTGTTGATCCCTGATTTCTGTGACTACCAACAATTGGTAGATGCTGCACTTTAGGTTGAGAAACTGGAGAATATCAGGAATGAAGTGAGTAGGAAGAGGAAGAATAGAGAGCGGTCTACTAAGAAAGGAATGAGTGCCCCAAGGCCTGAGAAGAGTACAAGAAGATACCCTACTCAGAGTGAAGTGGAAAGCAGTATTCCTATCAAGAATAAGTAGACAAGAGCAGTTTCGGGGCAAGCCTCAAGTGTTGAAGGTCTTGGGAGGATGGGAAAGAACAGATACACGAACCCTCAATGTGAACATTGTGGGAAGCTCTACCAAGGAGAATGTTTTAGGTTATTTGGAGCATGTTTCTGATGCGGAGAGAAGGGGCACATGATCAGAGATTGTCCCCAAGTAACAAAGCAAAATGGGTCCCAATTATAAGCCACAAGGAGAGCAGAAACAGTGGGAATTAGACCAGTCACAAAGGTGGGCAATTTTGGAACTACAAAGAAGACTATTCCTGCAGGGAGGCCAAGGGGTCAGACACAGGCTAGAGTATTCGCTATGATTAAAGAGCAATCTGTTGTCGTACCTAAAGTTGTTGCGGGTATGGCTCGATTATTTAATTCTGAAATATATGTTTTGATTGATTATGTCTCAACACATTCATTTATTTCTGTAAGCATGACTTTACATGATATTAATTTGAGGCCTTTGGATAGTCCTTTAATTGTTAGTACTCCTCTAGGGAGGAATGTGATTATAAGTCAAGTTTATAGGGATTGTGGGCTTTTCATCAAGGGTGCTAAGCTGGTAGTGGACTTACTACCTCTAAATCTAAAGGGTCTAGATGTCATACTGGGAATGGATGCCATGGAGAAGTATCATGCAAAGTTAGATTGCGACTTTAAGGAGGTGGAATTTGACCTGGGGAATGGTGAGAAGGTGATTTTCAGAGGGGACAAGAAAATACCATCACCGAGGATTATTTCAACTTTGTTAGCTGATAGAATGATGGGAAAGGGGAGTGAAGCCTTTTTAGCATATGCTGTGGACACTAATGTGAATTAAGGGAGGTTAAAGGACCTTCCAATTGTGAGGGAATTCTTACACGTGTTTCCAGAAGATTTACCTGGTTTGTCATCGGTGAGGAAAATCGAGTTTGCCATTGACTTGATTCCCAGAACCGCACCCATCTCTATACTATCTTATAGAATGGCTCCAGCTGAGCTGAAGGAGCTTAAGGAATAATTGGAGGAATTGTTAGAAAAGGTGTACATAAGACCGAGTTCGTCACCTTGGGAGCGTCGGTTTTGTTTGTTAAGAAGAAGAATGGGACATGGTGGATGTGTATAGACTACCGAAGACTCAACAAGGTGACCATTAAAAACAAGTACCCTCTATCCCAAATTGATGATTTGTTTGACCAACTGCAGGGAGCAAGATTCTTTTCTAAGATTGATCTCAGGTCAGGCTATAATCAACTCAGAATCAAGGAGTCTAATGAAGCAAGAAAACCTTTAGGACCCGATATAGGCATTACGAGTTCCTAGTCATGCCATTCAGATTGACCAATGCTCCAGCTGCTTTTATGGATCTTATGAATAGGGTCTTCAGGGAGTATCAATATTAGTTTTTCATAGTGGTTATTGATGATATTCTGGTGTATTCCAAGAATGAAGGAGAACATGAGAAGCATCTTAGGATTGTGTTGCAGACATTGAGGGAGAGGGAGCTTTATGTCAAACTTAGCAAATGTGAGTTTTGGCTTCATGAAGTGATATTCCTTGGGCATGTGATTTCAAAAGATGGGATATAGGTTGATCCAAGGAAGGTTGAAGCGGTGGTAAATTGGCCTGCACCTAAGACAGTGAAAAAGGTGAGGAGGTTTCTGGGTCTAGCAGGATATTATAGGAGGTTCGTTGAGGGGTTCTTTATGATAGCTGCTCCGATGAAGAAGTTATTGAGGAAGAATCAGAAGTTTATCTGGATTGAGGAATGCCAGAAAAGTTTTAAAGAGCTCAAGTGAAGATTAGCAAGTGCTTCAGTTTTGATTTTGCCCATGGGAGATAAGGGTTATACAGTATGTAGTGATGCTTTGAGAAAGGGCTTGGGTTGTGTGTTGATGCAAGAAGATAAGGTAATAGCTTATGCCCCGCGACAACTAAAACCTTATGAATTGAATTACCCGACCCATGATCTAGAATTAGCAGCAATAGTTTTTACTCTGAAGATTTGGAGACATTATCTCTATGGGGTTCAAATGAGAATTTTTACCGATCATAAAAGTTTTAAGTATTTGTTGAGCCAAAAGGATTTAAATTTGAGACAAAGAAGGTGGTTAGAGTTGCTCAAGGATTATGATCTTTTGATTGAGTACCATCCGGAAAAGGCGAATGTGGTAGCAGATGCCTTGAGCAGGAAATCCTCTATAGTTTATATTCAAGCAGTTTATCTACCGCTATTGGAGAAGATGACTAAGCTTAGGATAAGTTTGAAACAGAAGGAACCTGAATGTATTATTGCTATTTTCAGAGTGGGACCAATACTCAGGGAGAAAGTTAAGGAGTTACAAGTACAGGATGCAGAATTGAGTAAGCTTCGAGAAGAAATTCAAAATGGAAAGAAATCTGAAGTGGTAGCGATAGATGATGGACTTATGGTTATAGAAAATAGACTTTGTATCCTGAATGTCAAGGAGCTGAAGGATGAAATACTAGATGAGGCACACAATGCACCTTATGCTATACACCCAGGTAACACCAGGATATATATAGATCTGAAAAAGCATTTCTAGTGGAAAGACATGAAGAGAGATGTAGCTGAATATATAAGTAAGTGTCAAGTGTATCAGCAAGTCAAGGCTGAACAACAGGCACCTTCAGGCAAGTTAAGGCCATTGTCCATTCCTGAATGGAAGTGGTAAAGGATAACTATAGATTTTCTGATGGGTTTGCCCAAGACCAGTAGAAAACATGATGCCATCTAGGTTATTATTGATAGTTTGACAAAGTCAGCCCATTTTTTAACAATTAAACAGACAAATTCTCTACATGTTCTAGCAAAGAAGTATATTGATGAGATAGTGAGGATACATGGGGTTCCAGATTCTATAGTTTCTGACATAGATCTTCGATTTACTTCGAAATTCTGGGGAAGTTTACAAGAGGCTTTGGGAACCAGGTTAAATTTTAGCACAACTTTTCATCCCCAGACGAATGGTCAATTTCAGAGGACCATTCGGACCCTTGAAGGAATGCTTAGGGCATGTGTGATGGATTTCAAAGGAGTTTGGTATGAACATTTGCCATTGGTCAAATTTGTTTATAATAATTCGTACCATTCGAGTATTCAGATATCTCTATATGAAGTACTGTATGGAAAGAAATGTAGGACTCCAATATGTTGGGAATAAGAAGGAGAGAGGAAGTTAATAAGGCCGGAGTTACTTCAAATGACAGTAGATAAGGTCAAGTTAGTTAAGAAAAGGCTTAAAACGACTCAGGATATAATAAAAAGTTATACTGATGCACACTGGAAAGATATGGAGTATGAAGTCAGGGAGAAAGTATTTCTTAAGAAATCTCCTTAGAAAGGAGTCATAAGGTTTGGCAAGAAGGATAAGTTGAGTTCGAGATACGTGGGTCCCTATAAAATTCTTAAAAGGGTTGGACCGCTTGCCTACAGGTTGATGATGCCACCAAAATTGTCACAGATACATGATGTCTTTCATATATCCATACTAAGGAGATATAAGTCAGATCCCTCCCAAATCATTCAAACTATTGAGGTTCAGTTGAGAGATGATCTGAGTTATGAGGAGATTCTAGTAGAGATTTTGGACACCAAGGAGAAGGTCCTCAGGAATAAGACAGTTCAACTAGTCAAAGTCTTGTGGAGAAACCATTCTGTGCAAGAGGCCACATGGGAGCCTTTGGAAACCGTGAAGGAGAAGTATCCACAACTCTTCAGTGACTCAGTTATGAATTTCGAGGAAAAAATTTTTTTAAGAGGGGAAGAATTATTGACCTCCAAATTTTTTTTTGATAAATGAGCATGATTAGATTAATTTTGAGATCTTGCTAGATTGGTGTACGTTGGAATTAAGTAGCATGTTTATGTTAATGAGATTATGTGTAACATCTCGTCACCGATGGGAAGGTTATATTGGTAAATTGGGACGGGATAGGATCTTACTGCATAATATCGACTGAACATTCATTTGGCCTCTAATTGTAGAGGATTGAGTCATTTGGCACGTGCACTGATA
>JANZLF010000222.1:30880883-30895693 GCA_026546835.1 Erythroxylum foetidum
TTTCATGTGCACAGATTTCACTGTTCACTAGTACCAGTATGCATGAACAATACTAATAAATCCCTATCAATCCCATCATATGACAAATTTACTATTTAACCCTTCCTGTCGGGGGTGGGATGTTACAATGAAAGACTTGAAAAAGCAATGTATAAGTTGGGAAGTCATGAGCAAAACGCAATCAAAATTCGTTAACATCAAAAGATAAGAGTTTACAAAGCTTTAAAGGACATTTCGAGCTACATTACATCATAAACTAAAAATACAAAAGATACATGAACAATAATACTTGAAATGCGACTAAAGCCTTATTTTACATATTTAGCTTAAAAAACAAAATATGCAGATTTGGAGTGATGCCGTGACTCTCTCGCTTACTCAATCTCTTGGTCATCACCTAAAGATGGGTAGGAACGAGGACGAGCTTAAAGATCGTGGGTAACAAGTTTATACTCGAGAAAAAGCAAAACCATTTACCACCTTCATAACCATAATAATTTTGCATTAAAATTATAAAACACTTATTTCTCAAATTCTCAACTTGTCAACACATATCATAAACACATAAGTCACACATGCGTTAAATTGTTGCCTACTCATAAACACATAAGCAATTCAGAATGGTTTGGGTAGGTCCGTAAATAGAACGTACTAATACATTCCCACATAATGGTCTTGGGTAGTAGTAACATGCATTTCATGACTTGAAAACAAATTGCCCAAAAAGGAACATTTTGAAACCTTTTTTTTATGAGCATGAAATATTTCAAAAACTATTTCTATTTCACAATTCATCAACAAAAATTCATATACTAAACATATGACAATTTCTCAATCATTCACAGATTAATAATGTAACATTTATAAAACAATTGAAATCATTTAACGTTCTTAAATTTGAAAAGATAGTCATGGCTCATTACTCAATTATAAACATGAACGTACCTTAAATTCCTTAGTTATACTTGCTCAAAGATGCCTCTTCTCTTCCTCCTCTTGCCTTTCTTAATTTCCTTGATTCCTATTCAATAGGAATATCAATTGAGAACCTAAAGAAAATATGCATAAAATTGATCCTAAAAAGCTTAAACCCATGCATTTTCTAAGGTTCTTGAACTAATATCCTTCCAAAAATCCAAACGATTAAATAAAACCTTACCTTAAATCTTCACCAAATGAAGAGTTTCTTAGCTCTAATGAAAGCTCTTCTCTTCCCCTACCTTTTTCTCTTCTTGAACAATCTCAAATTCTCTCTTGAAGGCTAAGAAAAATTGAAACCTTGCTTGTTTTCTCTTCTTTCTCTGCTTCTCTTCTTCTCTTCGTATTTTTCTCTCTTCTTCTTCTCACTCACGTTTTCTCTCTTCTTTAAATGCAAGACAACAATTCTTCTTCCCTTTTTGCCCTTAATAATTGTAAAATGTCCATTTTACCCTTCCTTATATGCCTTATGGTCTTTATTCTTAAGTAAGCTACCAAAAATGTCCTTATACAATCTTACTACCATAATTCAATTTACCCATGCAAGAAAATCCTACTAACCTTGACATAATTACTAGCTCTAAAAAATTTAATCCATCAAAACTTCATAATTAATTTAAATCATACTTAACTCAAGAGAAGAAAAAAATTTCGGGGCCAACAATTATGGAAATGATGCTAATGAAGATTACTTGAATAATGAAAAAAGAAGATCAAAATATAAGTTTTCCATCTAAGAAAAAGAAATCTCCTAAGAATAAGAAGGCAAAGAAGACACATTCTAACATTGTAGAAGAGGTCTTACTTATACCTGGTGAACAATCAAAAAGGAAAAACGATTTACTTGAGAAAAAACTGAGTGAAAACATCATCCACCACATACAATAGATCTCAAAAGTCTAACATAATAATGAAATGTCTGAATTCCTTAGATAAATTAGGTGTTGATGGTGTGTAATATGGAAAAGCTATGAAGGCTTTACATGATTCTCCACTTTATAAGGATATTTTTATGAAGATTACAAAAACAAGGAAGTTAGATTGGATTAAGTCGTTTTAGTTATATTTTGATGTTATTACATATCGAATTCTTATTAATTTGACACTTTTATATTAATCACTATTCCATAATTTGAACATTTTAAGTTTGTGTTTTGTATGAATGTTTAACTTAATCTTAAGTCTATATTTTGTATCAATATTTTGTCTATATTTGATTAAACCTTTTGATTGAATGTTTTATTAATTATTTAATGTTGGCATTGTAGATATATATGTTTCTTATTAGATTTTGAAATAAATTCTAATGATGAATGTAAGAAGGTAATCATTATTTCTCTAGTTGGGGAAGAGAACAAATATTTTCATTTATAAAAGCAATTATGTAGAACTTCTACTCTGCTAGGTCATGATTAGATATTAGAACTTTTGAATAGAAATTCTACAAAGATTTATGAAAACTTAAGAATGAAAAAGATAATCTTCATGAGCTTATGTGATAAGTTGAAGAGTTTAGGAAGCTTAAAGGCAATAAGTTATTTGACCGTGGAGGAATAAGTAGCAATTTTCTTGATAACTAGAGGGGATAGTGAGACAACTAAAGTCAATGCAAAACACTTTTAACATTTGACCTAGAAAATTTTGAAGTACTTTCATAAAGTCTTATATGTAGTTAATCAACTTGTAAAAAGAGTCGTTACTCCACTATCTTTTACTAATACACCTGATAAGATTCATCATAATTCAAAATTCTTTCCATATTTTCTAATACATTAATATATTTAATTACTATTTTAATTATGTCCTTATGATTGATAATTATTTTAATTTTTAGGATTATATAGGAGCAATAGATAATACATATATTAATGCTCGTGTTCCGACTAATGAATAAATACCATACACGGGTAAAAAAATTAATCCAACCCAAAATATTATGTATTGTTGCTCATTTGATATGCGTTTTACATCTGTAATGATTGGATGGGAAGGTACTGCAAATGACTCGAGTTTTTTTAGGAGCAATGATAAATCCAACGAATCAATTTCTTATATCTCCACAAGGTATTATATTATTTTAAATAAACATAGTAATTATGATTCATTTTTAATATCTTTTTGTTAATATTATGTTCTTTATATGTTAGGTAAGTTCTATTAGGTTGATTCAGGTTACACTAATGAGCTTGGATTTCTTTCACCATATTGAGGTGAAATATATCATTTGCGAGATTATAGAGGCAGAGGAAGATCTTAAGGTCCATATGAATTGTTTAACTATAGACATCTTTATTAAAAAATGTTATTAAAAGATGTTTTGGTGCTCTAAAAGCAAGATTCTCCATACTTAAAAGCATGCCGAGTTATAATATGAAGAAACAAAAGTATATCGTTATTGCTTGTTGTGTTATATACAATTATATTAGAATGTATAGATAAAGCGATGAATTATTTAACAATTTTGTTGAAATTGAAGAACAAATTAGGGAAAGTAAAAATGAAGATGTAAGTTGTCAAGTAAAATATAATATCACTCTGTTACAACTTCGAGTTATGTCTTGAAAGCGAGATAAACTTGTTAGTCAAATATGGAGTGATTATATTATTTCTAATTCATTTATGTTTCTTTTTGTAAATGATAGTATTATTATGTTTTCAAGAATTATAATATGATGGACTTTTTTTATTGATTAGAATGACTTAATATAATTTTCTAATTTATAGAATTGTATTGTATACAATTACTGTGTAATTTTTAAATTATATTTAATTTGCATATATTTTAATTTTAGTTGTAATAGTAATTAATTAATTTTAAAATATAATGTATTATATTAAAATTATTAACATAAGAGTATAATTACAAAAATAAAAACATGATGATAAAACTCAACCAAATAAGTTTTTGTTTTCAGTTTTTATATTATAAATTTTAATCAAATAGACATTTATTTTTTAATAACAATAGAAACTAAATATAAAAAACAAAAATAAAAAACCATAACAAAAAAAAGTAAAAGTGAAACTACTAAACCGTCACTTATCAAATCTTTCAAACTAGTCTGCCAGTAATTTTTGTAAATAAAGGACTGTCTCTAACATAAATATCGTTCCCTTTGTTATTTTATTTGTAAAGGGCCTTCTTTACACATACATATCGTTCCAAAATCAAGAGATAACTCCATAAGTACCATTCAAACCAACCTTATAATAATTGCTTGTCTACAACAAAGCTACTGATCAAAAGCAGCCCGAGGGACATAGCCGAAGTCTCTGAGTCAGAAAGAAAATGACGCTCAAAGTGTACGCTGATCGAATGTCCCAGCCCTCACGTGCTATTATCATCTTCTGCAAGTAATTTTTCTTCCTTTCGATTTGACTGTTTGTCGTTTTTGATCTTTTTTAGCTTTTATTTTTTGTTCCCATTTTGTTTCTGCTTATCTATGTATAAACTGGGGATTCTAAGTTTCCCCTTGAAATTAAATTAGGATGAACCATATCGAGTTTGAGGAGATTAGAGTGGACTTATCCAAGCGCCAGCATTTGTCTTCTGAATTCAAAGGTACCTTTATAAACATTCTTCTCTATAATCTCTTTGTTTGATGTTTTACTTTCCGGAAACGAAAATATTGAGTCCTTTTAAGAGTTGGGTTGATTTTACTATTTAAAGATTGGTATAAAAGTTTCAGATAACTGTCTGAAAATTACGGCATAGGAGATAATATTACTAGAAGCGCATAATTAAATCTTTGAATGGGGATATTGCAGACATAAACCCTATGAAACAAGTCCCAGCTATAGTTGATGGAAGATTCAAGCTGTTTGAGAGGTATTTAAAGTGTTCTCTTTCTGGTACTAGGTCTTATACATTTCTCCTTTCCAAGATTTAGTTTCACTGCTTACTGTAATAGGTTCTTTTTCATTAATACCTGATAGAAATGTGAAGACTACGTATTCCTTTTTCCCTTTCGTCAAGCTGCAAAACCCAATTACTGACGTATTTGATAATTTTCATTTGCAGTCATGCAATCCTTATCTATCTTGCATGTGCTTTTCCTGGAGTTGCTGATCATTGGTGAGTCAATTTACTTATATTTTGTTATTACTTCCACTTTGACATAGCCTAGCTAAATTGGTCAATTTAGAAAATTTCAGTTTGTTGCTTCTGTGAATGGAGAAGCTTGACAATTTTAAAAGTATCCCACTTGTGTAAATTCCGGGAATGAAAAACTAGACTAAATCTTGATATATTGTCCTAAAGATGCTTACTTTTCCCTAAGCTTTGAATGTTCCGGTATGTATTTAGAATGTCTAATTTCATCTCCTGAGTCCCTTTTAACATAATCATGAGCCATTCTATTAGAGAATTATTGGAGACTTTGATGTTTAACTAGCTTTTCTATTTTATTGGTTTTAGCCTTAGGGCTTGATTGTAAAAATTAATGATTTTGGAATAGGTTAGAATAAAAATAAAAAGGGATTAACTCCACATTTGTCACTTTAATCTAATACAGTTCCTACAACTAGCCACAGTCAAGAAGCAGGAAGATTTTGATTTGCTATGGGTGGTTGTTCATTATATGTACGTTTGCTTTTGGTTTGAGGACTTCTTTGTTCTCAATGAAATTTTGCTTTATCATTAATCTTAGTATCCATATGCCACAATCTACTGAGTAACTAGTTTTCTTTTCTAACATTAAGGTATCCAGCTGATCTTTTCAAGAGATCTAAGATTCACTCTGTTTTGGATTGGCATCACTCCAACTTGCGACGTGGTGCAGGTGCTTTATTACTAATTTTATAGAAATTTCATCATTTTGTTTGCTTAAGACATGATCACAACTTAGAAATACTGATATGCTAAATTGCATATGGTGTAATTGTATCTATTGCCCTATTATGATACATCTTTTAAATCAAAACTACGCACTTGTTATGTCATTTACAATTATAAATTTTACATACTAAAATCAAATTCTAAAATGTCAACCAAATTAACCTTTATCTAGGTTATTTAATATGTTGTTTGAAAGCAATATGATGACTAGCACTTGTTGGAATATTTTGTCTTTATCATTTAGTTGTTGCAACCATAAGAATGGAACTCCATTTTTAACGTTAAGTTAGAAATGCATTCTTTTTTCTATGTTTCTTTGATGATATCTTTTTCTTATAGAGTTTTTGAGAAAATAAAGTGAATTGTATTAAGACAAGTTCCCTATCAAGGATACAAGGTAGCAATGTGATCCCCTTGTCTCAAGCCCTTACCTCCTTTAATAATCGTTGTTGATTTTCCTTTAACCAAGTTGCTATGTGGTATTGAATAATGCAGTGATCAATCTAGTTGATGAATGGGGAAACCAATTGCCTCTAGAGTGTATAAGATAAATTGCTAATTAGTAGAATCAAAGGCTTTGTGGAAGTTTTCTTTAATGGCACAACTTTTGAAGGAATTCTTCCTATTATAATTCTTGAAGAGTTCCTAAGCAAGCCAGTTGTTATAAAAAATTTGTCTACCTCTTGTAAAACCTATTTGAGATGGGTGAATGATTAAACTCGTAACTTTGAGTCTAGAAGTTGTGAGTTTGGCAATAATCTTGTAAATAGTGTTGCAATATGAAATTGGCCTAAATTCCTTAAAGGAAGTGGGTTAGGAGCTTTAGGGACAAGACTGATAGGCCTCTGGTGCATAAGCAGTATTGTAGACGCAAGAAGAGGAGCATGGGGGCTAGAGAAGGTGGGCCAGTCACTTGAGATGGAAAGAAGTTTGTTATGGGCATGCTGACTTGTATTTGTTACGTACGAGTAAGAAGGAGAATTCTGTTATCCTTGAGCAATATATATATATCAGAGGATAGGGAAGCATGGGGGGGATGATATTCTTTACTAAAAGAGAATTACAATGAGTTTGTTGGAGAGCTACACCCTCTCGAATTGGTGTTAGGAGAGATTCAGCCTCTCAAATTGCTGTTTATTTCTTTTTGTCAACAATTTCACATTCTCAATACAATATAATATCGAGTGTTCTACTCTATTATTCTGTTCTGTCATTTCTTGATTGTTTGTTTTCGGATACTGTAATATTGAAACCCAGGTTGCTTGTTTGGCTCTTGTTATTGCTGGATCCCATCAAAGACTAAGCTCCTTAAGCAATTTACCTATAATAAAGAATTCAAGGACTGCTTCAATTACAAGACTCGTGATAAATCTCCAAGAGTTTTGAAAGAAAAAAGCATTGAGGTCATGTGGACCAAGTGCTTTATTAGCATTAAGTTCAAAGAGGACCTTCTACACATCAGTATCATTAAAGAAATGAGGAGATGTGATTCTATTAGTGTTATTTTCAGAGATGATTAAATTATGCAAAAAGGTTGTGTTTCTGTCACTTGCTAATAACCATTGTATCCTATACCTTTGTTTAAGGATTGAGAAGTTAACTTCTAGTGCTTAGAGCGGTTCTCTCAGCTTCCTGTCTAGTGGTGTTTGAGAGATCCATATATAATAAATGTTGAGCTTCTATTAAGAAACTGCTTGATATGTATTCCCATACCTCTTGAGATTTAGTCCCTTCAGCTTTTAACCATATCCACCTTCCTACAACGAATGAAGGATTTAAAGGCTTTAAATTTATGGCTTAAACCATTCCTAATTGTAGCTTCAAATCCTTCATCTTCAGCCAAAAAGTTATTGAACCTAAAGGGAAATCTCCTTAGTATATTCAAGGTAAGATTTTTGGATCACTATGGGAGAATTATTTGAAAAGAGTGGACATCCAAATGTAGCCTTGCTTTCTTGGAAAATAGTGAGCCATTGACTGTTCGCTAATGCTCTAGCAAGCTTTTTTTAAAGGAACCATCTTCCTTGCTGTTTATTGTTTTAGGTATAGAAATGACCTTCCATTTTAAGGTTTATAAATTACAATTGGCTAACACAATCTCTAAAATCATTAGAGAAATTTTTGATACAAGGATTTTCCTCAGCTTCAAAATGATTTTTCATGCTTTTGAAACCACCAAGAATCACCTTAAGGATATTGGAACTAGGTTGAATTTATGATAATTTGTGCTAGCGGGAACTTCTTTGAAACAAAAGGTTATATGCATATACAAAGGTGACTTGGAAGTTAATCCTTTTCGTCAACAAGATGACTAACAGGTTAATCTTATGGTCAATGGATCAAGAGTAGAGAATAATAACTTTATTAGGGTTAAAAGTAACAATAATTCTTCCATTATAATGAGGATGATGGCTGTTGATAGTTTTCTAATGCCTTTGAAGGAATCTCAGCTTAAAGCAACTACTGTCCTTTAGTTTTGTTTCCAACAGACTAGCTAGTAATTGTTTAATATCAAATAAGTAATCTCTCAACATTTGTTGTTTTTTGGTGCAGTTGAGCCTTCTAACATTCCATGTAAGAATAGATATTAATTTATAGTACGAGAGCTAGAACAATTGTTCTTAATCTTCCTTCTGGATTTTCTCCTCATAGCCACTTTGAAGTCTTTACTAGATTCAGTGATCTCTTTAGTATTAATTGGGGAGCTTATGGCTATTTACTTAACTAGTGAAAGAACTCCCTTTATAGGACTTGCTATGCTTTGCTTCCCTGGTGAGTTTGAATACTTGCTAAGTGGACAATGTAATTTATCCAAAGTTGCCAGGAGTGCTTCATTAGCCTGCGCATTTTGAGTATGGTAACCAAGATCCCTATCTATAGATCTTAAAGGTTAGGTTACATATTGATTTATAGTATATTAATTTTGAATACTGAGTATCGCTCCCATAGAGACTACAAGTACTAGTAATTTTCGCTTTTCTATTATCTGACTAACAATTAAAGTGATGGTTTAATTAAAACAATAAAACTAAAATAAAAGTTCAACTTAAAGAATAACTAAGAATGTACATCACAAGAGAATTGACAAGTCAAATGAACAGTACATAGGTAATGAATCTCCTTTAGATTTCTTAAGATATTGACTTGTTATCATGCAATTTAATTAAAGATCATTGGACCATTGAAATTCTTATATTGTATCAATATCTTTGGTCTAGACTATCAACATTTGATCCTCCATGATTAACTAAAATCTCTTTCTAGTTAAAACCCATTTGCATTAATCAATTTATGAATTTCACTATTCGGTTTAACTCTAATCTAGAAATATTTTTAGGTTTGAATACAACTCCTTACAATTATGATAGATCTATTCATACAAAAGGATTGTTCAATCTCAATTGCATTAAAACATAAAATAATTAATATCGCGGACATATTAATTCAAAGACTAATTAAAACATATAATTGAATCTCAATAAATCAATAATCAAATTGCAATAAATAAGGAATCAAATCACAATGTCTATCCTAAGGTTTATCCTACTTAGGCACTAAATAAATTTAGCTCATAGTAATAGAAAACATAGCCAAAGGGTCAAACGAAGAATTAAAAAAGAGATTTCACTATATATCCCCTTTTCTCTAATATGATTCTTTGAGAATTCGATGGAAATCTACTCTCTATCGGATCTTTAATCAATCTTTGCTTCTCTACCACTCTCAGGTTCAGAATTATGTCAAAACTCTCACTTTAGGTCTTAATCTTCGACTTCCTTTAAGTAATTCTTCTTAATTACCTTTTACAATGCAAAATTAGGATTTTTACATTGGACATGGTTTGGCTCATAGTCATTTGCATGTCCATGTCCTTGAAAAGTTCTTTAAAACTTGAAAGTTGTGTTTATACACGGTCCTAAAAGCTTACATGGGCAATGACTATGTCCTTCAAAAACTCCTTCAAACTTAAAAGTTGTGCTTATACATGGTCCCAAAAGCTTACACGAGCAGTAACCACAATTGTGTCCAGTGCTTACACCGGGTTTGACCTTTACTTGGGAAAAATATCTTTGAAGCTATACATGCTCACAGGGGCTTACATGGTTCCTCACGTGACCGTGTACATGACTTTCACAGGCATATTCTTCCAAAATAGCTTTAATTCTTTTGTTTTCTATCCTGATTTCATCTATCTTCCCCTTTTTTTGATTATAAAGGCAAATAAGACCGACAAACATACTAAGAATCAAAAAATACCAAAAACAACATTACAACTCTCACATAAACAAATAATATGGACTAAATATTGAACTAAAGATATAGTCTATTAAGCATTTATCAAATATCCCCACACTTATGCTTTTGCTTGTTATCAAGAAAATCATAACCAAAATCATTAAATTTAAAAACATCCATCTCTTTTCAATTTCAACATGTCCATTCACACCCTATATTATTATATCCTATGAATCAAATCCATATACAATTTGAGTCCAACATTCCTAGAACAAACTTCCATAAATCATTATCGAAGTAATTAAATTAATCATCTTTCTGAAATCAAAAGCACAAATTCCATACCCTCACAAAGGATTCACTCAAGGCACTCAAAGTTGTTTATGGTAAAAATATAATAAACTCTTAAATCAATACATAGAAGGAGTCTTAACTATAAGCTTGCAATAAAATCATATCTCTACCGCTAATGAGTAAACTAGAAACAAAAATCAAAAGGTCTTTTAAATAAGATATAATGAAGCTTAAGGCTTGAAAGTGATAATTAAAAGGGTAAGAGTGTTGAAAGAAATTTACATGAACAAGATTGCACAAAACTTGTTTCTTCATAGCATAGTTCCTTCAAAGAGTACTTCAATATCTTAAAGGAACACTAGGGAAGGGTATTTTGTTCAAAAGAAATGGAGGTTTGGTTCTTGAGGCATACAATGATGCTAATTGTGCTGGATCTATTATTGATAGAAGTTCAACTTTAGGATATTGCACCTTCTTAGTAGGAATCTTGTGAGTTGGAGAAGCAAAAAACAAGGAGGTGTGGCTCAATCAAATGCAAATGCTGAGTTTTGGGCAATGGCTCAAGGTGTGTATGAACTACTCTGGCTGAAGATTATTCTTAAAGATTTGAAGATTAAGTGGGATGGCCCTATGAGACTATACTGTTACAATAAATCTGCAATCATCATAACTCATAACCTAGTTCAACATGATCGTACAAAGCATGTTGAAATTGATAGTCACTTTCTCAAGGAAAAGTTAGAAAACTGATTAATTTGTACTGCTTATGTGTCTACACATGGTCAGTTGGCTGATATTCTCACCAAAGATTTGAGCAGCTCAATTATTTAGACTATTGTATCTAAGCTGGGAGTGGAGAATACCAATTCACCAGCTTAAGGGGGAGCGTGGAAAAATCATGTATATTGATTGATTGATTGTATTTTATTAAGTTTCCTTTTATATTAAAATTTTCCATAAATCATGGGATTAGAGAGTATCTCATAAATTATGGTATTAGATATTGCATTAGAATTATTAATTTCCATTTTAGGTACTAGAATTTTTTATATAAGTAATACTTGTAAACTTTAGAGATATGCATAAAAAAGAGTTCTTATTAAAATTTTGACAATTAGAAATGATGTGTTGAGCATTTGTTTCATTGTCGAATTTGAAAAGAAAATATTCTGATCATTAACTAGAACTTCTTTGAATTTTGCCTTTTCCATTGGGAATTGACTCTTGAGTTTATGAGGGAGTAAGCAGATGTTTGTCCAAGAAGAACCCAACAAGTATTGTTTCCCATCTTGAAATTATTTTTTGATTGGATTATGCTCTAGTGTTTGAATAATTTTTGTACTTTATCTATTCATATTTCTATGAAAATATTTGTTTTTCTAGCAAAAAGTTTTAGTGGTGTTCAATGAAGGAGAAGAGAAGAATCTCCTAGTACCTGTCTATAGAGGCGCTTATTGGAGAGTAGTCAGGGAGAAGGATGAGATGCTTTAGGTTCTCCAGAAGAAGAGTCTAGGGGGTTATTGACGATATTAGTACGAGGAAGGGATGAATTAGCATGACCTGAGGCATGGGAGAGGGGAGAAGAGAGAGGGGAAAGTTGGAAGGATCAGGATTGGTTTGGTTGGTAAGTGACAGAATTTAGATATGTTACCAAGAAAGGTCAAGTGCTAACAAGAACATCAATTTTAAAATATGGTTGCTAAAAAGGGAAAAGAGAGAAATAAAAGCTGCAACCAAAAGGGTCAGGGACAGGAGACAAAGGAGCCACAAGAAAGGAGGAGGGTCTAAGCTTGTATGGTCTAAAGATGAGAAGACGGGGGTTGCACGCCTCGAAGAGTGAGGTGGAGAAAGACAAAAAATGGAAACCACACCAAAGACCTCACTTGAGGAAAGAGAGATAACACAAGAAGGAGAAACTAGGATTACTGCACACAGACTGAGATGGCTTAGAAGAGAGATAACAGTGCGACAGGCACATGTCAAGGAGCATCCCAGATGAAGAGCAAGAAGAAAAGGAAGCTTTTGAGAAGGGGGAGACGCTCTCTCATGTTACTTTTCCAGGTTTTCAAAGACTGTGTGTCATCTTGTGTGTACTTTGTATTTTGGTTTTTATTGGACATTATTTGTAATGGACTACCATGCAATGTGATCGATGGTAATTTGTTCCTTTCTGCTGTTCCTCCATTGAGTGGAAATGCATGCTATTCTTTTGGTTTATCTGCTTTCTGTTTGCCTTTTGGGTAACATCTGTAGTATATTTCACTTTGTTTTCTCCCACTTATGTTCTCATTCATTTCATTTGATGCTTCTCTATTAGCTGGATATGTTTTCAATTCTACGTTGGCACCTGCACTTGGCCTACCCCTGAATCCAAAAGAAGCAGTTAAAGCTGAGAAAGTATTGTCTGAGGCTTTGTTAGTGATCGAGTCTATTTGGCTCAAGGGCAATGGGAAATTCTTGCTAGGTAGCATGCAACCCTCCATAGCAGATCTAAGCCTAGTTTGTGAGATAATGCAGCTGGAGGTATGTAACTCCTACTTGTATAACTTAATGTTTCCAAAATTATCATAATTGTTGTTGCAACGAACTTCACGGACTTCTTGATGATTGGATATAAGAAGCTCATTGACTCCTGTCTAATTAATATTCAGGGAGTAGTAGTTATTTTCATTGGTAACATTTGAAAAGCTAAATAAGATATGGATCTTGAGGCTTGTTGTCTACTTAGTAGTTTTTAGTAAGTCCATATCCTTCTTAAAACATCACCATATATTTCAGTTTCACAAAATCTTTCAATGTTGATGAATATACGTTCAGTTTTTGTTCAAGTCCAATGGATGCTATATTAGCTCTTGATTGACTTCCTCTCAAAGCTAAATTGCCATCGTTTTAGTATTTTTTATGTGCCTTTGAAGAGGTTCTAGTTTCTTTTTTGTCACAATCAAAATTCATTCCTCGTCTGAGAAGCTTCCCATAAGTTCCTTCCGTATTGTGTAATCGGTTGAACACAAGTTTATGAGAATGGTTCCAAAGGCGTAAAAGTTGTAAATTTTCCCTTAAAAATTGTTTAATATGTCCATTTCTGCTAAGAGTTTGATGCTTTTTACTAAAAGATGTTATGAAACCGTATCATTTGTTCGTGTCATCTTGAAATCTATTTTAATAGGTTCTGCATGAAAAGGACCGCAATCGATTACTTGGCCCACACAAGAAAGTTCAGAAGTGGATTGAGGATACAAAATCCGCAACAAGACCACATTTTGATGAAGTGCATAAAGTCATATTCTTAGTCAAAGAACGATTACAGAAGCAGTCATCCACTCGTATGGACGAGACAGAATATCGATCAAAATCAAGTCTGAAGTCCAAGATGTAAGGATTCCACACGACACTAGTATGAGTCGACTGGTGAGAGGCTTATGCAGACAGAGTGCTGCCTATATGGTTCAATGTGTAATGAGATTATGATTGTTGCTTTTACATGTACCAAATATGTATCAAATTGTGTCTTCAAGAGCTCAAATATTTGAATCTGTGTACTAATAAGTTGTTACTCGATTTGTGCTTTTCAAAGAAGAGAAGATTTTCTTTTTGTTCTTCCATTTTATTCTGTCCAGGAAAAATAGGAGAGGGACTGATGATTTATCTTGGAAGGGGAATATACATCCTGTTGTGATTTTTCCAGAATATTTGAGAGCCCACATTAAGTGGAGCAGAGTCACCGTGTCTGGCCAAATTCTCTTCTTGTCCTTTTCTGCGTCCAGACCTTTCTACGGGAATAGTGTGTTTACTGATTGGGTAAAATTTTGATCACGAAGTTGCCTCATTACTGATTAGGTAACATTTTCACGCTCTTTCTGTTCTCGTTTATTCAATGGACCAATTACAAAATCAACAAGAACCGAACAAGAAATGTACATATAAATATTTATTAAAAAATTATTGTATCCAATTAATAAAACTGTTGAAGAATTATTTTTAATAAAACAAAATAATAACAAGAGAAGTCAAAGTGGAGAAAAACGTAAAAGAAATATAAATCAAACCCATGATTGGAATTATAAACTTAATCGCTTTGGATATTATTTAAAAGATAATAAAATTCGAAAATTCCCTACCGAATATTTACCAAAACTTATAACCTTAGGCAGGGACGGAGCCAGACTCAACTCTAAGGGGGAGCCGGGGGCCAACATTTAAGGGGGCACTTATATTTTTAAGGAGGGCCACTTATATTTATAATTTTAAAATTTTTAATTATATAGGTAAATTTTTTTAAAAAAATATTTGAAAGGTTGCATGGAGTTTCGGATTCTATAGTATCCGACAGGGATCCACGGTTCACCTCGAGATTTTGAGGAAGTTTGCAGGAAGCATTAGGAACTAAACTGAATTTCAGTACGGCGTTTCATCCTCAGACGGATGGTCAGTCTGAGAGGACAATCCAGACTCTAGAGGGGATGCT
>JANZLF010000222.1:30907240-30922200 GCA_026546835.1 Erythroxylum foetidum
CATAATAGAATCTTAAAATTACAACCTAACATCTTTGAAAAATTATACAATTTCCCAGAAACCTTAAAAAACATAACTGAAGTTCAAAAATTCCTTGGATTACTAAATTATATCTCTGATCAAGGGGTTCTTAAAGATTTAGCTAAAGACAGAAAAAGTTACAGCTTAAATATAGTACAAAAACCAATGGATATGTACAAAAGAAGACATTGATGCGGTACATATTTTAAAAAATATTTGCAAGAACTTACCAGCATTATATAATTATAATGATAAAGATACACTATTAGTACAAATTTATGCAAGTATGGATACATGGGCTAACTGCCTCCTAGCACAACCACCCAAGTCAAGGAATTATCTCTTACGTAAATATATCAATGGGACTTTTAAGCCCACTGAAAGGAAATATCATATCCATGAAAAGGAAACACTTATATGTATTAAAACATTAAGAAAATGCAAAGTTGATTTATTACCTGTTAAATTTCATATTCAGACATATTCTAAGTATTTATGTGGATTTACTAAATATAATATTAAAACAAATTACAATCAAGGGCGCTTAATTAGATGAAAATTAGAGTTAAATCAATATAATTTTCAAATACATTATATAAAATATTCTACTAACAGTCTTGCAGATACCTTAACTAGAGAATGGAAGCAACAATCCTAAGCCTCAAGGATTCACTCACTAAAAAGGAAGTAGAATTATTATATCTTCAACAACAAGTAAGGTCAGCAACAAAAGAGATTAATCAGTTAAGATCAACCATTAATCTTCTCGAAAAACAAAACATTACTGCCATCCAACCAATTGCCTCTCAACAAATTACTCAAACGCTTTTATCCCCTGCTACTTTAATCATTTCAGTTAAACCTATTCATCCATTACCCAAATATGAACCATCAGTCTCTCATAAACATTAGAGAATCTAAAGTGTATGTTATTTTTAATAGACCAATGGTAGGAATATATGATAAATGGCATAAGGCTTTTATCCATATTATTGGAAAATCTTCAATCATTCATCGAAGTTATTCAAACTGTTTCGAAGTAGAAAAAGCCTTAGCTGAATTTAGAAATCCTACATTAAAACCTCACTATAAACAAGCCCCAGAAAAATAGCCATTAGATTCAAGAATCAAAACATTGGGAAAACCTATCAATATGGAAAGAATTAATGTTGTACCTACAAGAGCGCTAAAGGAATAAATGAAAAGAATTACTCCTAAGAGTTTCTATGATTGTTTTCAAGCACTCAATGAATGGAAGGAGGAACAAAAGATGTTTCAATATTACCCCCAAAACTGAGGACAGTATGGACCCAAAGCTATCATTTTCCCATAAACAGTTACACTCACCACTTATCTCCTTTTCCAAAGTGGTTTAGTGGATACTATTTATTTAACCAATTTACACAGTCTTACCGACTTTCCAGCTAGATTCGCTTTTGCAATTAGAAACTAAAAAGAAGGATTTGCAAAAGAAAGAGTTTATCAAAGTTTTCAGCAGCTATTCAATCTTTAAAAAAGTAGACAATTTCGAAGATTCAGACATACAACTATCTCAAATAGCTTATGTACGGGTGGGAATCAACAATGGCATATATCCACCCATCGACGAACCACCAAAACATGAATTCAATTTGGATCTCATCAATCAGCTTAACCTCCATTGCATTGAAGGTGTTTATCAACAATGTCTAAATATTACTTTAGAATCATTGATTAAACTCAATTACAGAGGACCGAATATTCTAATGACATTAGCTTATCGTACACCTATATCTACTAATTCCTTCTAAGTAACAAATTGAAGAAAATTTCTCAATCATATTCGGAGTATTCAGCATATTATCAGAAGATTGGAAGCAATCCATTTATTAATAACTCCAGCAACATCCATCTCATCAATGTACCAACAATCCTTCCACTTCAAAAGAAAAAGATGACAGCTCCTCAATTAATGTAATTATTGAAGAGTGATGCAAGAAGTGATGTAATTATTTTCAATTATGTAAGTCGCTTATCTGTAGGCCACCTATGAAAAACAATCTCAAAAGTAAAAAGCAGATTCTCTTAACAAAGAAATCTACTTTTACTATTTCTCAACAATACAAGCATATTCTCTAGACAAAAAATATGCTTTTACTATTTTCTTATCTTTAGTTTTTTTAGGACACTTTTAAGTCTTTGCCTATGTAACGAAAGAGCCCTCAGCTCTCTATGAGAAAATAAAAACTCTATTTATCATCTTTTATCTAAACTCTTTAAACCTCTCAGTCAGTTACAGCCTAAAGATTGGCGTTAGAAAAGAGAACGTGAAGAGCAAAACAAAAGGTCTGATCAATTATGTTTTTAGTTTTTCATCCTTTTATATATTTCACTGTATTCATTTATCTTATTTTGCCAATATTTTATGCCTGTTCTCTTTATTATTTATTAAATATGCCTATTGGTACTACTTGTAAAAATATTCATCTAGCAATAATACATATTGAAAGAAAGATTTCACATAGTAAAAAACTTATTAAAACTTTTAGCTACACTTATAATTATTTAGAACAAATAAATGCTTCTGAAGCTACTCTTCATAAGTTTAAAGAAATACTAAATCGAGATACAGAAAACTACAATCAAGAACGATTAGAGTTCAAACAACTCTATAAACAATTTCAAGAACATTACAAAATCCATTATTCATGAATAGTTATCATATTTGTTAATTTATGTTGCAATTAATTTTTATGCATAAATGTACACTCAGCAACCAATTATTAACAGAAACTATTCATTTACAAATCTGAATATATATTAGAAAAAGAGTATTTTGAAAGACGATATAACTATCTACGATTTTTTATAAATAATAATGGTTTAATTCCTATCAAAGAATGATTAGACATTGCAATTAATCTTTATAATTTGCATAATCAAATTCTAATCCATAAATGTAACCAACATATAGAACATCAAAGAATCTCTCATCAATCTAACTAATTTCAACATGACTGAAATAATTTAAGAATCTCATACTAACAATAACAATAATAATAATATTTTAGACGTAGATACTTTAGAATTAACTGAATCTACTGATGTTTTTCATATTAATACCCTATTATCACAAGAAAAATAAATAGCAAAAATACAATTAAATCTAAAAGATGGATAAGATATTACACACCATCCATTTAAAAACTTAATTAATAGAAAAATATCATTTATTATGAAAAAATTATATGTGAAACACCTATTATAATAGATCAATGTAATGGACTTAATCACATAAGTTAAATAGACCAAAAACAAATTTATAAACACTTACAAAATATTTCTGAAGAAAAAAGACATAAAATTGGATATATTCATCTTTCTACAATTCAAATTTTGTTAAAATCTACCTTTTAAGAAGGAATGAGTTCTCCTATTAGAATGACTATAATTGATGAAAGAATGACTACTTTAAAATACCAAGTAATCAGAATCATGAATGGAAATTATCTTATGAAAAAATTAAATTTAATACCCGCTTTAAATTAGGAATTCCTTTACAATTACAGAATTTAGATGAAACAATCAATATAGCTTATAAATTTTATCGTAAAAATTTAATGACAACCGGACAATATCCTTTTTCAATTACTTGTTAAATTAGCTATGCTTTAACTAATTCTTATCAAAGTATTGAATTTAAAAATACAGATCGAATTTATATCGATCAATTATTTAATGATATTGCTAAAGTAGGAGTAAATCTAAAAACTAGTTTAAGAGAATTACCACATATCAATTATCCTATAAATACAAAATATACCAAGTTCTTATAATGTACCTCGTTTATCTTTAAGCTTACCTAAACAATAATCTATCATTTTCAGATCATATTCTACAAGATTAGAAAAATCTATTAGGTTTTTTGAACCTGGAATATATATAAAGAGATAGACAAAAATTCAGAACAATTAGTTGATGAATTAATTGATATTAAAAATCAACTTCAAGAATTTAAAAGTCATCTTTAGAATACATTATGAGTGTTATTAAGTAATTATTTGAATTATTAGACAAACAACTTAATATTGAAAAACAATTAAAAGAAATAATATAACTATTAAATCAAAATTATCAATCACAACAACTTAATGAAATCAATGAAGTTTATAAAATATTAGAATCTTTAATTAAATGCTATGAAAAATTATTTAAAATAGTATATCTAATAGAAGAGAGAATAGAAAAAATATAAAAATTAATAACAAAATATTTTAATTATTAGGATAAATAGACATGATCATATTTTACTGATTAAGCTAATAGATTATGACTATCTCTCTTTCTCTTTGGCTTAAGAATAATAATATGAATATGTAAAGCCTAAACAAAAGGAGATTTGATTGGTTATTAAAGGATAAAGGAAACCTAGAAATAGAAAATATGTTTTCAACAAAGGAAAATTTCATTTTTATTTAAAAAATGAGGGCCAATTGTTACTAATTGGGTTCCAAGTTAATAGTGATGGGTCTGCTATACCTATTAGGGTGTCCATATTAACTCAAATTGACAAAATTATGATAGGATTTGGGGTTCCATCAAGTTTAAATTGTATATGTGATATTAATTTAACGTTAAGGTTATTGTTAAACAATATGAATGTTACAGTGAAACATGTAAAAAATTTTAAAAGGCAAATATTATCAAGGCTTCAAAATTAGGGTAAAATAAAAAGTCCATTAACTTTGTATAAGTCAAAACACCAAAAAATATATATATAAATTCTTAAATAAGCTTAGAAACACATGTATGATCATATTTTAACACTAGAATTCTCTATCTATTCATGTTGCATGCCTTTAAATTGTAATCGTGCTACTCTAGTTCTGTTTAGCTCGATGGAAGTAAAGTTCTTGTTACATAATATCAGTGTCAACTCTAGCAATCTATTGTCTCTTTAATTTTCTATGAGGATGCTAGCAAATTGTCATAGTTGATAACCTCTCTATTCATCATTGCATGCTCTTTAATTCATAGTACCATCATAGTTTTGACCTGTTATACTATCCTTTTTTTGCCTTTAAAGCAACTAACATTGCTTTCCTCTCATGGTTTTTAGATAAAAGATTTGAAGGCAATTAGCGCTAGATTTTTATCAATAAAAGGGATTCCAATAGATATAAGTTAAGACAAGAATTCCTTATAGTTGCGCCTGTTATTCTTTACATGACATTGATCCATAATTGACTTGCACACATCATAAGAAAAGTTATAGGTGAAGAAAATATGTTTAAAAGTTTTAATGTTGTTTTTCGTACAAGAAGCATTTATTCTCCAGGTTGAGAAAATGCATATAGCTTAGAGTAGCCAACTTCCATTTAACTAAAAACCACGTATGGAATGAAATCATTAGTAATAAATTCCTATCCTAAATAATCTTACTCAAACTTTAATGCTCACCTTTATCCCTTAAACTTCCTTGTAAGAGTCATTTGTGAATGTACCAGACCTGCTTCTCAACCAGACATATTCATTTTCTCTGTGATTGCATAGGTTATAAATTGGTAACAGGTGCTTGATCTATATTGGAACCTCACTCTAGAGGCCTTCTTTGATACATACTTCATCCTTAGAATTCTTTGGGAATGTATTCAGTAAGAAGAATATACCTATTTACTAAAATATAGCTTGTCAAACACTAATTGTCAAAGTAGAGATATGTTGTTCTCCTATTCCCAATTCTACTTTTGTTATTTTCTAAAAACATACCCTTTGACTTCATTCATCTTCTTTGTGATTGCCTAGGTTCTAAGTTAGTAACAAATGCCTAATCTCTATTCGAACCTCACTCCAGAGGCCTTCTTTGATCCATGCTTTAACCTTAGAATTCTTCAAAAATGTATTCAATAAGAAGAATATATCTGGTTATCAAACAATAATTGTCAAATTAGATAGATGTTTTTCTCCTATTCCTAATTCTACTTTTGATATTTTTTAAAAAGATACACCTTAACTTCAGGAGTTGGGAGAAAAATCATATGAATGAAGTTTTGTTATCTATTTCCCGTAAGCTTTTGCCCTTTAGAATGTAGGTATGCACCTATATGACCTATAATGACTCCTTATCAACTACGATTCTCTATATTCTTTTGGCTAGCAACACCTTGTTAGAAAGAATGATTATAACAATTCCTAGACTCCTCTTTGATTATGATTTATAGATCTTACTCCATCCCACTTTTTCATGGTATTTATCTTCTAAACCTCCAACCTACAAAAACCTCCTAATTAACTTATCTATTGAATTGAGCACACCCTTGGCTAGGACAAAAATGTGAAGTGCAATAAATATGTAGAGAGCTAAGTACTGACTTAATCAATTGGAGCATCCCTACATAAGATAACATCTTATTACATTATAATCCTGACCTCATTTGCATCTTCTTAATTAAGGTGATGCACTCATTAAACTAAAGTCTACTTATAGTTAGGGAAGTTCTATATACTTAAAGGGGAGGCTGCCTCACTTGTAATCCAGTTATAGTTAAAAGTCACCAAGCTAGATCATTGGCACTAGATGATAATAGCAGATGGTTACTACTCTTATTCATCTCTAAGCCTAAAAGCTCTTTACAAGAGTTCAAGGATGACATTAGAATTCTAATTGATCCATTATGAACTCTAGACATCATAATAAATCTTCAAAAAAGGCAAGTCAAAATGACCTCAGTTTACTGCATCTGTTATGGGACTTGAAGAAGAATCAAGTTGTATGTTTTAATCAATCAACCGAGTGAGGGTTTTGTGTATAATATAAATAAGTATAGGAATATAATATCCCTATTTGAGTTCCCTCCCTCCTTTAAACAGTTGAGAAGGTTCTCCATTTACCAAAATTGAAAAAAGAGAAAGTGGTAACACATATAATGATCATGATTGATTGGCACACACATATACTCAAATAAAATCTTATTAAAGTAATCTTCATATTTTCCTTATCCTAGGTCTAACATTGTGTCTTAAGCTATAAATCTTGTCTCTAACTCTGACTCTAATTGCCTCCCTTCGTCTACTCTTTATAATTTCCTTTCATATTGTAAAATTGGGCCTTTTAGATTATATATGGTCAATTACACGATTGTGTGACTGATTGCATATCACCTCAAAATTATAACTTTACACGTTTCCAATAGCTTACACAGATGTGTATCTTCATTTGGATAAAAGTAACATCTTCAAAGCTTTACGAATTCACAGTCACTTACATGGTCATCTATGATACTTACACGAGTACGTATATATTAACATGGACGTACACTCCAAAATAGCTCTAATTCTTACATTTTATGCCCCAATTTTACTTAAAATTTTCCCCTTTTGATCCGTGAAGGAAATTTAAACCTAAAAACATACTAAAAAGGATAATTACCTAAAACAACGAAAAACTCCTAAGTAACAAGCAAAATAAGCTAAATGTGGGCATAAAAATATAGTATATTAAGCGTTTGTCAATCAACACCTAGAAACCTCAAACACTCACTTTTCTATCCCTCACCTTAGTTGTAGCATCTGCCACTTGCTTAATCAAAAGGATGGGATATTATGGCTCCAGATATCAAAGTAATGAAGGAGGGTGCAAAATATTAAACATCAACAATGGTGGGGTTCTTTTCAAGTAAACAACCACTATTCCCCTTAGTTAATAGTTAGGCACACAAGATATAAAAAGGGAAAGTTTGTGTAAGTTTTTGCTTTTAAAGGAAAACCCAAATCGTTTTAATTTTACAATGGATATAGGAGCAAAGAAATACCAGGAGTAGCGCCTTGACATATACAAAACTTTATATTGTTTCTTTAACCTTAGAAACTAAGTATGGAGAATATTATACAAAAAAGTGTTTCGTTATGGAATAATTTTCACATTATAACCTTAAAATACTAGTCAACTAAGGGCATAAAAATATAATACAGTAAGCATTTACCAATCATCAACACCTAGAAACCTCAAAAACTCCCTTCGCTAACCCTTGCCTTAGCTGGAGAAAGATTCTTAGAGAGAATTCAATGATTAACCTCTAGTATATGCCACTTACTTAATCAAAAGGATGGGATATAGTGGCTCCAAATATCGAAGTGCTGAAGGAGGTGCAAGATCTTAGAACTCATCACTAGTGGGGTTCTTTTTAGGCAAACAACCCCCATTCTCCCTGGTTAATAGTTAGGCGCACAAGATATGAAAACGGAAAGGTTTGTATAAGTTTTTTACTTTTAGAGGAAAACCTAATTCTTTTTAATTTTACAATATATGTAAGAGCCAAAAAATACTAGGATTAACCCCTTGGCATATATAAAACTTTCAACTTTTTCTTCAATTTTAGAGACTAGGAATTAGTATGGAGAATATTATACAAAAAAGTGTTCCATTGTGGATTAATTTTCACAGTTACCTTTAGAATACTAGTCAATTAAGGACTAGCCTTTCCATTTTTATTTCTTGTGTGCCTAACTATTAACCAAGGGGAATGGGGGTTGTTTGCCTAAAAAGAACCCCACTAGTGTTGAGGTATAAGATTTTTCACCCTTCTTCAACACTTTGATATCTAGAGCCACTATATGGCATCCTTTTGATTAAACAAGTGGCAGATACTAGAGGTTAATCTTTGAATTCTCTCTAACAATCTTTCTCCAATTAAGGCAAGGGTTAGCAATGGGAGTGTTTGGTTTGTAGGTGTTGATGATTGATAAATTCTTAATGTACTATGTTTTTATGCCCACATTTAACTTGTTTTGCTTGTTATTTGGGAGTTTTCATTATTTTAGGTACTTATTTTTCTCTTGTATGTTTTCAAGTCTAAAATTCCTTCATAAATTAAAAGGAGAAAATTTGAGTGAAATTGGGGCATAAGATGTAAACATTAGAGCTACTTTGGAGATACACACCCATATGAACATGTACATGCTCATGTAAGTGTATACCTCACCATATAAGAGATCGTGTCACTGACTATGAATTTGTAAAGTTTTGAAGATGTTACTTTTACCTATGTGAAGATACACATCTATGCAAGCTCCAGGAAACGTGTAAAGTCAAGAATTTAAGGTTTTGAGATACACGATCATGTAACTGACTATGTATAATCTAAAAACCCTAATTTTGCAATATAAAAGGCAATTTTAAAGAGTGGACGGAGGGAGGCAATTAGAGTCAAAGTTATAGACAAGATTTAGAGCTGGAGACACAATTTTAGACTTCAGATAAGGAAAACATGAAGATTACTTTAAGAGATCTGATATAGAGCAGTCTTTCACCAAAGTTTCAAGAGGATTACATTAGAGAAAAGGGAATATATATCATGGATTCTTTTCTTTTTAATTATTCTTCTAAATTTTTTATGTTTATTTCATTTTCTATGTTTAGGAACTAAGTTTGTTTAGTGCCTAGGTAGGATGAACCCTAAGTTAGGATGGAAATTGTGATTTGATCTCTTATTTAATATAATTTGATCGATTCATTGATTCATTGTGATTCAATTATACATTTTCATTCTCAATTTGATATATCTGGGACATTGTTTTAAAGTTTGATTTCACATGATTGAGATTAAGAAATGCTTTTGTATGAATAAATCTACCATAATTGGAAGGATTTGTATGTAAGCCTAGAGATAGGTCGACATAAATACTCTAGATTATGGTTAAACCTAAAAGTGAAATTCACTAATCGAGTAATGCAATCTTATGAGTTTTAACTATAAAGAGGTTTTACTTAATCAATCGAGCATTAGTTGTTAATAGTCTTGAGAAAGATATTAACATAAGATAGGAATTTTTACGATCCAATGCTCAATACTTGACTTGCATAATAAATGGTTGATGCTTAAGAGATCTTATGACGATTTATTATTTAGGTACTAGCTATTTGATATTGATTAACCATTGTATTATGTATGTTCTAATTCATTATTGTGTAGAATTTTAGTTTAGTTTAATTTTAATTATACCATCATCTTATTCATCGACTAGATAATTAAAAACAGCTTATTATTAATACTTCTAGTCCTTGTGGGATTGACCTGCACTTGCTAGTGCTAACCACAACTACATTGTACACTTACTGCTTTAAAATACATAAAATATCACACATCAATAGTTTATTGGGACATGTGAGGAAGCTATTGTTAGGGGTTCAGGGGTAGCTAAGGAACATGTCCCTAAGATTGGAAGTCTTGGTGAGGGGTAAGGGTAGGAAAGTAATATCCATCCAATTAGGGGATAGTTCACTGGCATCCATTTTTACGAAAAGTAATGATACAGAGATTGCAGAGGACTGTTTAAAAAGTTTTTCCTTGAATGGTAAATTGAAGCTTGCGTAGGAGAGTAAAAATAAGAAAAAGGTGTAGCCCTTGAGATCTAGACAACTAGAAATAGCTCTTTAACCACCAATACCAAGGAAGTAGTTAATGTAGGTAACAGAAGTTGGTAGAAGGACAATGAATCCATCAAAAACATGTTTAAAGAGAATTACTAACAATAACATTCAGTAGAAATCCCGCTGAGACGGGGGTCTGGGGAAAGAGAACCATTAAGAAGCAAGTACAGATGTGGAGGAGAAAGGTTTTGGAGTTGTTAAGGCAATTTCTTTTTATAGTTTTCTAATGTTGAACGGAATATTAAACATTCAATTCAACTTACCTAAAATATTTGGAAAAATATGTTACATATATTGTAAGGGCCTTTATATTTTCTTTAAATACATATACACATATTTATTTTATAAAGAGAAAGAAATGAACAAAAAACTCACTTTTTTTAATCATAAGAACATACATCTTCTTATAAAAGTGAAAGTATCTTTATATCATATAATAAATAGTGATACTTGTATGTAATTAAATATTTTTAAAAATAATTTATAAAGTAATTAGTTGTTTGACCTACATGTGCATCTAAAATAATAACGTTATGAAAATATTGCAATGCGTAAAAATATAAAATTAAAAAATAAAATAATTATTTTTATGTATTTAACTAAATAACACATAAATATGGAAATTTTAAAATAAAACTATTATAAATGAAAAAAGTTCTATTGTCTATAACATAGAATAAAAAATTAATTTACCTAAATATATACTTAGAACATAGAAGTAATTATCAAAATATTCAAGATATAAAACACATATTTATATAATTAGAAAAATAATCATTCTAAAAGTGGAAATATGAAGAAGATATGTGAAGTTATGCATTCTTACTAGTATGATAACTACTATCACAAAAATTAAATAATTTATATTTAGTAATCTAAGTATAATTATTTTACTAATGAGAAAAATTTTAAACATAATGTTTCATCATTTTAAGTTTAAAACTCATTTAACTTTTTAGTTATGGTAATTAAAATAATTATACAAATAAAATTATAAAATATCTTTTAATAAATCTCTTTTTATAGATGATTTATGTTTGTTAATACTTATTACTGCATTAACCAATATTTATTATTTTTCTTTCCCAAGTCCAACTTTTAGCATTTTAGAAATTTAAATATTACAACATACTAATAATATATTCATAAATTTGTTATTACTGGAAAAGATAATGTATGTGCCATAATATTTTCTAATTAATCAAGATATTCTTCTTAAATTATGTAGTTCTAAACAAAATAAAACATAAATTAGTAAAAAATTAATATGAATAAAGATTATTAGAATTTAAATTTATTTAATATACATATAAACGGAATTCAAAATATTCCTAATAAATGAATAAAAAAGAAAATTTGTACTACATAAAAAATAAAAGAAAGGTTTTCAATAGTTAGAGAACTTTTTTTAAACAATCATATATCTAGTATTGATTTTTTTGTCATTTATGCAATGAAGTCATTGTTGTCATAGTCAAAAACCACCAGACTATTTAAAGTGTCTTGGTTTAATCTTTGGTAACACTTTCATCTTTGGTCACCTCCTTTTTTTTAATGCAGGTTCTCTAAAGCAATCTGGAGCATGATCCTACACTTAATTACAGGTGACATATACATGTGTGACTAGGAACAAACATTGAGCTAGGTTATTAGGCACTCAAAGCAAGGAATGTCTAATAGGATACACCCTAAAACTACTTTCACTACCACCATTTACACACTTTGGAAGGAGAGAAATAGTAGAATCTTTACACATAGGGAAGAGGAGAAGTATCAGCTAGTAGACAAGATTATTAATTGGATCAAATAAGCTATCTTTGCTAAGAGTGTACACAACTCTCTCTCACCAAACATGAAGCATAGATGGAAGTTAAAAGGCAAATAACAATATTGGTCTAGACCTACTTTTTGCAATGATTTACTATCTCACTGTAATTAATTGAAGGCTCAGTAACCTAAAACACTTGTAATATTGTATTAACTCCACCTATAGTTAATGCAATTTATTCATTTTTTTAAAAATACTTCAAAACAAACTTTTGCTCAACATTAAAGGTGTTATAGTAACTAATATCATTAAATTTTCTCATAAAATTCAAGTGAAGATGAATGTAAATAACATGTCACACATATTTAATAATAATTGTGTTACTATTAGTTTTTTAATTAATATTCCTTATACTAGTAATCTTGAGTAGGGTATTATTCATGTTTGATTAAGAGAGGTCTTAACCTATAATTTTATAGTAATAAAATATACTAATGAGAATGATTTAACTTTTAGTGTATTAGTAGCTTAGTTATAACATAGCTATGTAATATAAGATTGAATTCAACAGAAGGACAAAATAAGAAAATAAGCTAATTGAATTAATTGAGCAATTAAAGGATGAAAAAATAAGAAAAGTGTAGCAAATGTACAATTTAAGTGAGATTCAAGGCAACATAAGTGAAGATAAATTAAGATGAGAAGAGACAAGCAATTTGCTTGTAATTCAATTAATGTAAATTTCTTGTAACCATTGAATTTCTCTTTTCAATCATTTAGGGACTGAATTAATATATGATCATTTACATTTAGGTGATAATGCTTATATTAAGAGAATTTTTAAAAAGGTTTTAAATAAAACTCTTTTGATCATAAAACACTTTTTGGAGGAATGAATAAAGTGTTTAAAAGTAGAAATAATGTGTTTTCCTATAATTGAAATCAATTAACCGATGTGCCAACCAGTATTGCTTCAAATAATTGAAATGCTTCAATTAGCTAGACGAATATATGACATAAACTAGATAGAATCTAATGGGAAATAAGTGTCTAGTTAGGGTAAATAGGAATTAGCTAGCCAAAAGTAATAGATCGACTGACCAAATGTATCCAAAAATTAATTGTTGTACCCGCTAGTTTATGTTTCTAACAAGCATTTAAAATAATATTGGATATAACTTGACCACAATTGAGTTATGGAAAAATATGTATCTAGTTAAAGAGTTTTTGGAAGCCTTAAAAGGTTAGAGAGAGAATAAGTGTATGATTGTATTGAATAAGATATATTAAGCCTTAGCTTATCAGTTTAAGTACGAAAGGGTGGTTTTAAGTTGTATATAATTGTGCTTATAATTATGGTAGTTGTTCATTATCATATTGTGAAAGTTCCATTTGATTTTAAACAAAAGTTGTAAAATATTTCTCTTCACATATGGCAATATAAGATAATTATAAGATTTTCTCTTCACCCATATTAACAAAGATATTATATGATAGGTTCTCTTCACCCTTTAAACACAAGAAGATAGTGAATTTTCAAATGGAGTTTGAGAAGTGGATATAGGCAATGATTGTTGATGAAACTCTTGATTTTGTCACTATTTTTCTTACTCTCTTTTATTTATTGTTTTGATTATGTTATAATTATCATATACAAATCTTTTACGGCAATACTTTAGGATATGCAATTAATTCTTTAATTTTTTAAAAAGGGATAAAATTTAGACATACATAATTCATTCCCTCCTCTTATTTGTCTTATAGTGACCAACATTTAGCATTAGAGCATATCTTATTCATAGCATGCTTTTTAAGAAAAATTTGAGCAAAGACCATTATGATATATTTTGATATTCACCTTTTAGCCAAGATAACTAATGTATAGGTAGACTCCTATTTGTTAAAGTTGAAAATTACCTATATTGGAAGATGTTAAAACACTTTTCTTGCCGAAAGTGTTGATATTTTGGTGTTATAGAGGATTGAACTTATGTCCAAATGAAATATTTCAATAAGAGGCAAAATAGAGACTTAGGTACTAAATTATAGAAGCAAGTAGGACAATACAAGTAAGAGAGTCACTACAATGAATAATAAGGTTGTATATATTTTATTTATACATTAAGTTGGAGTGAGTTCAATACAGTGTGGATGTGCAAGACAACATAAGATATATGACATGTACTTTAAATCTCATATGAGGACACAACTTAAATGAAGGAGAGTAATGTGAGCATGTTTTTACATTAATATAAACTATTTTTAAAAAATTAATCAATTTGTTTCCAATATATGTGATCACTTTATTTCTACTGTTAATGCTTTTAAAGGTCTTGGTGATACTTACACTAACCTTTAATTAATGTTAAAGTTACTTAAGTCTTTATTAAAGACATAAGAAGCAAAAGTGATGAGCTATTTATTTTTTTCCTTTATTGATATGATAGAGATTTTGGGAAATGAGGTTAGGAAGTTATTTATTTTTTCTTTTTGATGCTTATAACTATTTATAGTGTATACCATTTGTAACACCCAAATACCCCCTGGGAGGATAAATGGATGCCACCCAAGACAGAACAAACAAATTCAAACATTACACATATGTAGTGTTTTAAAATCTAAGTTTAACATCTCATATCTCCAACCCATATATAAGTTCAGAAATCACTTACAATCTCATAACTCCTTTCCATACACAAATTCATATACATATCCATACTAAAAATCCAAGTTACTCAAAATCTAACTTATACAGATTACAAA
>JANZLF010000222.1:30922300-30936899 GCA_026546835.1 Erythroxylum foetidum
CGGCACCAATACAAAAACATCGGCCACAAACTATGAAAACGTGGGATAATGATTTCCAACAAAGAAGCAAAATAATCCCAAATTTCCAATACCACAGGACAATAATAGAAGGAGTGGGCACAAGTGTCAGGACCTGAGCGGCAGAAGCAACAAATGGTAGGATACAAGACAAAACCAATACCGACCAAGAAATCAGGAAGAGGCAAGAATTATTAACCAAAGAATGGAAGCAGCAATCCTAAGCCTCAAAGATTCACTCACCAAAAAGGAGGCAGAATTATTAGATCTTTAATAACAAGTAGGGTTAGTAACAAACGAGATTAACCAATTAACATTAACCATTAATTTTCTTGAATAACAAAACATCACTACCATCCAACGAATCACCCTTTAACAAATTACTCAAACACATTCATCCCCTACTCCTTTAAATATTTCAGCTAAACCTATTCATCCATTACCCAAATTTGAACCATCCATGTCTCAAAAACAAGAAGATTTTAGAGAATCTAAAGTCTATATTATTTTTAATGGACCAATGGCAGGAATATATTATGAAAGGCATAAGGCTTCTATCCATATTATTAGAAAATCTTCAATCATTCATTGAAGTTATTCAAAATTTTCAAAATCACTAAAAGCCTTAACTGAATTAAAAATACTACAATAAAACCTCATTATAAATAAGCTTTAGAAAAACAACCATCAGATTAAAAAATGAAAATATTAGGAAAAACTATTAATATGGAAAGAATCAATGTTGTACCTACAAGAGCATTAAAAGACGAAATGAAAAGAATTACTCTTGAAATTTTTGATGATTGTTTTCAAGCACTCAGTGAATGGAAGGAGGAACAAAATGTTTTTTAGTACTACCCCCAAAACCAAGGAAGATATGGACCTAAAGTCATCATCTGTCTAGAAACAAATGCACTCACTACCTATCTTTTTTTTCCAAAGTGGTTTATTAGATATTATTTTTTTAACCAATTTAAAAAGTCATATCGAGTTTCCAGCTGGATTCACTCTTGCAGTTAAAAACAACAAAGAAAGATTTACAAAAGAAAGAGAAATCTTTATCAAGGTTTTTAGCAGCTATCCAATCTTTAAAAAAGTAGACAATTTCAAAGACTCAGACATATAGCTATCTTGAATAGCTTTTATATAGGTAGGAATCAATAATGATATGTATCCACCCATCGACGAACCACCAAAATATGAATTCAAATAGGATCTCATCAATCAGTTTAACCTCTATTGCATTGAAGGTGTTTATCAGCAACGTTTAAAGATTACTCCAGAATCATTGATTAAACTCAATTACAGAGGACTAAATATTCTGATGACATCAACTTATCATACACCTATATCTACTAATTCCTTCAAATTAATCAAACAAATCAAAGAAACCATATTCGGAGTATTCAACATATTATTAAAATATTGGAAGCAATCCATTTGTCAACAGCTCTAGCAATATCCATCTCATCAATGTACCAACTGTCCTTCCACTTCAAAAGAAAAAAGATGACAACTCCTTAGCGGATGTAATTATTGAAGAGTGATGTAAGCAGTGATGTAATTTCAATTACAATTATGTAAGTCACTTAACTGTAGGCCACCTATGTATACAATCCCAAAAATAAAAGCAGATTCTCTTGACAAAGAAATCTAATTTTACTATTTCTTAATAGTAAAAGCATATTCTCTTGACAGAAAATCTACTTTTACTGTTTTCTTATCTTTAGTTATTTTTGGACACTTCTAAGTGCCCTTTGTCTATATAATGTAACAAGAGAGCCCTCAACTCTCTCTATGAGAAAATAAAAACTATGCTTATCATCTTTTGTCTAAAACTCTTCAAACCTCTTAGTTAAAGCCTAAAGATTGGAGTCCGAAAAGAGAACGCGAAGAGTAAATCAAAAGGTATGATCAATTGTGTTTTTAGTTTTTCATTACTTTTATATATTTTAGTTTATTTATTTTTCTTATTTTTACAACATTTTACTTTTGTTCTCCTTATTATCTATTCAAAATGCCTATTTGTACTACTTGTAGAAATATTCATCTAGTAATAATACATATTGAAAGAAAATTATCACTTAGTAGAAAACTTATTAAAACTTTAACGACACTTATAATTATTTAGGAAAAATAAATGCTTTTAAAGCTACTCTTCATAAGTTTAAAGAAATACTAAATCGAGATACAGAAAACTATAATCAAGAAAGATTAGAGTTAAAATAACTCTATAAACAATTTCAAGAAGATTACAAATTCCATTATTCATGAATAATTGTCTTATTTGTCAATTTATGTCACAATTATTTTCAATGCATAAATATACATTTTGTAACCAATTATTAACAGAAATTATTCATTTAGAAACTTTAGTTACAGAATATAGATCAGAAAAAGAGTATTATTAAAGACGATATAACTATCTATGATTTTTTATTAATAATAATGGTTTAATTCATATCAAAGAAAGATTACATAATCAAAATTTAATCTATAAATATAAACAACTTACAGAACATCAAAGAATCTCTCATCAATCTAACTAACTTCAAAATGATTGAAATAATTGAAGAATCTCACATTAACAATAACAATAATACTATTTTAGATGTAAATGTTTTAGAATTAATTGAATCTATTAGTGTTTTCCATATTAATACACTATTATCACCAAAAAACAAAAACAAATGGCAAAAACACAATTAAATTTAAAAGATGGACAAGATATTACACACCATCCATTTAAAAACTTAATTAAAAAAATATAATTTATTATGGAAAAATTATACATGAAACACCTATTAGAATAGATCAACGCAATGGACATATTCGCATAAGTTTAATAGACCAAGAACAAATTTATAAATGGTTACAAAATATTTCTGAAGAAAAAAGACATAAATTTGGATATATACATCTTTCTACTAGTCAAATTTTGTTAAAATCTACCTTTTAAGAAGGAAAAGATTCTCCTATAAGAATGGCTATAATTGATGAAAGAATGACTGATTTAAAAGACCAAGCAATCGGAATCATGAATGGAAATTTAGCTTATGGAAAAAATAAATTTAATTCCCACCTTAAATTAGGAATTCCTTTACAATCACAGAATTTAGATGAAACAATTGCTAGAGCTTATAAATTTTATCACAAAAATTTAATGACAATACGATAGTATCCTTTTCCAATTACTTATCAAATTAGTTATGCTTTAACTAATTCTCATCATAGTATTGAATTTAAAAATATAGATCAAATTTATTTCGATCAATTATTTAATGATGTAGCTAAAGTAAGAATAAATCTAATAACCAGTTTAATAGAATTACCAAATATCAATTATCCTATAAAATTACAAAATATACCAAGTTCTCATGTTATACCTCGTTTATCTTTAAACAAAAATAGATTACTTAAACAAGAATATAACCTTTTAAGATCATATTCAACAAAATTAGAAAAATCTGTTAGATTTACTAAACTTGGAATATCTAATAAGGAAACAGACAAAAATTCAAAACAATTAGTTAATGAATTAATTGATATTAAGAAACAATTTCAAGAATTAAAAAGTCATCTTCAGAATACGTTATGAGTGTCACTAAGCAATTATTTGAATTATTAGACAAACAACTTAACATTGAAAATCAATTAAAAGAAATAATATAATTATTAAATCAAAGTTATCAATCATAACAATTTAATGAAGTCATTGAAGTTTATAAAATATTAGAATCTTTAATTAATTGCTATGAAAAATTATTTAAAATAGTATATCCAATAAGCTTAACTTTGAGTAATGAACAATTAAATTACACAACCACTGAGAAAGAATTGTTAGCAGTGATTTTTGCATTGGAAAAATTCAGATCTAATTTGTTAGGGTCAAAAGTTATAATCCATTTTGATCATGCAGCTCTTAGATATCTTTTGATCAAAATGTATGCAAAATTGCAGTTAATTAGGTGGATTTTGTTGTTAAGAGTTTGATGGGGAAATAAAAGATAAAAAAAGGGTGTGATAATGTTGTTATAGATCGTTTGTCTAGAATAGCTCCTAATTTGTAAACTCTTGAACAATAAAAGAAGTATGCAACTTCTGAGAACTTTCTTGATGAGAAGTTATTTGTTGTTATTAAAGTACCTTGGCATGCTAACTATGTGAATTATCTTGCATGTGGCATTTCAGACCTAACATGACTTTTCAGGAAAGGGAAAAATTCCTTCACCTGAGCAGGTACTACTTATGGAATGATCCATATCTCTACTGGATTTGCAAGGATAAAATCATTCAGATGGGTAATGATGCTAATGTTCTTGAATTTATGAAGGAAAAGATTTTTAACAGGTTCAGGATTCCACGAGCCATTATCAACAATGTAGGATGCCATTTCTACAATAAATTTTTGAAAAGCTTATGAAAAAATACGCAATCACCCATAAGTTGGTGACCTCATACCATCCACAAACATTCGACTAATTGGAAACGAGTAACAAGCAAATTAAGGGAATTTTGGAGAAGACTTTGTGCCCATAAAGGAATGATTGGTTAACACTGTTAAATGATGCACTATGGGCATATCAAACAACTTACAAAACTGTCTTAGGGATGAGCCCTTATAGGCTAGTTTTTGGGAAGGCTTGCCATTTTCCTTTGGAGGTTGACAAAACACTGTGGAAAATCAAGATAGTGAACATAAACTTAGATGGAGCAAGGGAGCATTTGCTTCAAATATCAAAATTGGATGAGCTCCGAAATAAGGCTTATGAGAATTTAAGAATCTACAAGGAACAAACAAAAAGCCTTCATGATAAGGGCCTTGTCAATAAGTCTCTAACGCTTGGAATGAAAGTTCTATTGTATAATTCTCGGTTGCATTTGTTTCCAGGTAAGTTGAAATCAAAGTGGAGCGGACCATTCGAAGCAATTAAGGTCTTTCAATATGGAGTCGTGGAGCTAGAAAACCTGCGAACAAAGTAAAAATTTAAATTGAATGGTCAACAATTGAAGCCATATTGGGAAGGAGCAATTGAAAAGAAGACAGTAGACTCAATCAATTTGAGCGATCCACCTAAAACTTGACTATTAAAGAAGAGTTAAATGGGAGGCAACCCATATAACTCCTATTTTGTTATTTCAATTATTTGTCATTGACTCTCTAACTAATTAGTGTGTTTGCTTTTAATTTTAAAAAAATGAAAAAATGATGAAGTCACACTCATGCAACTAGGTTTGAAGTCGCAAGAGTGTGCGGCTTGGTGTCACGCTTGTGACTGCTGCAGCCACAGGTGTGACTTAAGGAGGCACAGGTGCGACTCGTGCACCCCTCCATTTTCACACTAGAAAGCACCAACAAAGATAAACAATTCTTAATACCCATCCAATTGTTCTTAACAGCTTTGTAGATTCTATTGTGATTGTTCAATTAGGAATAATTGATCGCGTTCATGAATTATTATGAAATGTAGTTGGGATAAATTTTCTAAGTTTAGGAAGAATTCATATGTGGAATTGACCTTAGAGTTTCTGACCATTTTAGAAGTGGCTGATGAAACTATTGCTAAGGATACTGTGGGTAATCTAAACTTTCGATTGATGAATGCCCCTCATATAATCACTTTGGATGTGCTTAATGTGTTTTTGGATTTCCCAATAGTGATTTATTTGCATATCATGAAGATTTTAACGCTAGAGAATTTTGGACCTAAGTAACCAATAGTAGGAAAGTGTATTTTCCCCAAGTCAGTCCAAATCATTTGCATTAGTGGACCCTACCCTTTGCTATCTCCATCAGTTTTTAACTTTTACACTATTTGATAGAGGAGATAGCAATGGGTTGGTATCTAAAGCTAAATTATTTATTTTGTGGTGTATTGTGCATATCAAGCCTTTTAATCCTAAGATTTGGTTAAGTACGTATTTAATTGAGGTGGCAAAGGCGAGTGCAAGCAAAATCATAGTTGGAGCATTTATGACTGCAATTGTGGAACATTTAGACTTACTCATCAGGAGGACACTGTTGCAGCTCGTCTTAGGCAACTTGAGTCTCGACTTGCATTTCTTAGTGTCTATAAAGGTTGTCACGTGAGGCGATCACTATGTTCTTATCAATCACGACACAGAGGAAACTTATGAGATCTCATATCGGTTGGAGTGGGCAACGAAGTACACCTTATAAGGGTACGAATACCTCTCCCTTACAGACGCATTTTTCATGCCCTAACGCATCGGATCTCATCAGAACTCTGAAGATAAATGTGCTAGGGAAAGAATAGTATCAGGATGGGTGACCTCCTGGGAAGTTCTCGAGAAAAGCAAAATTGTGAGAGCTTGGATGGTCCACGGCTCAAAGCGGACAATATTTGTGAGTAGGTGATCTGGGCTGTTATAATAGTATCAGAGCCATTACCGGAACCATTGTGCCAGCTAGGCTGGGCCCTAAGAGAGGAGGAAAGTGTGAGATCCCACATCGGTTGGAGAGGGAAACGAAGTATGCCTTATACAGATACGGATACCTCTCTCTTATAGACGTATTTTCTATGCCCTAATACATCGGATCTCATCAGAACTTTGAGGTTAAATGTGCTTGGGCAAGAGTAGTACCAGGATGGGTGACATCCTGGGAAGTTCTTAGGAAAAACAAAACCATGAGGGCTTGGCTAGGCCAAGGCTCAAACCAGACAAGATCTGTAAGTAGATGATCTGAGCTGTTACAAAACGTCAAGTAGCAAGCGAGCTTGAGTTGTGGAAGCTGAAGCTAATGTTCCACAAACTAAAGCAATGCCTCCATCTGCTCCAATTATTTATGAGGATTACCAATCACTGTTAACTTAATTCAGTGCATTCCAAGTCCAATTCACGATGCATGTAACCTAAACTAAAGAGTTTGAATGACAAGCAAATGAGTAGATGCACAACATTGAGGCCAATGTAGTGAAGATTCAAAACTTTATGGCCAATTTGACTACTCGCTTAGGACAGTCTCCACCCCCACCTTAGCGTATTTCTATCCTTTTCCCTTTTTATTGCTTGTTACTTTAATTTCTCGTAACTTTAATGTCTTGTCCTTGTGTGGATTGTTTTTCATCTTAGGTCCCTCTTCTATTTTCTTATCACATTGAGGACAAGGTGATATTTAAGTGGGGGTACTAGTTTTATTAATTAAAAATGTGTATGTATTGTGTGTTTTTCTCATTTAATAGTTAGAGATGTAGAATCATGAAGTAAACTTGATCAGGATAAGAAATTTATAATATAAGTGAATAAGTATACTTGCATGCTTAGGTTAATTGACTTGAATTTTGATTTAAAGGACATTAACTTGTTGTGATGGATGAATGCCACTTTTCTTTAGTAAGAATTTGAGCCTCTTTGAAATATTAAACATCAAATTCAAGTATTCTTTGTAAGTGTTCTTTCATGATTAAGGAACTCTTGAACTTGCTTGCCAATACTAGTTAAGATCACATAATCTTACACAAACATTGAAATGATGAAGGCAATTAGGATTTATCCTTTTTGCTTAAAAAGACACCATAATTTGACCTTTAATGAGCCCCTTTTGAGCTTAACATTAACCATTTCTTTCTTTAAACCCAAAATATTAGCCTGAACCTTGATTATTTAACTTTTTCATCATACCTAACAAAAGGACGATTTGAGCATTTGAACGGGTGTGATTGTATTTAGGGAATAATTAGAATAAGTGTAGGGGAATCATAACATATAGTTGGCTTTTGAGTTAGGAATGGATATGGTTGTAATAAATTATTTCTCTCCTCCACATTTTTCCTCTTCTAAAATTTATATCCTTGTCCCAAATAAATAAATAGAGAAAAAGGAAAAGAAAATAAGAGAAAAGAAAATAAAGGAAGAGAAGATAACAAAAGAGGAGAGATATATATTAAAAAAGGAAGAGAGAGAGACAGGTAAGGAGTGTTAATATTGTTAATTGAAAGGCAATAATTGAGTGTTTTATGCTTCATTGTGCTATATTGTTTTCAATTAGTTTTGTGGTTTTAAAATTTGATTTTCCTTTTCCTACCTTTAGCCTGACTTAATTATGTTTGTGATTGATATGAGTGGTGGAGATTGGATTAGTAAGCAAGTCTATGGTAGATGCCTTACATGAAATGAATAATGAGTGAGTATATCCTACCTTTGAATGCTTGAGAGGATGAAGAGTGGAGTGAGTGTCTATCACACTTGTTAATGGTTCTTTGAATTGAATTACTTGTTAATTTTGACGAAGTATATGAAGAATAGCTTGTTCATGGAGTATTATGAGTTTTAAGTTCTCGAGTTGAGTTTATTAAAATGATTTTTGATATTTTTAACTATTATTTGGGAAAATTGTTGTTGTCATTGTTTATCTTTGTATAGACTATTGTTCTTTATTTTGCTTGGGAGCAAACATAGTTTATGTAACACCCCACTCCCATCTGACACATACACGTGTGCCCTTCGGTCACACGTGCATATGCCTGAAAAAAATGATGTGTTAACTATCTCACTTTCATTGTATCACATGGCATCGTAATTAAAATCACAAATCACATATTTGCTAAAATCTAAAATTTACTTATTTTGTATCATAACCATAATGTACATTGTAGCTTTATGTTCAATACCATCCATATATAGACAACATTGTCCTATGAGCATAAACAGCTCAATCTCCACAGTATGCTAAAAACTTGAGGAATGCACAAAAGTTATTAACAAACTATGTAAAATATGCTTTTATGGAGTCTTAGAAGCAAGGTTGTCTCACTCTCGAACCTGAAATTGTCAACAGTGCAATTTTAATGAGTTTTACGAACTCAGTAGAGTAACCATCCTCGGTGGTTTACTCCTGTTATAAAACACAATCAATCATAAACATATTGACACAAAGTTTATATCAACTTGATTAGCATCAAGTTCTATCACAAACAAATTGTATTTCAATCAAAGAATTTAATCAAACTATCACTTCATTACACTTGAATAAAACACAATCATTGCTTTAAGACCATGTATTCAAACATATAACCTGCTTACAACTTTACAAATCATTCAATGAATTCAAATCATATGTGAATGCTATATGTATGGGACTCACATTCATTTTTACATTGTTGTGACTGTGTGCTTTTTCAGTATCCCGTATCACAGGGCTCATTGATCACATTGAGCCTTAGGCTCTAACCATATGTGTTTTAGCTTTAATCTTTTTTCAGTAGCAGTCTCAGTTAGTAGCAACACTAGTCACAACTGCCTTTATATTACATGTATTGAAATAAAATGCATGCCACAATTCATTTAATACAATCAATCACTTTCATACACATTATCTCAATCAATACAATCGGTCATAACATTCAGTGACTTTTAGTTGAGAATCATTTAGGTAGTCTCATTCACATACAAGTATTACTTCCAATGATATTCACATGCATCAAACGCCTCGAACAAGTATTGTCCGGAATTCAGTACACAATCAGTACATATTCATCATATATCAATTTCAATTCAGTAATATCATATCAAATTAAAGTGAAACCATATTAGGTTACTCATAATTGCTCCCTTAAGCCTATTGCCTTGACGTTCCGTTAATATCAGGATGTGGTAGCACTACTTGTTCTCCTATATACATTAAAACAATTTCTCATTACTGTACTGCTTATGTAATTAAGTAAACAAGTATAATTGTATCATGTATCATGCATGTGCAATTAAAAATTCTCGGGTATATTTCTGTAACAAATTGATGTACTCCTATACTGCTAAAATTCACACACTCATTCATTATTCCAACTTTTGCTGAAATCATCCCATTCTGGTCAACTTTGCATAACCAATAAGATCAAGAAAATAATGTATTTTTGTAACACTTTCTTCTAGAAAATTGTTCCTCTGTGTCTTAAGTTTCTAATGACCAAAATCATTAGATTTGGTTTATTATTCTATGAGTTATGCTCAAAACACCATAGACTGAGTACATTTGAAATTTTGGCTAGAGCATGATCATGCATTCAAGTTGTACAACCCATATCTCTCAATTCCAACATCCAAAAATTACAACTTTATATCAATTCAAAGATAAGAGAATAAGATACAACTTTAGTTTAGACACCTTAGTCTAATTTAGCCTGCATCGATACAAGTTATTCAATAACAATAGGATATGATTTTTTTCCCTGGTAGTGCTACAGCCTAAGCCAAGACTCAATTTCATGCCAAATATTGACATTCTTACAGATAGAATTAAAATTTAACTTCTTCAAAAGAGTTGTAGAAATATGTCTCAAGTTTAATTTAAATTAAGAATGAACTTATTTGGAAATTTACATATCAAAATATAATCAAAATACCTAAGCATGTTCAATGAAAATATTCCAGTTCATAATATTCCAGCGGGCTTCCTCACTTTCATCCAATTATTCTTTTTTTAATCAATTCAGATGGCTCTAAATTTTTATGGAGAGGAAAATAAATGCCTTAGGAGTGTATTGGTTTAATTTTCAAGTTATTTGGAGGTCGGATGAAAAATTTATAGTCAAAATACTCAAGTTGTTCAGTAAAACTACTATAGTTCATATTTACACTTCAAACACCAACATCATACACGCAGACCAACACCTTCTTCTTCCTCTCTCTACTGCAATTTTTGTTTTCATGAATAGTAACAATTCTCAATAGAACCTATAACCTATTTTTCACATCTTTATGAAGTTAACAACTTCACAAACTTTCATCTTAACTCATCTCAACACAAACAATTCAAAAATCAAGAGTGAAACATAAACATCAAAACCGACATCACTCATGCATATTCCTTATTTTTTGCATTTTTCTCCACCTTTATTTATTTCTTCATTCTCACTACTGAATTTATTTATGCCTATATCACTCATGCATGAGCCCATGTACAAAACATTAAAACATCATCAAATGTTATTCACGAAAACTTACTTGATTCAATGAAATTCCAGCTCACAATCCCAGATTTTCTCATCCTCTCAAGCAAACAAACATCAACTCAGACTTATAATCATCTTCAGCTAGTTCCCCAACAGTTGAGAGTTAGAAGCCAAATACACAAACACGCATAACAGTTAGTTTCAGTGATGGATGAAAAGAACAAAAAAGGAGTTTTAGTTGGTGTTTTCGGTGGTGAAGAAGAGAAGTGAGTTGTAGAAGTTTTTTCTCCAAACAAGATGATTGCATGGATGGATAACACAATGAAATATGGCACCTATGCATGTTGGCCATTTGTCACCCTCCCATTTTTCTCTTATTTTTGAAAATGTCCCAAAATTTTGGAAATTCTTTAAAATTTACCAAAAATTTTGAAATAATCATAATACTCTCCAAATAAATTTTTTACATAAATAATCCATAATTCACATTTTAATCATATTTATAAATCAATTATACCCGAAAAATATTAATGAATGCATGCACAATTATTTTATCAAAATACATGTTCACATGTGTGTGAATACACAATGATGCATGAGTATGCAATGTACTTCTAATTTCTCACAATACACTCAATTCACGATTATGGGGTCTAGCTTGGAACATAGGATGTTACAGTTTAAGTGTGGGGGATTTGTTATGTCTAATTTCTATTGAGATTGCTAGCCTTTATATCTAAATTTTGGTTACAAATTCTTATATTTTAATCCATATTTGAAATGAATTTAGTGAAAATGGCATGAATGTTGAATGGAGTGTTCTGTGAATGCTACATGAAAAAAAATTTGCATGAAAATGGTGTGACTAAGGTGTCACGCCCATGACTATAGCAATCTCCTGCACTCACTTTTATGGTCACGTGTCAAGCATGCAGGTGACGGTAGGGTTAAAACAAAATCTAAACCTACACTCTCAGATAAATAGAAAAGAAAAGAGAAGAAAAAGGGGGCTAAGAAAGGAGACAAAAACTAAGACAGAGAGCAATCACGTGAGGAATAAAATAGAGGCAGAAGGCAAGAGTCAATGCTAGAAAGTTGAGTTGGGCAGGAGATCTATCCACTGCCAGCTTCCTCATCCGAGAGTTCATTTTTGTTTAATCATTCTTGTTTCATCTTTGTTGCTGTTATTGAACTCTTTATTTTTTTTTCTGTTGAACCTACTTTCCTTTGTTAGAGTTTGATAGTCAATTTCAGTTACTTACTCTGTTTATTGCTTTTATACTTCTCTATTACTATTAACTATAAGATTGAAGTATATGAAGATGATGAACTTTATTTATTCCATGATGGGCTAATTACTGATTCTTGAGAATTAATGTAGCTAATTTAGTCGATTAGGCATGATGAAGGGACTATTTTGTTGTCTTATTATTTGCTATAATTTATAAGCTTATTGAATGTAATAGTGTGGCCAACCTTTGCATCATTTTAGTATTAGATGAAGGATTGAGAGAAGAAGTTTAATATTAGAACCAGAAACTATAAACATTTAAGTGAATTAGAAATATATCAATTTAATTGGGTAATTATTAGTTCGATTAACGTAATTGATTTGGATGATAAACTTGTTGAATACGAAAGTTAGATTTAGTTTATTATTTGAATTGATTTTAGGACCCATTTGGTAATTTTAACAAGACAATTATCTAATTAATTTCCCTTAGTCATGCATAGGAGATTAAATTAGTAAAGTTAATTTCTTAAGAGTTTCTACACCGATTAGTCAAATCATTCTTACTTTCAGTTCAATCAGTTTACTCTTCAATTTAATTACTTTATTTTCTTTAAAACCTTTTACTTAACAAATCAGGATAGAGTGTTTAGGATTGCATTTGTTTCTATTTTTATTCAAGAATAATTTAAGTGAACCAATTTCACCTCTTCGAGAGACAACCCTGAGTATTCGACTAAAATTACCTCATCTACATGCGAGTAGGATAGCCTAGGTTTTGTAAAACTTATTTTGGCACAATAGCACATTCCTTGAGATTTGACGATTCTTCATTTTACGTTGTACTTTCGATGGAATTCCTCTCTTTTAAGTCCAGGAAATTATCACCTGTAAACACACTTGAAGCACATTAAGTACTAAATATACAACAAAAGTATAAAATATCAAGCAAAATACATCAAATATGGGTATAAAAGTATAATCAATTATGCATCTATTATATATCCTTTACAATAAAGGCGAAGATGACAGCATCTTCTTGTAATGCATGTCGAATGTCCCAAAAAATAAAACCTAACTTTGCATAACTAAATTTATAGTAGTGATTAGTAGGGATCATATCCATCAAGGGTATGTGTGTAGCTTTTTTAATGAAAAGAATTGGCATTTAGGATATAAGTGTTTTGGTCGATGTAATTAAGAAAATAACGTAAAATTAAATCAATGATAGCAAATCAAATCAAGCAATTTAAAGATTGATAAAAATTAATGAATGCGCTTAGAATCCGATTCTCAGCTAACTCTCAACCTACAAATAAATAAGCATACTTCATTGTCCTATTGTTTTCAAACCTCTCTAAGAAACTATTAATCATAGGTTAATAATAAGCTCTATTAACCTTGATTTTCCCTTAGGTATTATTTAATCAAAATACGCTTTTTAACTAAACTAACTATCGAATAACTTAGAATAAGCTCTCTAGATTTAATAGGACGGTTGCATTACAAACTAGGAAAACAGATTAATTTAGACAACAACTACACAAACTTAAGTCATTTAACCTATGTTATGTTATCCCTAGTGATTCAACACCATTAGTTTACCAAAAATGAATCAAAAACACAACTATTACATATTGTATTCAAGATTTTGGAAAAGGTTTATACAAAAACAATCCAATGAAAGCATTCAAATCATTCTCACACAAATAACCAAATTAATAAGCAAAGAATAACATAAATAATTTTAGAGAGAGAAAGAATCAACAAAACACAATGAAGAGGTGCTCAAATGTGATTTTCGACTTCGATTTCCCCTATGAACTGCAAGAAGGAAGACTATCCCTTCATAAATCTCAAAGAAGTATGTTTTCTGCCACCTTTTGTGTTCTAAAAATGATTCATGCCTTCTTTGGCCGCTCATACATATATTTATAGGAAAAATTAAGTTTCTAACGTGCATCAGACCATGTATCACAATAACATCACTTTCAAAATTATTTACACAATCGTATATCTTACAAGTCATGTCGAATTCTTCATTTTCTTGTGTCATCTTCACTTTAATCCATCTCCTTTTTGTTCCACAAAGACAAATGAGTTTGAGCATCAAGAAAATGCTCAAGGAATGTGCTTTTAACTCATTTGACATATTTTGCTTCCAACTTGTACCTAAAACCAATTATGAACCAAAATGGCCATCTTAAGCATTTCATAGCTTTAATCACTAAGTTTATGGAGTAAATGCATAATTAATCAAGCACTCTTCACATTAGGTGATCTTAGCTGTAACACCCGCTATTAACGTTACACCGAAATAAATTAATATTGAGACTAATGTCATTAAAATCAGAGCAATGAATAATAATATTAGTGACATCAATTAATGATGTATGATATCTTTCGGTGGCCACAGGAGGGTATTCGGAACAGATGTAAA
>JANZLF010000222.1:30951414-30964185 GCA_026546835.1 Erythroxylum foetidum
GCCCCAGGCTCTTACAAGAGGGACTAGCATGGAATCGAACCTGGGACCTAACCAAAGTCAAGCCCCGCTCTCAACCATCGAGTCACACCCCTTGAGGGCGACATGTTGTTATATGTTAATCTTAATATATGATTATAAACTGTTTAATTAGATAATTAAAGATAAATTAAAATAATTTTTAATTTATCTAATTATAATTATGAATTATAATTTATAATCGTTGCCAATATATTATAAACATAATAAGTAACTCACAAAGAGCAGTTAAAAGAAAACATAACATAAATTAAGTTAGACTCGATTCTGAATTTTGAGAAGCTTCTAGGATCAAATATAAGATGTTTAATTTTATTAAAATTAAATATTATAATTAATAATTAAAGTCAAGTCTAATATTTTTTGTAATTATAGGAAATAAGCGTAATTATTCCTCCCCAAAAATTGAGTTACTTTTTTTACTGCTATGTAAACACTGTTAAATGCTGAATGATTGGACAATTCGTAGTTGACTCCTTGAAAAGTTTTCAAAAAGAACTTTGAATAAGGAATGATTTCTTTAATTTATGATTCATGTTTTTAAAATTATTCAATTTCAAGAAATCGTAAAAGTTTTAATTTTTCGTTACACTTGTGATTTGAGCATGGTTGGTTTTCCTACTCCTATACCTACACTTGACAACCTCTCTTTGTCGTTCCACTCGAGTAAGACAAACTCCTCATCACTTTACTAAATTTCATTATTATTTTTATATAAGAATACCTTGTTAGAATTTCATTAAACCTTAATCTTAACAATATATGTGAGTAAAAAATTCATTTGAATGGCAATTGTGTAACTTTGTCCGCATGCCAACTGGATCAATTACACCAAAGTTTCTTTATTACTATGAGAAATAACAAATGTTTACATCTTAATAGAAAACAAATCAAACTCAAATAATGACACATATATTTTTATCAAATATTATATATGATTATGATGTGCTTTTTAATTGGTATGTCAAAAAGTGTAAATGCTCTATCAAACATGTAAACGCATTTTTGAATGCCCCTACAATAAGGCCATATGGGATTATATCACTGCTTCTTGTTATTCAAAGTAGCCAGGGATAACCATTTTGGAAATTACTAATGATATTTCTGTACACTCTCCCATCCATCTCATCATACTGGGAGTTTGTATTTATAAGTTATGGTAGGAACGCAACTATCGACGTTTCAGGGATCAATCATCAACCAAAAAGTCGTTGATTTCCCAGATTTTCAAAGACATAAGAGAGATCGTAATTACCAAAAATCTTCAACAACGATGCAGCTCATCTCTTTGCTCTTCTCTTCGCATTTAAGGTTCCCTTCTGTTTTCACAATATTTGAGTACGGTGGAAAAGGCAGCACCTCTTTTGTTTACCTACAGCCTCTGTTAAAGCTTTGAGTCTTTTGTATTTGTTTCCTACTGTAGCTTTTTCTTTTTTCCAATTTGAGTAGGCAGCTTTCTTGCTTTGGTTCTTTGGCCTATTTGTTGAACTCTTTATTTTTGTTTCTTTATTCATTCAATCAATTCTTCTTTTTTTAAAAAAAGTACTTAGAATAAAATGATGTCATTTGATACACGCGATATATTTTTTTTAGTAAGCCTACGAAATATTTTAGGAGAGATGAGAGTGTTAAACCACTCACACCAACCTATTTAGTTATACATGCAATAGAGTAAACAAAACATTTGAACTTAAGTTGGATCAAAATCCAATCAAATCAGACCGAATCCATTAATTTCGAGTTGGGCTGAATCAGGCAACTAGCATACGAACAGTAGTTTCTTGCTATTGCCGACAAGTGCTAACCCACCCTTTGTTTTCAACTAAATAGTTATTTATTGGGGTAATCACGAGGTTGGCTTGTTTATAGGACAACTGGGTGAGCTGCGATTACGAGGTTTTTGAACAAGCAGCTTCGGAATAATTTGTTACAAGAAATTAATTGGAAGCCCTTAGCCACATCCCATTCAATTCCCTGTAAGCTTTCGATTTCCCTGTTTAGCTTCTTATTGCTTAACTCAACAGTCGCTTCAGACGCATTTTGCTTTTATGGGTTCCTATTTTTGTTAGTTAGTATTAGGATTTTCAGGGCCAACCAAGACTTGTGTGAAAGGATGCTATTTCTGTTCATACTAGTTAGTCGTCAGGATTGGGTTTTGAGCTCTTATTATTGTTGCCAATTATATCCTGGATTCCTTGTTTTGAAATTGGAGATTTATGAAACTGAAGTCAGTGCGTGTGGTAATTAATAGGCTAGCTTAAACTCCTGATCGATGGATGCAGAGAGCCGAATAAGCGCAGAGAAGTATGCTGCTGATATTTCCTCTATTAGAGAAGCGCATGTACGCATCAAGCCTTTCATACACAAAACTCCAGTCCTTACCTCAGAATCTCTAAATAGTCTATCTGGAAGGGAGCTCTTTTTCAAATGTGAATGCTTTCAGAAGGGGTGAGAATTTGTAACTCATTAGTGGTAAATAATCAAACTCAATATTCTTATGCTGTTATTTTCTCCCCAAAAAAAAAAAAGAAAATTAAGGGACTCTCTTTTATCCCCTATTCTTCAACAGGGGAGCATTCAAATTTAGAGGTGCCTGCAATGCCATTTTTTCTCTACACAATGATCAGGCGGCTAAAGGAGTTGTCACGCATAGCAGGTTTGTCTGATTTTCTGTACTTTGCGGCTGTTAATTTTATCTGTTCAAAACATTTCCTCTTATTTATTTATTTATTTAGTTTTTTTTTTCTTCTTCATATGGATTTATCGGAAGCAATCTTTCTATTAGTTAGGTAAGGCTGCGAATTTCTGGACCTTCCCAACTCCCGTTCGATGGGACTTGTACTGGGATGTTATTATCAAAACATTTCCTCATTTGATTATTCATAACAGTGGCAATCATGCCGCAGCATTGGCTTTGGCTGCAAAATTACGGGGGATTCCTGCACACATTGTTATACCAAAAAATGCTCCCAAGTGCAAAGTTGAGAACGTCATCCGCTATGGTGGTCAGGTCATATGGAGTGATGTGACGATACAGTCAAGGGAGGATACTGCAGCCAAGGTAATGCAAGAAACTGGTGCAGTTCTCATCCATCCCTTTAATGATGGCCGCATCATAAGGTATACACTAAATCTTATTCTGTTTTTGTGTACCTGTATTGTAGTATTTCCAACCTTTTATTATCTTGAACTCGACATCATTTTGAAGACCATGTTTTTGTTCTTATCTTTTTCTAATTTTTGTGTATGAATTAGATGCCTGTTTCCTGTGTTGAAGGTTCCATACCTTAAATATATTTCTCTCCTTTTATTGGCAATTTTGGTCTGTAGTTGTGGACACGCCTTTATTTCAAGGACGATACCTGACACTATTGCTAAGTTGATTCTGCAAATGCCCCGAGTCATGCATGATATATCTGAATAGCCAGATGCGCGACAAAGGAACTTGATGCACAAATGTTTATTATGCATGAGCTCCTTAACTTTTTTGCAGTGGGCAGGGTACTATATCACTGGAGTTTCTTGAGCAAGTCCCACAATTGGATACTGTAATAGTTCCCATCAGTGGTTTGTTTAATACCCCTTGCATCAGTTTTTAATTATTTTGGAGGTTTTGTTTGCTAAGCCTGATATACGGTCAAATAAACTTTAGGAGGTGGTCTGATATCCGGGGTGACACTGGCTGCTAAATCCATCAATCCTTTGCTGCGAGTTTTAGCTGCAGAACCTAAGGGAGCCAATGATGCAGCTCAGTCCAAAGCAGCTGGCAGGATTGTAAAGTTACGTGAAACCAACACAGTTGCTGATGGGCTCCGAGCTTTCCTTGGAGATCTAACCTGGTAAAGATAGATTTATTGTTCCTTTATGTACATTGAGGTCATTCTTTAATCTCCGTCTTCCTCCCTGACTTGGATATTACCTTTTTTCTGTGCTCGTATTATGCATTATGGTGGAACAGGCCTGTAGTTAGAGATTTGGTTGAAGACGTTATAGTAGTTGACGACGAGGAGATAATAGATGCAATGAAACTTATCTATGAGATTCTGAAAGTTGCAGTAGAACCTAGTGGAGCCATAGGTCTTGCAGCTGTTTTATCCGATAGATTTAAGAAAAATCCTGCTTGGAAGGATTGCAACCACATAGGAATCATAATTTCAGGTGGTAATCTTGATCTTGAAGTTCTTTGGGATTCGTTTAGAAGATGAACTTCACATTTTATACCCATCTTTGTAATCCTACTCTCTTGACGATTTAATGAGCACGCCTGGTTTATTTTTCAGTTATACAAGTGCAATGCATTCTCGTATCTTTGTAATAACAAAAACCTGATATTTCAGAGACTAATTGAAACTGCAGATTATAAGTACGTATAAAGATAGATGCTATTCAGAGACGACTGCATTCAAACTTGTAGATCAGTTCTCAACCTATTCCTTAATCAAAAAGTAATTTATTTACTATGCTAGATCTTACTTACCAGCAACAAACTTGTGACACGTTGGTGTAGGAGGTATAGATCAATGAAAAAAAGCAACAGATATTCTAAAAGAACTTGATAGGCAAGATGTATTCTTAGGGATGAAATATAAAAGGAGATTAGTTAGTAGTTGATCTTATGTTTATGCAATAGTTATGTTTTTACAGTAATTCTCTTATTTACATGGTAGTTATCTTATTTAAGAGGCTTATTATTGTCATAAGTCTATTTTTAATAGGAGAATAAATTAGTAGATTCCTAAATATTTTAGTTCTTAAAAACTGTATGTATTCATCTTATTTAAAGGGCATTATGATGATTAAGACAGCAGTGATAATTTTTCTTCAAAAAAGTTGATAGAAAGCTTGTTAAAGATGAATTGTTTAAATAACCATAAAGCTTAGAAAGGGGAAGAATAAAAAGGGAAAAGAGAAATTTTCTACAAGTCATTCCATGATTGGATGTTAATTTATTATCAGAGCTTAAACAACTCTGTAGACTTGCCGAGCTAAATGGATGTGTTCTTAAGAAATATTAAAGATGTGCTTAGTTCACTCGGGGAAATGGTAATAGGATTTATAATGAATATAGTGAGGAATAGAAATAGATATGACTTCCATTCCTCACTATATTAGGAGCATGCAGTATTGTCCAAAAGGAGATATAAAAATACTGTTCATCCAATCATAATATATTACCAAACATCCTTTACCAACTAACCACGCATCCCTTAAGTGGAGGCTATCTATGATGGACTGTCAACATTCTTACAAAAAGTTTATGAACTCACAACTAGAGAGATTCTTTGAGAGCTGAAGGGCATAGTAAGAACAATAAGATGGGGAGCAACAACTGCACCTATTGGACTAAAGGGAGGAAAGGCGTGTTGTACAAGCAAGAGGAACTATTATCTCTAGGTATTCTAAACTATAATTTCCTTCATGTGATGGTATTGATGATTCGTTGATCTGGATTCATAGTGGTAACAGTTTAAAAATTAGCGAATGCCAAGATGGGATTGTTAACATGCTATCTTAATAGACAGGTACAATTGTTGCTTTATAAGGTGAACCAAATCAAGGGGGGTATGGATTGAGAGACATTCACGGAGCAAGGCCACTTGAGGTTCTGTCTTCTTATGATTCTCAACCTCCTTGGCGAATTGGCCAATTTAAAGCAGATAGGAATATAGGCGACTTATTCGGAGTTCCAATCTTTGTTGGGTCGAACAATAGAGCTCACTATAAAGTAGCCTATTAGCTTATCCATTACTAGTCTTATGAAAAGGCTGCCAATGGAGGTAGAGTTGCAACAATCGAGTAACTTAGGATCTGCTATAAATCTAGTCCGCACTTATGAAAAGAAGCAAAGGAGTGGCCATGTTGTCTTAAGGGGGAATCATAAGATAACACTTGCTTAGAGCAATCCGGAAAATAACTATTAAAGGGATACTTGTAGAGAAGGAATTAAGAAGTTAACCCAGATAGAGCTTGGAGGAATGAAGGATAAAAGGGCTTCATTTCAATTAAAATGAAGCATTCTCTCGTGGACATATATGCAGCAAAGCAAGTTATTTTTGGGTAAGCTTAGTTCTGAGATGATATGAGAAGACTTAATTATGTGACGATTTGAGAAGACTTATCTTCAGTTCTGAGTTTTGAGGGCAAGCTCTTTGTTTAGGAGGACTGATGCATTTGTAGGAAAGAAATATACAAGGAGAGCAATTAGGATCTGATGGTAGCAACTATTTAGGAAGTTATTTTATGTTTCTACAGTAGTTATCTTATTTTTCTATAGTAATTATCTTATTTAGGAAGCTTATTATTTTTAGAAGACTATTTTTAGCAGCAAAATGAGTAAGTAAATTCCTATCCTATTTTGGTTCTTAGAAACTATATGTATTTAGCCTATTTAGAGGGCATTACAATGAATAGAAAGTTGTCAGAAGTTTCTTTAAACATAGTTGCTAGAAAGTTTTGAAAACGATCTAGAAGGGAGGTTGAATAGATCTTTTAAACTTTTTCCAAAATACTACAACATCAGAGAATTAAAACACACAAAATAAACAAACAAAATTGAAATGTAAAAGAGTAGAGAAGAGAGACAAATATTGTGTTTATAGAGGTTCGGTGCTAAGACCTACATCCTTTACCTAAACTCTCACTTAGGATTTTATCAAAACTCTTTATTACATACTTTTTAGTTCAGTGTGAACTTTTACAACTTAACTTGACTTCTGGCTCAAGCTACACCTTACAATCGATCTGTTTTTCAGCACAAATCGTACCTTTCAAGTGATTCTCTACTAATCACTCAACTCACAATAATAACAATGATAAGTAATAAAGCTCAGTACAATTGAATACAATTAGAACAGGCTAAGAGCAGGATGAGAGCAAAATGAAGATAATTTGAACTATAGTAAGTATGCTTCACTTTTGAACTTATATTTGAATCCTTTGAAGTTCCATCCTTTTATAGGCAGACTTCAAAATGTTTTTAGACGTTGTAGAACTCTCCTAGCCGTTATAGAATGCTCTTAGACATTGTATGAAGATTTTCCTCCCGTTTGAAATCAATTTACACAGTCAAATTATGTTCAGCTGCACTGATAGTCGACTAGTCGTATGTAATAGTCGACTAATGTATTATAGTCAACTTGTCTTTAAGGAATCAGTCGACTAGTACCAACATTTTTTATGAATCTTGATCCGCTCTTCGAATAGTCGACTAATAGGCTGATAGTCAACTAGTCCATTTAACCAACTGTCAGGTCTGTTGTCAATAGTCGACTTACACCGTGCTGATCGACTTGTCTCAAGCTCCAACTGACAGATCTGGCTATTATTAGTCGACTATTTAGCTCCAACGTACATATCTCACATAATCTTCAATCTATGTTTGTTGAGATGCTGATTTGAATTTTATCTCTTGCACGTTGAAGTATGATACTCAAATATTGTAATCTTGATTTGCACAAATCCTTTACTTGAATTTCAATCCAATTGCTTGAAATTATTTCTTAACTAATTCTTTAAATTTTATTATTATCAAAAAATAGAAGGATTTAATTTGTCAACCTCTATTGGTCGAACAATCTCCCCCTTTTTGATGATGACAAAATATTAAAAATTGTTTAAGAAATGAAAACAAAGAAAAATTGATCAAGGTTTTTATGCCTTGTCTTTTTGGTTAGATTGTCTCCCTCTTAATCAATGAACTCATAACAATCATAAATCCAACAAACCGAATTTTAATCCAACAAACCGTGATCAATAAATCAATGGTAAATTTCAGAACAATAATTCAATGAAAAATTTCAGAGCAATGATAAATTTCAAAACAATAATTTAATGATACTCCCCCTTTTTGTCATAATAAAAAAAACATAACACTCAAACCAATTGTCACCAAAGAAATCACACAATCACATGGATACTCAAACCAATAAGCATAGTTCCAAATTCACAAACAACACAAACAATAAGATAATAATAACATGAAATATTGGTCAAGAACAAATACAATAACTATCAAGGTAGAGAAATATCATCATGCCTACAACCTATTTTATCATAAATTTTCTTGATGTTTTTCTCCAAGCTCATGAGAAGCCCTTGTTGAAGATCCAAACGCACATTCACTTCTTCAATTTGATCTTTAATTTCTTGAAGATCTTCTTGAGTTACTTCACTGGCTCTTTTTGATCTTTGTCGTTTGGGCACTTGTTGCTCATTTTCCAAGGTTAATCCAAGCTTCTCCACATGATAGGCATACACCCAACATTTTTCAATCGTTTTAACCAACTTCATACTCGGTATATTGTAGGGTGTAAACCGCCAATTTGTTGGATATGGATAATGATCATAAGAGCTCAAATTACACCTTTGCAACTTCGATATGTAAGAGGTCAAAGCTCCATACGGCATTCCTTTATGCTCTAAGTTCTCCTCTCAACAAGTTTGCTTTCTTCCTCATCATTTGAATGATTAAACTTGGAAAATTAATTTTCCTCCCTTCTTCCAAATGCCATATGATTTCCTTGTCCAATGAGGTAATGTGGTTGTTACTCGCTTTCTTTAAATAGACAACTCTATTTATGGTATAATGTAACAACCTATAGTTTAAAGGCAAATCCATTGCCTCATATGGTGTGGAATGATCAATGCAAATTCTACCAAGTAATTCATCACCTTTCACTTCATCATAACCATAATTTTCTTCTGCTTTCTCATCTGTATCACCATCTTCATGTCTCAAAATATTTGAATATAATATGGAAACTCTAGGCCTAACTCCTCCTTTAGGCAATTGAAACCAAATACATAAATTTTCTTCACAGATAAAAATGTCTTTTCCTTGAACACTAGACTTCAAATGCACTCCACTATCAACATTACTTCAAATCACAACTAGATTAGCATAAAATTTTCGAACCAAATCTTCATAAATAACATTCGTAAAACTCAAAAATCTTCTCAATCTAAGACTTGTTATTTCATTGAATAGATCCTTGAATTCACTATGATCAAGCTCAACCCAATCAAATCTCATAGAAGGAATTAGAACTTCGGTTTTTAATACCTTATAGTATAGATTTTGAGCCTCCCTAGAGATGAATCTCCGCTCAACCACTTCATTCTCACGTTCAACTCCTCCACTTGAAGAAGATCCATGAACTCGTGGTCATTGTGGTGTAGTTTCAGCTTGTTTTCCCTTGCCACTAGCTTTCTTTGGAGCCATTTGAAGGATTTGAGTGATTTTTGAAAGAACACGAGTGTTTATCAGAGGTTAGGTTTGGGATGTCGAAACTGAGATTGCAAGTGAAGAAACAGATGATTTGTTAAAATAATAAGTGGGTTTCGTGTTTTTGTGAGAAGATTGAAGATGGGAAGTAGAAATTTGAAGAGATCTAAAGAGAGTAGTCGACTAAGAGAGAAAAAATTTCGAAGGAAAAGACAATAGCTTTTTGGAGAATTGGGGAAAGATTGGGGTTTTTAAAGATATGAGATGACCTATAGTTGATTGGTGCTATATTAGTCGACTAGTGTTGGTTTAGATCTGTGTAATAGTCGACTACAAAGATATTAGTCAATTTGTAAAATTTGTGAGATAGTCAGGTATATACTGACATGTTATTAGTCGACTAGTCGAAGACTATTAAATGTAACACCCCCTTACCGTCCCTTACCGTTAGGTACGCACCGGGACGCCGCAAGTCATTCCGGTATATATCCTATGATAAGAGTGAGCTACGTGCGATCACTACATTCATTCCACATGGCATCATATCAATTTGACCCATAAAGCATTAATAGAAAATCACAATATTTTTAAAATCAACTTCTTCCTCATTTCATTCCATCAAAATCAAAAGTTTACACATCTATCATCTTTTACTGTCTGTACATCAATCCAATAACCTAGTACAAAATGTTATAGGAAAGAGGAAAAAGTAGCAAATCTATCTAAGTCATCCAAAAGTCCCAGCTGACCGACCTTTGAGCCATGACTTCTCTCGCCAAAACAATCTACACGGCCGGAAAAGTCCCTCTGAAGCTAGGAGTCTTCTCTCGGTCCTAAAAAGATAACGTTACAATTTTGGTGAGTTTTGCGAACTCAACGAGGTAACCATCATCGATGGTTCACTCAATCTATGCAACACAACAATTCATATCACAATTATAGCACAATTTCACATTTATCATAATTAACACATTATCACATAGGCATAAGACATTGTACATTTCACTCAATCAAACACATTTGACAAAATGCATATGAAATGCTCGTGAGACACTTTTTCAATTATTACGGTGTTGTGACCGAGTGGCTGAACTGTCCCGTATAGGGCTCATTAAACATTGAGCCTGAGGCTCTAAATCACTGTTGAGCTCGAAGCTCTAATACACTCGTTGAGCTTTAAGCTCTAATCGATGGCTGCTCCGGTCACAACTATCATTATCTGATTATGCATTCGTGAATGAAATGCATATGTCACAGTTAATCACATCATAAGCACGTATACATAAGTCACAATCACTCACATTATAAACACGTAGGTCTCATATTCACATACAAGTAGTACTTCAATAACGCAACTCCTTAACACACAGTCATCGAACCTTCTGTCCAAAATCCACAATCAAATCACAAGCAACCATTATCCACCACAAAATCATAATCAAACAATAATTGAGACAAACCATTTAGGTTACTCACCAACTGCTTCCGAAGCTAGTTCCTGGAAGTCTCGATAACGTTTGTGGGTTGACGTTTCAAATGCGCCTTTATAACAATTAAAATACACATATATCACAAATTATGTAATCAGAAATGTATAATAATGCACATGCAGGAATTTGAAATGTGTACAATGCATGTTCGTGACATGCTCGGTATCATTCCATAAATTGCATCACAAAATCATTCCCGTATCAAAACTCATTTATTCCTAAGTTTAAGTTGCACTAAAATCATTAAACTCGCAATTTATTGCTTATAGACTTATTTCAATTTTTTTAAAACACACACTTTCAAGTTTACTGTCTCCGATCAATAAGGCCATCAATACAAGGTAACCTAGGCAACCTCTCATCAATAGAAATGTTCCCCTATGTTTTAAGAATCCATAGACACCAAAATTATTCAATTTAGATCTTTATAGGTCAAAATAATGCTAAAACATTGAAGTATGTTCAGAAAATAATCAATTTGTATTCTTTTAATAGATCCTCTCACTTTGATTCAATCCATCATTTTTAATTTAATCTCAAAATCCAAAAATTCTTATGAAGAGGTAGATAAATTTCTTATGAATCCGACGCTTCAAAAATCAGGTCAATTGGAGGTCGGATGAACAAGTTATAAGCAAAAGAGTGGAAGGAGGTCAGGTGAGCCGACGATCCGCGCAGCATACACTACGGCTCGCTGGCCGGCTCACCCAAAATGGCCGGCTAGTGATTGCGAGCAGCTTGCGATCGCTAGTCGGCTCAAAATGAGCCGTTCGCGATCGCGACGAGACGACGTTGAGGGCGCCAGGCTGCGATTTCCCAATTTTCTCATTTTTTCCACTAGTTTTCCTCTCTTCTTCCAAAATGAATAACTTTTCACTCAAGAGTCAAAATTTGACACATTTGGTCTCCATGAAAAGATCACAGAAAGCTCTACAATTTCCATGAAGGACTCGGAAACCAATTTCACCTCTAACGATGTTAAAATCCCAATCAAAGTTACTGTCCAATAAAAGTCATCCTAAACAGTACCACAACTTCTAAAAATCATAACATCCTATCTCTTAGTCCAAAAATACCATGCTTTATATCAATGGAAAGATAAGAACACATTCTACAACTTTCATGAAGAAATTAGAAGCAAATTCTATCTCTAACTAGGTCAAATTCTCACATGATTATGGTTGCCCTATTAAAGAATGTTAAAATATCATCTAAACCATATCCATATTTCAATCACTCATAACTATCAACTCCAATGTCAAAAAATGGCACATTTTATGGCGATAGAAAGCTACCAAGAAAAACTACGACTTTTATGAAGACCAATTGAGCAAAATATGCCTAAATCAACCCAAAAAAAATTCCCAAAGGTTCAGATCACAAAAATGCCATTCTAGAGTTACTATTCATCCCTACACATATTCTCACATTTAAGTCAAAATTTGGAACTCTTCAAGTCAAAATTTAACAGCACTTCCTTCACAAGAAATATAGCCAAATACCTATAGTTTAATTCAAACTAAAAATCATCTCAATTGCACCATTATAGAATAAGTTATGTCCAAATCATTGAAACATATACAAATCAAATTTTCAGATTTTCCACCTAACTCTTCTTCTATCTCTTCCATACCATTGCTGCACCAAACACTACTCAATTCACTCAATATATCAACCCAACCAAATCAAAACCTCCACTTGAACAAGAGTCCACAAAATGGAAGCAACATACACTCAATCCTTCATACATTTCTACATTCATCTAAAACATCAATTAACTTCCAAAACCTCTAAAACATCTCTAAATTACATTTGTCACCTTCTATCTCATCAATAATCAATCAAGGCAAGAAATTCACACATACACATACCCATATACTCCAAACACAATTTCCATGCAGTTTAATTTAAATAACATCACAAATAATTGATTTAACTACAAATACATCATATATAACATATTTCTTACCTAATCAAGCTTCCAAATCTTCTAAGCTTCAAAATCTCACAAACTCTCTAACT
>JANZLF010000222.1:30981618-30993169 GCA_026546835.1 Erythroxylum foetidum
TAGCTTCAGACAGATATCCATGAACTCATAGGGGTTTTGGGTACGGAGATAGGAATTGTTGTATTGAACATGAAGATTGCATTTAAGTTAGTGATAGCTAATTCTTTATTCAAGAAGAATGAGGAGCAATTGATAACTTATAAGAGTAGAACCACAAAGATTCAAACTGATTATTTCCTTGTAAAGCAGAGAGATCGAGGTAGATGCAAGGATTGTAAAGTATTTATGAAAGCATGCTTAGCAACTCAGCATAGAATGTTAGTTTTGTAACTTGAAGTTAAGGGATAGAGGAAGAAGTGAAATACTAGGAGTTGTACTAAAGTTAGATGGTGAAATCTTAAAGGGGAAATGGTGGAAAAATTAAAGGGTAGAAAAAAGAAATGGAACCGAATGGACATTAGAAGGAGATGCTAATTAGATGTGGGAGCGAGTAGCAACTTTGGTAAGGAATATTGCCAAAAAGATCCTGGGAGTTTCTAAAAGGTTGAGGGGTTGTAAGGATGTCAATTTTGGTCTAGCCCGGCCAGATTTTGGCCTAGGTTGACCAGACCATAGGTCAACCATGGTCGATCCGATCGAGCCATGGGCCGAGGTTGGGTCAAGCCAACCTGTTCCACGATCCAATCGTTACTTCAAAAATGACGTCATTTTTTACATTTTTCTTTAAAAAATATATGGTGGGCTGGGTTTGCTAGTCCGCTCGAGGCCCATCGAGCCACGGGCTGACCTATCCCAGCCTGACCCGATATGTACCCAGCTCGGCCTATTAGTATTCTTAAGGGGCAGTAAGATGGAGTCTTAATGGTGGTCTAAAGATGTATAAGTAAAGGTAAAGGTTAAAAAGGAGCATATAAAGCTCTATTGGAAAGTACAATAGAGGTAGAGAGAGAAGATAACAAAAAAAGATACAAACCGACAAAGAAAGAGGCGAAGAAGATAACGTCAATGGCTAAAAGTGAAACTGATGAGAATTTGTACAAAAGATTGGATACAAAAATGGGAGAAAAGAAAATTTTTTAGTTCGCAACAGTTAAAGAACAAAAAATGAAAGACTAAGACCAAGTTCGATGTATAAAAGATGAAGTAGGGCAAGTGCTTATAGAGGAAAATGACATCAAAAGTAGATTTCAAAGGTACTTCTATTGTTTTTTTAATGAAGGCATATCAAACAACATCTCTTTACGTGACCTCAACAAGTTTAAGAGATTTCATAACTTGTCTCGGTGTAAACATATCAATAAGGAAGAAATTAAAAAAACTTTGAGGGAGATGAAAAGCGGAAGGCCAATAGTACCGGATGAGAGACTCATAGATGAATGGAAGAGCCTAGGTGTCGAAGGTCTTGATTGACTAGTCAAGTTTTTAATGTGATCCTTAAGTCAACCAAAAAGTCGGATGAATGGAAACTAAGTATGTTAATTCCTCTGTACAAGAACAAAGGGGATATCCAAAATTGTGACAAATATAGAGGCATCAAATAACTTAGTCACATCATGAAGTTGTGGGAGAAGGTAATTGAGAAGAGGGTCAGAAAGGTGGCTCTTATATCAGAAAACCAATTTGGCTTTATGCAAGGAAGGTCCATGACAAAAGATTTACATTAGAGTAATTTACACAAGGGTTTTATTGAATTAGAGAAGGCACACGACAGGGTTTTTAGGGAAATCATGTGGAGGTGTTTGGAGGTTAAGAGAGTTCCTATGTCCTATATATGGGTGATTAGAGATATGTATGAAGGGGCAATGACTAAAGTAAGGACAATAGGAGGAGACACTGAGAATTTTTCTATTGGAATTTGGCTACACCAAAGCTCTACATTAAGCCCTTTTCTATTTGCAGCAGTGATGGATAAGCTTACTAAGAATATTCAATGTCAAGTTAGAATGTTTGAGAGAAACATTAGAGTCGAAAGGTTTTAAAACGAGAAGGACTAAGAATGAGTACTTGGAATGTAACTTTTCTAGCCATCAGGTGGTTACTGATGTGGATGTAAAAATTGGCTGTAATGTTATTTCACGAAAGAAATGTTTTAAATACCTAGGGTCTATCATCTAAAGCAATAGAGAGATTAATGAGTCTATTGTATTACATCAGGTTGACTCAAATGGGGAAGTGCATCAGGGATCTTATATGATAAGAAGATATCACTCAAGGTTAAAGGTAAATTCTATTGCTTAGTGATTAGGCCAACCATCTAATATAGGGCGGAGTGTTAGCCTATCACACAAATACATAATAATAAGCTTTTGGTGACAGAGATGAGCATGCTCTGATGGATCAAAAATGATATGGCACGGTTGGATCTTACCGGGGACTTAGCCTATAATAGAAAACTTTGGCATACTAGGATACAGGTAAAGGATATCTTTTAAAGAGTGCATTCACAGTCTTATAGGTTATATGAATATGTGTAATGTCAATTTATTGTCTATTATTTACTTCCTAGGTAGTTTAGCTTAGTTAGTTTTCTATTTAGCATAATTAGCGTGGTCGGAGTAACTCATATATAGGTCTTGTTTTCTTTTGGCCTAGTTAGAGTTTACCCTTGTACAGGCCTTTTCTGGTATGTATTCTTATCTTACCCTTTATTGTTAATCTTTGAAATGTTCAGGTAGGTACACATAGTAAGAGATACAATGTAAAAGTGGCTTGGAATATAGTTTGTAAGCCAAGGGAGGAGGGAGGTTTAGGAATTACTTCAATTAACCTTAGTTATAAAATCTTCATGGTTAAAAGGTTATAGAGGTTTATAGAGAATAAGAAATCCTTGTGGATTAAATGGGTGCATGTATATGTCTTTAAAGGAAAAAGTATACAGGAATATAAAGTTAAGCCTTCTACTTCATAGTTCCTACCATAACTATTCAAGTTAAGAGGAAATGTAGCTAACAACTTTAAATCAAATATGGAAAATAGGAATTGGCCTTGTATACTTTGATAACTAGAGTGAGGATACCCTATTGATTTATTAACAATTCATTCCTACAATGTTGGAGAGACTCTCTATTGACTTAAAAATTAAAGTGTGCATAAATGGTGAGAAATGGGGCAACATTCTAATTGAAATAACCTTAGCAAAATCAAGGTACAGACCTACCAAGGAAGAATAGACCATTGTACATGGCTCAAGCATCCTTTGAGAGTCTTCAGTAATAACTAAGGGATGTTAAGAATAAGAGGGCAGATAATGGAATGTGACAAAATGATATTTAATAAAAATGTGCCACCTATTGTAGCTTTCTTCTTACAATTAGTGGCAAGAAAGAGAACTAATACAATAGATAGGCTAGGATATATGAATATGGTGGGAAGATGCATATTATATATGGAGCATTCACCTTTTCTTTGAACACAAGCACTTAATGGAAATATGGGAAAGCAAAATATACAGATGCAAGCTTGCTAACAATAAGATGAACTTTCCATAAACACTTACTTGAATGGAAGAAGATAAAATCAGACCTAAAGAGGACAAAGCAGTGATGATTATAGCAATAGGATGTTACATGTATAAGTTGTAAAAAGAAGGAATGAAAGATGTTCTAACAGGATTGGGAAACCTGAAGATCAAGTGTTGAAGGAGATTAAAATGTGGGTAATAGAAATACTAGTAAACAAAAAGGAGAATAGAAAATGCAACATAAAAATGGCATAAGCACGAAAATTCAATATAGACATATAATAAGGGTTGAGAGGGGATATAATATCCCCTAAACTAAAAATGAGGAGAGCTAAGACACCACAAAAAAGTAGTAGTACTTTAAAGTTCCTGTATTAGTTCCTTACTTATGTTGAGGATGTTTGGTCTTTTATAACACATCTTTTATTCATTAATGATTATACTCTTTAATTCTTTTTAAAAATCAATTTTCATTATTAGAAATAATTAAATATTAAAATTTTTAGATAATTTATGTATTTTAAAGATATAAAATATTTTTATTAAATTAAAATATTTTATATAAAAATTTACTTTTAAATTATTTAAAATAATGTAAACTATTAAAATATATTAGTGTATTTCTTATTAATAATTAATATTTATTTACTTAATAATAAAATAAAATAATGATAAAATTATAAATTACACCTTATTATAAAGCTTGATTATTCTTTTAATACCATTACGAAATGGATTTTTAAAACATGTCATTAAAAATTATTATTGACATGTACTTAATTGATTATACATTTATTCCATAATATTTAGTTTTTAATGCTATAAAATGCTTAAGACATTTACTTCAGTTCATATTTAATTTTAGGTATAATTTGAAAGCGAAAGAGCTAAAGTCAATCGAAAGCACAACATTTGAACCATTTTCTTGAGATTCACACTCACTTGTCTTTATGGAATAAGAAGGAGAAGGATTAAAGTTAAAGGAGACAAGAAAATACCAAATGGAATGAAGAGTCACATTGTTATGGCCATAAGATACATCTCAGTCATGACAAAAAATTCATGGCCATGAGAAGTGTGTCAATGCAAGGTGACTCATGGCCATGAGTCCCGCGACTCACACTCACCACTATGAACAACATATGCACGCCTGTGAGAGCATGACAGTTCACCCAAAAATCTTACTTTTTGGTATAAAAACAACATTTTTCCATCAAAACAGATATGAAAGGTTGGAGGAAACGTTTGGGGGCTTTGGGAGAAAAATGAGGAAGGGGGCTAGACATTGTCAATGACCCATGGAGAAGATGAAGAGCTAAGCTTCCCGACACTAATTTGAAGGTGATATCGACACCGAAGAACCCGGTTAAGCATTTCTTTTATTGTTTTTGTTGTTCTTTCTCTTTTTAGGGATTGAATATGTTATCCTATACTTATGGATTTAGGTTTTCATGTATGAATGATATTTATTCTCGTTATCGTTAGATTGTTTATGTATGAACCCATTGTTAGAATCTTGAACACAATACATAATTTTTGTATTTGGATATTGCTAAAATCTTTGATATAATATGTAATTGTTATGCTGAGATTCATTTGTAGCAATTAATGGTTTCGAATCATTAGGGATGCAATCCTCAATTGTTGTGTTTCTGATTGGTGTCGAATCAATAGGGATAGCATAACCTAGGTTAAATGACCCGAGCTTGTGTGGTTCTTGTCTTGATAAATATGTTTTCCTAATTAATAAAGAGACTGTCCAATTAAATATAAGATCATGTCCTAGGTTGTTTGATAGCTAGGTTTAATTAATGAACATTTCTTAATTAAACACCACTTAAGGGAAAAATCAGGGTTTATAGAGCATATCGCTAACCTACGATTAATAATTGCTAGGAGGAGTAATAGAACAACAATTCAATAAAGAATGTTTAATTGAGTGTACATTTAGATAGAACTGATGACCGGGTCCTGAGCAATTTCATCACTTTCATCATTTTACAATGTTTTCCTTAATTTGCTTTTGTTAGTTTATTTCATTTCATTTTATTTTAACCCAAACAAACCCCATTACCTAAACACTGATTCTTTTCATTTCAAAAACTTTAATCTCTCTGTGAGATCAACCTAGGCTCACCACTGCTATAGTTGTAAGTCTAGTTTTTTTTAGTAGTATTATGATGCGCTACGTCAATTATAATCACACAAGTTTCAGCATCTAACAATATTACATGACACCACAACAAAAAACACCTTTGCTGATGATATTTTTAGTGACGCAACAAAAATAGTCACCAAAAGATAGCTATCAACAAAAAACTTTACTGCTTGTGACATTTTACTTAATCATCACGAAATAAATATTTTTTCCTATGAATTTTTAAAATCATCGCAAAATGATTTACATTCAACCACGGCTAGCTTCGCCAGTGTTTGAACCTTATACGACAATTCATATTATTCATAGCTAAAAGTTCAATTTTTGGCAACAAAGTTTTAAATCATCATCAAAAGTTAGACTTTTTGTGAAGAATTGTAAAATTATCACTAATAGTGATTTTATATCTTATGAACTTCTCGAGGGAATTTTGATGAATTTTAGTGCATGATAGTATTCTTAAAAATAATAATGTTAAAAAAATAACTTTTTAATGATAAGTGTGCTTAATAATCTTAAGGTGATTCATAATTGACATTTATATAATTTTTCATATATTTTCATTTGCCTTCTTTATAAATTTGTTTAAATAGTTAATGCATTCAAACTCTATAATTTTTTTTATATCTATGCATTTATATACAAACGATTCTTTAATGATGCATATTGTACATACTACTACACCTCTGTTCATATACAGAAAAAGAATGGGGCATCTAAAATTTGTAAAATATTTTCAAAGTTTTAAACATATTATTGAAAAACATATGCATGGTAGGTAATTTTAAATTTGAAAAGCAGATATTTTTTGGACATGAAAAGATAAACATATGTAAAGTTTTAATGTTAATAAGATCAAAATATCATAAATTTAAGTTTACTGCTATTCTCAATCATTAATATTTATTGACAATAAAATAATAATACATATAATATTGAAATATGTTAAGCAATATAATACCATAATATATGGTATATAGGTACTACAAGATGTTAATTAGAAGTTTAACAATTCTTACAGACAAAATAGTAAATAAAGTCTAACTCTTAATATTCCATTAAAAAGGAAAATAAATAATTATTTTTTTTAGATTTCAAGTGATAATAGAGTTAGTAGAAAAGATAAAGGGGTTTCCAATGTTTGGATTATCAAGAAGGCTCCTTGAACGTTCTAAGCCATTAATTGAAACAATTAAAGATCTTCCCTCAAGGTCTGGTGAATTGACACCCTCTTTCAATAACTTCTTTTCTTTAACTAAATTTACAGAAGATACAATTAACGATTTTCTAAATGTAGTATGCATGACAGTATTAAATGAACTGCATGTGCATTTCAGCTAATGAGCAAGTAGTATAGAACAATCAAAGCTAAATCAAACATTATTAGGAACACAAATTCATTGACTAATAAACTCCATGATCATCACAAACAGAAATAGTTTTTTCAATGGACTACTATTCTGAAATAACTAATCTTCCTAATATTGTACACACCATCGAGACATCGCGACCTTCCTCATTTCCATCTAGTATATAAAATCAAAAGCTCATATAATAGCTTCATAACAGAAAATGAGATACAGATAATAAAGAAAGAGAGGTAGTCCATATGATACTAAACACCTTAAAGGAAAAGATCAGTCATGTAAGGTAAGGGGTGATTAGTGATTGATGAGGAAATTTGTTATGCATCGATTTATTCTTCATTAATGTGAATCTTGTCACATTCCTCCTAGGGGAATCCATTTTTGCCATCAAAAACTAGTTACTACGTCGACATTTTGTGATGAATTAATGTTAATAATTTTATTTTGAAAAAGTCAATAACAGACTTGTTATTTAAATGTTCCAACATTCTAGTAATGTTAATTTTGTGATCTATCAAGTGAGACTACTTCATGTGATAAGGTTGAGAATGTTAAGTGTGAATGTATTATGTTTAGGGGAAGCATTAACATCCTTTGCAACTCCAAAATATGATTGCTTTTATGTACATAAACATACTTTACATAATCCTCTAATGTAAATAGTTTTGTAATTGTGATTTAGCTTTAATTTATCTTAATAATTGGCTTGTTAGTTTTGAGCTAATCCATTATATATATGTTTTTATAAAACATATATTCAATAAATTCAAATATGTGTATGGTAAAAGATTTATGGTCTTTTAAGAATAAGAGTAATAAGTTGTTAGTTTTAAGTTACTTCATTTGACTTTTAATTGTTACGTCTAATCCCAGTCTCATAACATGTTGAAATAAAGTCATTTTAATGGATACATCTATATACTATAAGTGGTAGAAATTTGGTATAAAAGCAATCATTTAATTAATATGTACATAAAAATTCATTGCAGAAGTAGCCTTTATTCTCTAACAGACATTTCATCAAACAATTAGCAGTGATTTCTCAAACAAGCATGCAAGGTGGAATAAAAAAGGTCAATAGATACACATTCAACAAAAAAAAAACACATTTTATCATCTTCCAAACACAAACACAAACAAAAACCTATGTACCATAAGTAGAACACAAAACTGATATAAACTCCTAAATGTAGTAGTAAAACAACAAACAAGAAGGAGAGTTCTTGAAAATAAAAGAGAAGAACAATACCAACACAGGTAACGATGCTTCTTCGATGATGACGGCCGCAACATAGGAGACAACCACAACATAGGCCACGACACTTATTGAATGGTGAACAAAGTATTTTGACTAACATGAAAATGAAGAGAGGTTTGTTTTGGTGTTAATAACCTAGTAGAAAATGATGTTGTTTGTAGTTAAACAAAACGACATCGTTGTCGATTAATTTAGAAGAAATATACCATTTGGTGTCAATTCAAAAAACTGTCGACCATTACCATTTAGCTTGACCTTTGATAATGGAATTAATATAAGATTATATTAATTACCATATATAATTATTCTTGTTTATAATAAAATTTGGAATACTTTAGCAATTCATCTCAAATATATTTATAATTAGAATTAGAATTTATTAGAATTATAACTAATTCTAATTATATTTTATTAGGTCACAAGTTATCTTAAATTTTATAGTTAAGTTATCAAACATTATAATCAAATGCAACTTAATTAAGCGGATTTGGAGAATTGTTAAGGATAAACACTCCTTATGGATAAAGTGGATCAATGCATACTATATAGAAACCAACAATTTCTGGAGCATTAAGCCTAAAACCACTACTTCATAGTCTATGATGCACATCATTAGGTTAAAAGATAGAATTAGACCTTGCATCTCAATAGAGATAGGTAATGGATGTTCCACTTCCTTCTAATTTGATTGTCAAACAAGCTCAGGCCTTCATCTTTAATTCCTTATTCCATTCAAGGCAACAGTGAGGGAAGCTATGGAATTATGCTCGTCTTTTTTTCCCTCAATAAACCTCAATTTACAATTTATTCCATATATAGAAGACTACTCTAAATAGAACTGAGAACAATTAGGTATCTTTTAAAACTTCTCATGTAGGAATTTCTTATGAACCCAAGCTCCTAAAAATTGAGCAGCACAAAATACTCTAGTTTCCTCCAAGCTTGCCCAAAAGCCTCAACTATTATGTGGTAGGCTACAAAAGGCAAGCTAGCCACTCTGGATAGGGTGAAAAGGGTTAAGAATATTTGACACTTGCACTATTTGTAAATCTAATAAAGAAACTATTCAACACTTGTTCTTCGAGTGTACGAACTCAAAAGTTTGGAAAGAAGTTCTGAACATATGTAACCACACACCTCCCTCTAATAGCCAAAATGTCTTTCTTGAATGGTTCTGTAACAACTACAAAAGAAGATTTAGGGATTGGATTGTTTACATACTGGTTGTGAGTAGTATGATCTACCATATCTGGTTAGTTAGAAACAAGGCTATTTTTTGTGATAAGAGCTTTAACCAGACTTCTATCTTGTAGATTGTAATTCAAATAGTCATGAAATAGATACTAGGTCACAAAATCCACCTTGTATGTAGCTCCTCCTTAAGGACAATGTGGCGAATAGATTTTTAATTTATCCTAAAGTTAACTAATGCATACAATCCATACGTCGAATGTTATACATGATGCATGGAACTCCTGGGTGTTAATCTTAAACTTTGTTCTTACATCCTAGTTGTTTTTGCTTGGTCAAACCTTCATGTATTTGTAAATAATTTATTTTAAAACAAACCTTCACTTTTTCTTATAAAAAAGTTTGACTTAATTAAATTGTCTTTTTCTCTCTTCAAATGTTCTTTATCTGTTACTCTTTAAATTCTTAAATATATTAGTAGTTGACATAAACTATGATTCTAAATATAATTTAGTTAGATATATTGAAAAGTTCAGGTATGTATCATGTCCATCTAAAATTGATTACCTGTAGATACAGTATAACAACTAGATTTAACGCCTTTTGTCAAAAGACAAAATCTTTCCTCATCTGCCTCTCCGCTGTGAACTCTCAGCCTCTTGAACTCAGCCACTACTCTTATCCCTCCCACCCTCCTCTATAACATTTGTCATTCCTTTTCTCAGACAACATTCACAAATCAAACAAACACCAATTCAAGATAGAAACATTAGATCAACCCCTAGCATTCAGATCTCAAACCGCTGGCACCAAATCTCTTTCATCGCCTTCATCTCACCCTCATTTTGTACCTCCTTCTCACGCCACCGTCATCCCTTCCCCTAGACAATATAGCAGCAGTAGTTGTGTCATCTCTTCAAACTCCAGAAAACTTAGCTCAACTCCAGTCCCTAGATATTTTGCTCAAATATGCAAAAAAAAAAAAGTCTTTAGCTATCAAATACAAATGGACACAGACACACAATTTCCAACTCTTATATCAACCATTAAACAAACCATAACCCTGAACCCTAACTCCACCCCTCCCTCCTTTTTTAAACCTTCTACTCCACTCCTTCCTTCCCCATCTTTTTCTATATCTACCTTAACCCTACTACGACTGCTACTCTAAAAGGATTTATTCCTACTGAGGTAGAATCAGCTAAAGGACCTAGGAAAACTTGGAAGTGGATGGTTGGAGATAAATCTGACTCCTCTTTGGTATTCAGCCCTTCGATAGAGGTTGACGGCAAGCTTATGGTAGCACCAAGTCTAGAGGTTTTATAGTAAAGTGTTAAGTTATGGGAAGTAGCACTTGTGGGATTTTTAATGAAAAAAAGGCCTACATTTCTGATTATACAGGCATGGGCTTTGAGAAACTGGAAAGGACGAGGGCTAATGGAAGTTATGCTTATAGAAGAAGACAATATAATCGTTACCTTTTCTTCTAAATCGAAAGCACAAAAGGTATTAAAGGAGGGCCCCTAACATATCTCTGAACTTCCACTTTTCCTCCAAAATTGGCAACCGAGGGTGGAGCTCAAAAAAATTAGAACCAAAAGCATTCCCCTATAGGTGAACATTCACAATATCCCTTTGGAGTATTGGACTACAAAGGGATTGAGTATGCTCGCGAGCTACTTGGGGAAACCTATCTGCATGGATGAGAATACTGCTCTGAGGAAAAGAGTTGGATTTGATAGATTATGTGTGAGAATAGATATTTTTAAGGAAATGAAGTATAGTATCCCTATCCTAAGGTTGGAGGATGTAAACTCTCTTAAAGAAGACAAAGTCTTGGTGACGTACCAATGGAAACTCTCTCTTAAAGCTCAAGGCAAATAATGGAAACTGATGGGTAAGGTCTTTTTAAAAGGTAACTATTGAGAGGTGATGGGTATATCATAAAATGATGCAGAAGAAATCAAAGAAACTGATGAGGCTGAACAAATAGCAAAAACCATGAAATAATTCAGACATCACAAGTCCTCCCCCCTGTGTCAAATACAAATGGACACAGACACACAATTTCCAACTCTTATATCAACCATTAAACAAACTATAACCCTGAACCCTAACTCCACCCCTCCCTCCTTTTTTAAACCTTCTACTCCACTCCTTCCTTCCCCATCTTTTTC